>VXBA01003540.1:47264-163383 GCA_013399895.1 Serilophus lunatus
AAAAAAGGAAATAACTTGCCATAACGTTCTTTGGGGTTTAAAAAACCATCAAAACTTGGGTCGCGTTTACCCTCTCAGGGTGCGCAGGCAGGGGGGCCGCGGGCAGGAGCCTCCGCCGGGATGCGCGGGGCGGCCGGAGCCGCCTCTCGGCTTTCGGGGGCTGGTGCGGGGCCGGGCGGGCGGGGATCGGGGCGAGGGGCGGCGGGCCTGACGCGTGTCTGTCTCCCCCGCAGATCTTCGAGTGGTGGTACTTCCGCAAGTACGGCACCTCCTTCATCGAGCAGGTCTCGGTGAGCCACCTGCGCCCCCTGCTGGGCGGGGTGGACAACAGCGCGCCCAGCGCCGCCAGCGCCGCCGGCGGGGACGCGGACTCGAGCCGGCAGAGCGTGTCCGGTGAGCGGGGCGGCGTGTGCGGGGCTGGCGCCACAGGCTGAGCTGCTTCCGTGTGCTGCCGATTGCGCCTCTCCGGGCTCGTGCGGCGCGCGGTGCTCGGGCTGCGCGCCCCAAGCGTTTGTTTCCGCCTTGTTCCGAAAGCCCTGCGGGGTGGCCCTCTCTGCGGTAACGTTTGTCCCGCGCAACGCCACAAAGATGGATGAAGGGACTGGAGCATCTCTTACGAGGAAGGGCGGAAGGAGTTGGGCCTATTCAGCCTCGAAAAGAGACGGCTGAGAGGGGACCGACATCAAAGTAACTGCAGGGGTGTGTCAGGAGGATAGAGCCCGGCTCTTCTTGGTGGTGCCGAGCAGAAGGACAAGATGCGGGGGGGCAGAAACTGATGCGCAGGAAGTTCCACCTGAGTAGGAGGAAGAACCTCGTTAGAGTGCAGGTGACCGTACACTGGCCCAGAGAGGTTGTGGAGTCTCCCTTGTTGGAGATATGCACGAACCATCTGGACACAATCCAGTGCCTTGTGCTCTAGGGATGTTTCTGCTGGAGCAGGGAGGTTGGGCCGGGTGACCCACTGTGGTCCCTTCTAACCTTAAACATTCTGTGATTCTAGAAGCAGGTCGTATTTGTATTGAAATAATTTTGAATAGTAAAAAAGTTGTAAGGAAAAAAAAGAGACAAAAGATGTTGGGAATATCCATCTCCTTTTGCATTACTTTATTTTTTAAATAATGTGAGTAGTATGTAAACATTCGTATTTCACTTTAGTAAGAGGAAGCATAGTGACTTTTAATAGCTTAAGGGCTTGTTCTGTTTCAGACTCTGCTACTGATTTGATTTGTGACTTCAGGCGAGCCCTGACATAGTCAGGTTTTAAAAAGAGGGCTTCAGTTTAGGAGGCATAATTTCAGTCATGTGGGGCTCGATTTTTGTGAGCTTCCAGGCATTCACAGCTCCTGATAGTTTCAGTGCAAGGAGTGAAGGTGTCTGACCCATAGCCATTCAAGCCTAAGGCATTTGAGTCAAGTGCTGGGTTGCCTGGGAGATTGTTCCTCTGAGAGACAGGCCAGCCTGCCTAAAGCAGTCAGCCCCCTAAACACTGATCTCTGTGGCCTAAAGGAGCCTCAGGGGAACTTGTCTCCCTGCTTGGGTGACTCAGCTACCTGAGGAGAATGAGTTGAAAAATTAGCCCGTGAGTGATGAAGTTGCTGAAATACTATAGCTTCTGGCTTTAGTTGGAGATACTCACTGTTAAAGTCAGGGCAGGAGTATCTTGGTATGTGTTCCTCGTCTGTAAAACGAATCTTACATGTTTCAGACCTGGCTTGGTATACAGGCCATATTCTTAATATTGGAAATTAATTCAGCTTTTATTAGGGATGTGTCCCTAGAATCAATTACAATTTTATTAAATTTATTTCCTCTTCATGCTTTTAAAATATATTCGAATTAACAAGTGAGGAAAAGTGGATGAAAAGAAAAAATTTAGTTGTGGAAAAAACATTGTTCAGCAGTTGAGGTTCCTAGGTCTGTACCTGGCAAATTTTATTTCTGCTCTTCAGTGTGCATGAAAACAAGGAAACAAAAATTAGCTTTGAATTCACATCTTAAATAAAGTCAGTGCCCACAAAAAACCTTGTTCTCTACAGAGTACTTCTAATTAGGGAAGCCTCTGTATATCACAGCAAATTCAGCTGTTGTCATTCCCATCTGAGGGGAGGCTGTTAATAGCAGCACGGCATGGTCCAGGATATTAGATTTGGGTGAACTGGCAGAAAGCATAGGATGGCTTGGAAACACCTGTGTGTACTCATCAGTATGCTCAGTCACACTTCAGCAGCTCTGAAATAACTCCCATCATTTTAAAGCAGAAGACACAGTATTTTGACTAATGAGGTTCACCCAAGCATCTTGGTTTTTTTGATATGATGAAATAGTCAAGGAGTGTATTTTCTCTTAGCAGTGCCACTGAATTGGGACTCTTGGTGTCTCTGGAGAGCGTACAGATAACCTTTTATTCATGCCTTCAGAAAGATATCAGTGCTCCAAGTGTCATCATTGTACAAGTATCTGAAAGGTTAAAATAAGGGCATAGTTATATTCTTAGTTTGTAATGTAATGGAAAATGCAACCTTTTTCAGTTTACAGTGCATCAACACTGGGATATTTATTTCACCATCCAATGAGGTGAAGGTGGCTTTTTGTCTTGGCTCACCATGTGTTCCTATGGAGATGTCTGACTGCGGTAGAATGTTGCAGAAGATACCCTTGTTCTTTAGAAAGATCAGAAGAAAGTTGTTGTACTGAGAACAGGGTATAAGCAGATACCAACATGAAAACAAAAAGAGCACACTATGTTTAAGTGGCAGGCAGATGCCAAACCACCTGCAGGACATGGAGGTGCTAATAGAAGCCCTTTTTCAGCCTTTTTTAGCCCTTTTTTTGTTTTTCAGTTCTACCTTTCCCCACTACAGGGCCAAAATACTGCACACTTTGGATGAAGCATAGCCACCTGAATTTAAGTGATAAGATGAACGAAAAGAATGGTGTCACTGCAATCAAATAGTCGCTACCTAATCTGATTGGTTGCAAACAGAATAAGTCTGGCCATTGAATTGTACCTCTGGAACCGAGAAGTTGATTTCATATTTACAATGGTTTGAAAGTCCTATTAAGTAAAAACCATCAGATTGAAGCTTGTCAAACAGTCTCTGGCTGCACAAGAGAGCTGAGTAAAACAGTGGAGCTTTCTAATACTGGCTGCCTGCTGAAGTAGGTAGTTGAAAGATACAGATCTATAACCAACGCACTCCCCTCTCTCCAAACTCTGCCTGTTCCTGTGTCTATTTTGAGGGATCACCTCCTATGCCACTTGGCTAGTTTTTGTGTAGATGAAAGTGTCCTTATATTGCTGCAATATCCATGCCACCATAGCCTCATAGCAATTTCCTGAGAAAAGAGAGTGGCTAGACTTGCCGTTCCGTAGTCATCTCTTCCTTTAATGGAACAGGCATAAAGGGAACAGGGGTATACTTACCTCAGAGATACCCTTCTGACTCAATATTCTCTCAGAAAACTGTTATTGTGATATCTTTAGAAATGATGTCACAAAATTTACATAGTGAAAAATGTGATGGTTGACTTTTGTTAGTCGAAAGCAGCTGGTGAAATACTGGAGAGCCAGTGCTACCAGTGAGATTTTGCAGAGCACCATGTGAGGGGTCATCCAGTAGCAGATGTGTGGTGGAATGACATGCTGCCTCTCAGTGAGCCTTTGTGGGTGTTTTATTCTGGTCTCACCCTCAGTGGAATCTTTGTTGATATTAAGAGAATAAATCTGGTGTTAAATTAAAGGAAAAGCCAGAATTGAGACCTCACCATTTCAAATGCCATAGAAATTGATAATAGTTTTTCAATTCTGTTTCAAATTACGTTGTTGGGGATTTTCTTATCTGTTACTTCTTGTAGTGTGAAGAATTCACTATTTCCCCCCCAAGAGAAATTCATAAAATGCTTTTATTGTTCCCCAACCTTTTCAATGCAATGAACTTTTCTCTGCCAATCAACTTCAGCATCTGCTTACAAGTTAAGAAGAACAGCAGATGTTTGCATGGATTTTTATTTCACGAGCTAGGGAAGGATTAAATTTGGCAACTGTAACTGAGATTCTCAGCAATTTACGGCATTAACTGGACGGTGATGTTTTCCTGTAGAAATAACAAGTCTGTAGGGACTGAGTTAATTGGTGTTTTTCAGTGCAATAACCCAGCATGATCCCTCTTCAGTTCTGCATTATGGTAAATGTGAGTCCTGGCACTAATCAGTATTATCTTTTCATCTGGCATTTGAGGCTTTGTTAGTGGTTATTTGTCTGGAATGATTGCATTTGTTGACACTAATTTATAATTAAATTTAAGAAAGGAAGAACAGTCTGATTACCTGCACCTCAATGCTCTTGGTGGTTTTTTCCATTTGCACCTATAAAAAAGAAGTCATTTGATAAGGCTCATTATACAGTAACTGATGTTTTTGATAAACCTCAAGTACCATTGTAATTTTGGAGAGATTCATTATTCTGTTTCTGTCTCTTACAGAATGCAAAGTCTGGCGAAATCCTTTAAATCTGTTCAGAGGAGCAGAATATAATCGGTAAGTGCTGTGATATTGCAGTTTTCAGGCATAGTACTGGGCTAAGGAGCTTAACTGTACTTTTCCATTAATCTAACTTAGAGATGGAAAAACTAAACCAACTGTGGATGCATGCACTCATGCCAGATTTTTCTGTAATTCATAAAATATTTCTGAATGTAAAGGAATTTAAAGTCCTGCTGATGCACTTGTAAATTGCAGAAGTCTGCAATTTTTTGTGACCTTATAAAAAAACATGGAAAAGCCTAAGTGCAGTTTACCTGGTACTGTTGATACAGCGATTCTATTCAAATCAGCTATAGCAAACAACCTAATTATTTAGATGTAGGTTTCATGTAGTCTTGATGTTTGAATATATGTGTTACCAATTTACAGTGTGTAATTTTCAACCTACTCATTAGCTTAGGTTCAAGTACTGCTGCTCCATCACAGTACAATGAAATGAAATGTATATTGGTTGAGAGATTGGCAGGGTGAACTTGGTTGGCTTTGCCCACATGTGAGGTCTAGGATTCTTTTCTAGATTTCTTCTACCAAGTGTGATCTCATTAACCAAAATGTCTGTATGTTGGCATGTTTGTAGGTACACATGGGTAACAGGGAGAGAACCTTTGACCTACTATGATATGAATCTTTCGGCACAGGACCATCAGACATTCTTCACATGTGACACAGATCATTTACGGCCTGCAGATGCCAGTAAGAGACCTTGTGAACAACTGTTTCTGCTAATAGATTAATGATTGTTTTAAACCGATGCAAGAAAAATTAAGTCAGACATCCATTCTTCCATCTAGATAAGGAAAGGCAGAAGTTTGATCATGCCTGAAAAGTCATTGCTGTTGAATTTATAGAATTCCAGACCTGAACAAGTGTCTACATAAGCTATCTAGTTTATGTTGCTATGTTGCTCTACTGTGTTGCTGAAGCTATTCAAGGTGCCATTTGCAAGTGTAAAGGTTTGTTTTTTATTCCTCTTTCTTGCAGTGGCTTCAAACATGTATAGCTTAATTTGTCTCCAGTACATTGCAGTACATTCAATTATGTTATCCAGGTTTTATTTAGTCTATGCTGATAAAAGAGAGAGAGCTGATGTAAAACTTGAGTCCTGTGTTTCATCCCCTGATGTAGATAGAAGCTCTGTAGAAAATGGGAACAGCAATTTACAACTGAATTGGTATAAGCAGCTTTAGTTATGTTAAGCCTTTACTGTTAAGCCCATATGCAGACTTTAGTTCTGCTGAAAATGTACAATAATGATTTTGATCATCAGAATTTGCCTCTGAGGAGATAAATCTATGACTCTTAGGAAGGGAAAAGTACTGACAGTTGGGTGCTCCATTCAGAAAGCATAATTACAAAGGAGAACATACTGTGCTTTTCAGACACATGATAAACATGAATCCTATCTTCTGAACTCAATGGTCTAATTATGAGAAAGTTTTATTAGCCTGGATGTTGTTTCCATTTAACATTCACCTAAAGCAACAGCACAGTAAGGAACTAGAACAAGAATCCAAACTATGCCTGTATTGTTTTGTTCTCTGTGGAATCTACTACACCTGTAGGAAATAGCTGCTTGTCACCTCTGTGCTTGGCAGTGCAGATAGTGTGATCTGTCAGCCAGATTTTCTCATGGAAAAAAGTTTAATTAAATAAAAGAAAAAAAAATCTGAGTATTTTGGACAAAAATGTATACTCATTATGTATCTTTTTGAATGATCGCTGAGCTCCGTGAAATGCTCTTTATTGAGTCTGGCTGTTGTCATAATGCAGTAGATTCTCTTCTTGTTAATGCTGTAATGACTGATATGCCCCTCTTCTGCTTTGTTTATTAATTAGTAATGCAAAAAGCCTGGAGAGAGAGAAATCCTCAAGCCCGAATTTCTGCAGCACATGAAGCTTTGGAATTGAATGAGTGAGTTATAACAGTATTAACATTTATTTCCTGTCTTTTAAAAATCCATTTTATCGTAGTTTAAGGCAGGAGGATTGCTGCAGTGATTTTTTACCTTGATTACAGGCCTGTCACAGGAAAGCCCACAGTAGAAGGAAAAAAGCATGTTTTGCTAGCTACCTAGAAGATCCTTAGGGCAGTGATGACAATGGAAGTCATGATGTTGGTGAGCTTTGGAACAGCATTAAAAAGTGTTAATTAAGGTGTCTCCTGATGAGCATAAGAAATATGCATTTATGGGATGAAGAGTTCCATTTTGGACTTCTCAGACATCATGAACAGAAGCAAGAAAGAAGGGACTCATGAACACCTTCTGAATTACACACTTCATAATACAAGAGAATATAATGTAGTTCTCTGGGAGTCTTGGTGTTTGAGTCTATTACTAATTTTCTCATTGAGAAGTGTATATACACAATAAACTCAGTGCTGGGATGCTTTACTGGTATGGCAGACTCTGTAAATGTTGCTAAAGCACATGAAGGGGACAGAGTTCCTTAGGTTGCTGAGAGAGATTACTGCATTCTAGAATTCCATAAACCGGTGTTTTAAAGTTTGTCCTTCATGTCTTTCATCAGATGAGAAAGAATTGTTGGTTATTGTGTAGTGATTTAAGTGAGTGGATGTAGCAAAAAAGGTAGAAGTGAGCTTTAGGCCTATCCTGTTCTACTCACATATCACAGAATTACAGAAAGGTTGAGGTTGGCAGGGATCTTTGGAGGTCTTATCCAACCCCCCCATTCAAACATGGCCAGCTACAGCACATTGCACAAGCAGACTTTTAAATATCTCTAAGGATGGAGACTTCACAACTTTCTTAGACAATTTGGGCCAGTGCTTGTCACTTTTACAGTAAAAGAAATGTTTCTGATGTTCAAGGGAACCTCCTGTGTCTCATTTTGTGCCCAGTGACTCTGGTCCTGTCACTGGGTACCACTAAAAAGAGCTTGGCTCCTTCCTCCTTGCCCCCTCTTTTCAGGTGTTTACAAACATTGACAAATTTCCCCCAAAGCCTTCTCTTCTCCAGACTGAACAATCCCAGCTCTCTGAGCCTTTTCACTATACGAGATGCCCTAGTCCCTACTCATCTTCATGGCCCTTCTCATTGGCCTCTCTGCAGTATGTCCATGTCCTTCTGCTGGGGAGCCCAGAACTGGACTCAGCACACCCATGTGTGGCCTCATAGCCACATCTGTTAAGTAAAGGGGAAGGATCACCTCCCTCAACCTGCCAGAAACACTCTTCCTAGTGCAGCTCTGCTGCAAGGGCACATTTCTGTTTTGTTTTCACTTGGTTTGGTTGTTTTGTTGTTGTTTTTTCATCTCTGCAATTATATTTATTGTCTGGTTTTTTGCATATAGCAAGTGGTACGGGTCTGTTGCTTCTTTTCATACCATTACAGTCATGGAGACAGTTCGTGTTAAAGCAATAGTGCCTAAAACTAGTCTTGGTTTCCAAAGAGTTTTAGGGATGTAGGCTTAGTAAGGCAGTGCTTTACTTTCTGGGACAGTTGTCAATAGGATTACTCAAGGGCTGAGTGATATAGTACCTAAAAATGAAAGTTATGATTTGCTTGACAGAATATTTATTCATCAGAATAGTTCATCATAAAGGTACATGGACAAAATTTCCTTGCCTCTGGCATCCCTTCCAGTCTGCATGTCTTCGTACAGCTTTTACTTCATTCACCTTTCTCATGGTTTTTCCTCTGATATTTCTGCAGGTGTGCTACTGCCTATATTCTTTTAGCTGAAGAAGAAGCAACAACAATTGTAGAAGCAGAGAAACTGTTCAAGCAAGCTCTGAAAGCTGGAGAGGGCTGTTACAGGCGCAGTCAACAGTTACAGCACCATGGTGCCCAGTATGAAGCCCAACACAGTAAGTTTTTTAGGAGGGAATAACCTTTCCTAAAGGGAGAGAAGTTCTGAGGAGTTCTTTGGGGGTTTTGGGTTTGGGTTTGTTTGGTTTGGTTTGGGTTTTTTGTGTGTTTTGTTTTTTTGTGTGTGTGTGTTCTTTGCCCTCTAAGAACTATGCACTCAGTATTTGGCTTTGGCTGGAATATGGCCCTAGAGCCAGGCTATTCTGTTTCAGTGCTTTTTCTTGATTCTGTTGCTGAGCTATCAGTGCTCAGATCACAGATATGCCTTTTCTTTGTTATGGCAGAAAATACTGTCCCATCAACTTAACAGAAAAGGAAAGGTATCAGAGCCAAAAGAGATCTGATATTCAGAAAATGCTGGACAGCATTTAAGGAAGTTGCACTGAATTGCCTTAAGCCATTGTGAAAACATGGGCTTATGTTGGGAAAAAGCAGTAAAGAATGATTGAAATGGGAGTGAAGTGATGCTTTGCCAGTTTTTATCCATCAGCTCTGAGGATAAATGTGTACATCACATTGTTCTGTGTAAAAGTTAATGAGACCCATTAACCAGTGGACATTTGAAAAGTTAGTTGCATATATTAAGAAAGGTCACATAAACATAAAAATTAACAACTGAAATAATACAGTGCTCTAATTGAAAGTCCAGATTTTTATTATGTTTCTAAAATTTTGAATAAACAGATTTACCTGCTGTGATATTTACTAGATACTCCTTAAATCTAAGAAAATACTTGAGAGTTCACTGACAGTAAGTGACCAAAGAGAGAATAAAGCAAACAATCTAGGTTATTTCTAGACTACAATGGCTACCTTGGGCAAAAATAACAGCAATTAATTACATAAATACAAGCATTGACATACTTTGGGCATCTTCAGGTTTCTCAGGACCTGAATTCACAGCCTATGGCTATCTCATGTTATTTGAAGATTGCTGATAAAAATTGTACATAGTGAGATTGTCTGTGATCCCTGGTTTCAAAAGTGTATGCAAGTCTATACCTGAAAACCTGAGGGTTTATAAAGCTTGGGGGTAGTATTTTAAACATGTTTTGGTTGTAAAATTGTATTTAGGATGATTTGTTTGTTTTTGGTGAAAGTAAAACTACAGAACAGCTGAGCCCTTGAAACAATTTTTGGGCTCTAGCAGGCTTATGTGAAAACATTAATTTGTGCACTCCAACCATCCTGAGTGCAGAAAATGACAAAAATTCTATGAAAAGTACACAGTAAGTACTTAGTAGACACTGTCATGATGCCTATGTCCAAGTTAACCTGCTTAAGTTTGTGCAGGCAGATACAAGTATGGTATTTCTGTAACCTGTGTGTGCTAGATGGCAACTGTTGTGAGCAGATTTGACACTCTAAACCTTCAGTATTGCAGGTGAGGAAGTAACCAGTTGAATTACAAAATTAAGTGCATTGCCACAGAGCAGAGGGACTGAAAAGGGACTGCCAGATCTGACTGTCTCTTCAAGAGGGGCTTCAGGAGGGTCTAGATCATCCCATTTCTCTGTAGCACGCAGTCTCCCCTTGAACATGCCAGTTGGTGTACACCCACAGAAATCAGAAAGTTCCAGACTCAAGTGGTGCCTTGGACAAAGGGTCTTCTCGTAGGATTCTCTCCATTATGTGCTGGACTTCTGCATGGTTTACAAAGGTGGAGAGGAAGTACTGTGGACAGATGTGTTGTAGTTCCATGTTTCTGAGAAGCCTATCATTCCATATCTGGTCTTTGAAGTTGATTTTGGGATGAAAAGTGGGCATTTCATCTTTTACAAGTGAAACACACTGTAATTTCTTGGACAACAGCACACTGCTCTATGTTTCTGTTTATTCATGTGTTCCATCTCCTTTGTATAATATTTTATGTTAGACTGTAAATTTTAAGAGTAGATAATGACTGAGTACTTAACATGGCCTCTTTCAAAAGGTGCTAGTTTACAGAAAGCATTGGCAATCTTCTTTTTAAGGTTGCTTGTGTTAGGCACCCCAAGTCGTTAGTCACCTCAGAGAATTTTGGCCTGAAATATTTTCTTGATTTCATAGTAAGTGCCTTTTGACTGTTCCTTCTGAAAAGCCTGAAAAGCCTAACCTGAAATGTATACTTCACAGTACACTACATAGGCATGTTGAAACAGATGTAACTAATAAATTGTGTGTTAAATACGTAGGAATCAATACAGAGATAAGGAATTAGGTAATATACAGCTAAAGAAATTCTTCCCTCACTTATTTATTTTTTCCTCCAAAGTCAGACCTTTCAATCTGCTGCTTAATCTATCTGAAAATTTTAATCACAGCTTTAAAACAATTTGTAGGTACTTGGAATGCTTTCAGCACACATGTTGTTCTTATTAAGAAAGGCTTGAAAATGTTAGGAACAGGCTAAAATCTTTACAGTCTGCATGCTATACACAAAGATAATTTGTAGCAGGTGTCTTATGTTTTCATGATATGGTAATTTTATAGATGATTAGCTGTCCACTCATTTCCTGTTGGTCCAGAAGCATTTTTACAGTTCACATTTGAATTACTGCAAAGTGAATGAGAAATGAGTAAGAATTCTCTAAGAGAATAATTATCACTGCTGCTTAATTTCTGTCATCTTTGCAGTTAGGGCATCTTCCAGCACATGGAGTTGTCATATCTGAAACATGTTAATTTGCCATCTGTAATTAGTGGTATGAAGAATTTGAAGATGGTAATTAGGTAACGAGTAAAGGCTATAAACAGGAAGTTCAGGGTATACTTCTTCTAATCATAAAGAAAAAGACTGTTAAAGGATGAGGATTTGCTTTACTACTTCTTATTAACAAGCATGTACATCATAACTTACAAAAAAGGCAGAATATAATATACATTTTCATAGATGCCCTTGTTTTAACCATGTGTGTGAATTGGTATGTGTGACCACAGAGTTTTATGCCAATGTTAACTTCATAAGGGTTCTCCTTGCTTCACTCAAGTACTCGATGGTCTATAACTTACAGTGTTTTCTGTACTTTCAGATCTGCTTGTATGTCATAGGTGTAAGGCCAATCCAAGGGTTCTTATTTATACCGCTGTATATCTGGATTCATTCCACTGATTTCCATGCTGTTGTACCATGTCTATCAGAATTCGGTCATTTTTTATTAAAATTCCTGTGAAAACATTGATGGTAGTGAATGAAAAAATGGCAGGAACACTGTTTTGTTTTTTGTTGGAATACTAAATGAAACTTTATCTATTTTATCTTAATGCTGTTTCTTTTTCCTCTTATACAGGAAGGGACACCAATGTGTTAGTATATATTAAAAGGAGGCTGGCAATGTGTGCAAGGAAGCTGGGAAGGACCAGGGAAGCAGTGAAAATGATGAGAGATGTGAGTTTGTATTTCTTTCACATGTGATATTTAGATAATAGTAGCTTAGAAATGATACACATTTTCTTTCTAGTTAGCAGCCATTTTGCTGCATTCAGCACTGCTGGTACCTTTTTGTATGTATAATGTACATAAAGACTAACTTAAGAGATCATTTGTCTGTAAGGTTATGGAAACAACATAAAATGCCACATGAATGGTTGCACATACACACTGAATTTCCCATCCTGGTACACGTGCAATAGAGTGCAGTATTTAATTATTTGATCATGAAGTTAGTAACATTTTCTTCTGAAGCATGTGGTGAATGCTGCTAATTTAATAAGCACCTCTTAAGTATTTTATTTTCTCCTTGTGAAGCTGCAGTTTGGCTCTGCATTATTTGCATCACACTTTTCAGTAACAGTAACAGTGTTATTTATTCATGCAAAACCTATCATGCAAAGTCAAACCCAAGTAACTATAATGAATTGAACTCCCTCTGACATGGGGACTGACTGTATCTCACTTTTGTAGGCAGGGGAGCTACCAATGGTAGTTGTAAATCAGTAAGCTACAAAACTACCAATTTGAAAAGCTAAAGAGTAGCTGTTTTGGAGATGGCAGGAGGGGCAGCTGTTCACAGTAGCATATATGAAACATTCGCGTTTAGAGGTAGCTGTGGATGCCCAGCATTTCTTCGAGTGAGATCCCCTGGATGCAGATTCGGAACACAATTCTTTGAGGAGGCGACTTGCATCATCAGAAGTAGCAAGTCTGCAGTAGGAGGATCAGAGCCCTAGAGCTCCAGGCAGATGATTGTAAAACTGTTTACTGGTTTCCTATGTTTCTTACCCTTCGTATTCCAGCTGCCACAACAGTCAGGTAGAGATAAATCCAGCAAGATACAGAGTTCTGCCAGTTAGGCTGAAGGAGTTAAATTTTAAATGCACAAAATAAAATCCCCAAACCAAAATGAAGCACCTGTAAAAGTGTGCTTTAGGCAGCTCAGGTGAACAGTGCAGACCCCTGGCTAGTGAAAAGGGAAGTTCTTGTTGCAAGTTAGTGGGAATTTTACAGGAAAAAGGCAAGTGACCTTCTCTGGAGCTGAGGCACTTGCATCAATGGCAGTAGGGCAAGTATGTCTGCCAGCTTGGAAACCAGTACCAGTATTTTCTCCTGGAACAGGAGCATTTTGAGTATTTTTTGAAAGCATTGAGCTGAATTCATCATAATAATGCAGATCCTCATCCTAAATAATCTACCAGATGGTGAGTTACTTTGTTTCCTGACTCTCACTGGTGTTTCTTAAGCACACAACTCTCAATCCCCAGAATCACCAGAATCTGAGACTGAGGTGTTGCAAAAGAACTTGTCAAAAAAACATCTATTTTATAGCTAGGAGAGTGAGAAAGAGAGACCAAGAAGAAAGATCTGGTTTTGCAGTCTTCTGTTGAGAGAATGTTGATTTCAAAAACATTGTATTCAGTCAAGCCAGCTCAATGATTCCTCATGAATTTTGTCACACAGGCAATCTGGGACAAATACTGTTTTGGGGATAAGCATGGAATTCTAAATTCTGGCATTAATATACAAGAAAGATAAAATTTTATTTTCATTTCATATTCATAATCATAATTATGGCAACTTCTGGAACTTACTGTGGGTTGCTGAATTGTTCTGTGATTTGTAGATAGGGCTATGTGGAACAGATATTCCGTGAAGCTTTCTTCTGCTGATGTCGATATGTATTGATAATTGTGTATGCAGAACACTGGGTTCAGGGACTTGGGTGGTCCTAGCTTTCTTATGCAAAATGAGAACCAGAGGGCTTTGATTATAATGAATGGCTTATACTGTCACTAGAGAGAAAAATATAAGTCTGAAATATATGTCTGAAAAAATATAAAAAAATATATGTCTGAAATATGTAAGTAAAATAGAAAATTATGGAAGTTAAGTGCAGCATGAATCTTGAAAGGCAACAATAACGGAGACACAAAGTCATCCTTTGTGGGACAGAAGGACAGAAAACTTGACAGAAGGTTTTGCTAAAATGAAAAGGCTGGATGCAGGATAATGGAGGTACTAAAACAGAATTTCAGCTTCTAGAACTTCAACTCAGATCAATGCATTGTATGTTTTTCCACATCCAGACACTGAGCCAAATCCTCAGAACTGAATTTAGATGCCTGTAGAGCTCTTCGTTTTAAGCCAGCGGAGCTGAGAATTAGCAAGTCTCTAGATGAAATAGAAAAGCAACGCAGTATCTCTAGGCCACAGCTCCGGTACACTGGGAGCAAGAGTAGGGTCAAGTCAGCTTTGCAGATGCTTTTCAGCTTTGCTTGGAGCTACTTATTTCCGATGAATGCATATCCTCCATTTCTTCATAGAAGACATAAATAATGCACTTTTATAGAGCTTTGAAGAACATGAAGCTGTCACTGAAGGTTTCTATGTGATTGATGAGGGAGGAGATGAATTTATTCATCCTAAAAAGAATAATGAAGAATATGTTGGCTGGGGACTGCTGAATCTAGCATCAGGGGACAGAGGGCGGAGGCCCTGTTTGTGTTTGAAAGATTGAAAACAGGTTTCTCAAGACATGGAACATGATGGAAATGAAGTGTTAAGAACTTCATGACACCATCTGGGAAATATGATTGGGATGTAGTGAGTCTTTGCCACTTTGAAAAAATAAAAATATTTGAGAGTGTTTAATTCATTGCATATATGAGGCCATCTTGAGGACATTACTGATGGATTAGATTGTCTTACTTGAATTTTATCTAATAAAAGACTGAGATCCTGCTTAAAACACCTTAAGAGAAGAAAAATGAGTTGTTGGTGACTTAAATAAGATTTTGATTTTACGGTTATATACACTGCTGATAGGAAAGTTGTATTCTTTAAGAGTATATTGAAGGTAGTTAAAACCAGGGAGTTTTTAAAACTGAGTAAAATAACCTTTTAAAGTCAAGAGTACTTTAATTTAAAAATATTGGGTATTTTTTTGCTTCTGTGATTGAGATAGTGGGTTTTTGCTGATTTTGCTGCTTTGATATAATTACTTTAGTTGGTTGAATTCATGAGAATTACAAACCTGTAGTTTCCATGGAAACATGTAATGGAGTCATATATAGATGTTGCTTTTGCTTGTATTTCTGATGATAATTATTTACTATATTTTGCCATAGAAACCAGCAACTGTCACTATTTGTACATATTGAGTTAACTTGTGATCTCATTTTGATTAGTGTATTGTTGGAGTAACTCCAGTATAGTCAACAGAGTAATTCCAGTTTTATTCTTGTTTATATAGAGCATGGTATGGTCTGTGAGGGAACTAGATTGCTTTTACTGTCCCTGAGGAGAAAGTCTGCAGTGCTGGTTGTTTTATTTGCTATGCTGATTATGTTAGGAGGATTTGAACTAGTTTGTTTTAAATGATGTTGGAAAATTTAGTATGTGCAGAGGCGAAAGGCTGTAATGGTGGCTGTGGGGAATCTTTAGTGTCCCTTCATGTTGGATCTTCCTTGTAGACAATGTTGTAAACCAGGTAGCTACATGGTGATGAGCAAGGGTAGCCTTCTGCGCCAGCTGCTTTCTGTCTGTCCTTCAGATTCCATCACCATTACAGTGGAAGAAAACACAAATGTGCTGGGTTTGTGTTTTGTGTTTTTCATTGACTGAAAACAGAGAGGATGAAGAGGGTCTGCAAAGGCACTTCTCTGTGTACTTTGCGGGCGACTGGATCCGTGACTGCACCACTGAATTCAGGAGCAGACCAACACAGTTTTTCCCTTAACTGGGTCACTGGAACATCCAGGTGAAAATGTACCATGAAAGACAGTGAATTGTCAAATTAATTGGAGCTTCTTGGGGTTGTTGTGGAGAACTTTTGGCCTGTGGAACAAGCTCTAATTGAAGGGTGATTTGTGTTTATGAAAGAGAAAGGTGGCAGGCAGAAGGCATGCCAGTGGGCAAAGCAAATGGAAGCTCTTAATTGCTTCCTCCTTCAGAGAGAAGATGAAAGAAACATCATTCTAGAGTGTATTTTTCTCCTAACCCATGGCCCTGCGCTCCCTTAAAAACTACATTTATATTCTTAATAAGTATGTATTTTTGAGACACAGGGGAATTGCAGCTTACTCTCTGCCTTCCAGCTTTGTTTATAAATGAGTGAGGTTTATGGAGAGAAGAGGGTATCCAGGTCTTTCCTGGAGAAGGATAGAAACAAAAACAGTTTTTAAGGGTCAGAAAAATACATTTTATTTTTAGGATCAGTCATATCTGCTGAGAAATTATTCTTCAGATCACTATATAGGACCTAGAAGTCTCCTTATCTCTGAGATCCTTGCTGAGGATATTTAAGTTGGATATCACAGAATCACAGAATCACTAGGTTGGAAGAGACCTCCAAGATCATCTAGTCCAACCCTTGCCCTAAAACCTCAACTAGACAAGACCATGTCACCAAGTGCCACATCCAGCCTTTTTTTTAAACACATCCAGGGATGGTGACTCCACCACCTTCCTGGGCAGTCTATTCCAAAACTTTATTACTCTTTCTGTAAAAAACTTCTTCCTAATATCTAACCTATACCTCCCTTGAGGCAGCTTGAGACTGTGTCCTCTCGTTCTGTCAGTTGCTGCCCGGTGGAAGAGACCAACCCCCACCTGACTACAACCTCCTTTTAGGAAGTTGTAGAGAGTGATAAGGTCACCTCTGAGCCTCCTTTTCTCCAGGCTAAACAACTCTAACTCCCTCAATCGTTCCTCATAGGGTTTATGCTCCATGCCCCCCACCAGCCTCATTGCTCTCCTCTGGACACGCTCAATCATCTCCACGTCCTTCCTAAACTGAGGGGCCCAGAACTGGACACAGTACTCCAGGTGCGGTCTCACCAGTGCCGAGTACAGAGGCAGAATAACCTCCCTGCTCCTGCTGGCCACACCGTTCCTAATGCAGGCCAGGATGCCGTTGGCCTTGTTGGCCACCAGGGCACACTGCTGGCTCATGTTGAGCTGGCTGTCGACCAGTACCCCCAGGTCCCTTTCCACCTGGGCACTGTCCAGCCACTCTGACCCCAGAAGATATGTTTATGTTTCCATCTTGGTACCTACCTGAAGTTTCTAAGTGTAGATTTTATGCCACGGAAGACACCTAATCAGCTTGTATTGTTAGAATGCTGCATCAATGGGCTGCATCATAAGTTCTTTAAACACCTGGGCTGCCCCGAGCATTTAAAATGGTTTAAGAGGTTATGCCAGTCAAAGGCTTTAAAAGGGTACTCAACCACACTAAACCAATTTTAATGGTATGGATAGGTTGTGTTTTTATCTTTTTATGACCAGTGGTATGATGGTTCTGCAAATCTAGCATACTTTCTTGGCAGCCTGTTTTGCTGGGCTTTGAATAAGGATTTCTGTTCAATATTCTAATGAATTCTGTATACTTCTGAGCATTGTTGATTTCCTCTTGAGTAATGCAAATACATAGCCAGGACAGTGTTCTACACCTTGAAATATCAAGCTGCGTGAAACAAAGAGCTTACTAATTTTTAATAAACATGTCATGATCCCTAGTAACTTAACAACACAACTTCTTCAGCTGCTTGCATTGACAGCTACTGTCTGTCTTTCCAAAATGCTTCTGTGCTTGAGGCAAGGATTAGTGAGTGAGATTCTTTGGCATGTATTGCACAAGTCAGGTTAGGAAGTCAGGTTAGGCAGCCTGCTCCTCCTTTAGAGGGATTCTAGCTTTACCAACATCTGTACCAGTTGTTTAAATTACCATTTATTAAAATTTGATGGGAAAGTACTTCTAGTTGAATGAGACCAAGCGTTACCTCAGTGATTTTGGAAGAGGGCTACTCTTGAGAATGGTGACATGTGTGAGTCTCCACCACAGAGCAGTATCTTCAGTGAATTCCTGTTCTGACACACAAGCACTGCAATAATAATAGCAAGTGATAAATACTGATTTAAATATTTTCATATATCTGCATATTCAAATGTGCTTTGTTTTGTCATAGATTCACATGGTATGGTAACTGAGAAGGGCGGGTTGGAACATCCGTCATTTCAATGTGCTCTTAAACAAAATGGAGGCTTTTGCAATTTCTCTAATGGTGTTTAAACCTTCTTTTATCTGCAGATGACTCAGACCCCTCACTTTTAGTCATGACTATGATTCTGTGCAAAACTCTCAAGAGCCAGAAATTTGGTGACTACCACATAAACCGCTAATAATTTTTCTTATATAAATTACGGGTTTAGAGCATTGTGATTCTATTAAGTTAGAATGGAGTCACATACTCTTGATAGGAGCCTTAATAACTCGGACTCCTTTTTGTCCATCGTCTTTCATCACTCCATGTTCAGAGGCTTTGTATTGTCCTTTAATTATGGTCTTCCAGCTCATTTTTGAGCTGCTAGAGAATTTCCTCACTTTCATTTCATTTAAAAATCCACTTCTTAAAATATGTCAGTTTCTGCAAAAAGTACTTTGGGATGATCTTTCAAGGATTAATTCTGCTTCTGTCTACTGCTTTTGCCACCTCTTACTAGCCAGTTTTATTTTCAGTGAGCATTAGCTGTATTAAGGGTGAATTTTCATGAACAGGTTGATTGTGGTGGAAGGTGACCCTGCCCATAGCAGGGAGGTTGGAACTAGATGATCTAGAAGGTCCTTTCTAGTCCAAACCATTCTGTGGTTCTGTGATGCAAATAAAGGAACTTTTTTGAACAGGACTGTGAATAATGACTTTATTTTCATGCTTTATGAAGTTACTAATATTTGATGTAACATAGAATGTAGCATTGTTATTAATTTTATATGATGTGATTGTGTAAGTGTAAGATCTGGAACAATTTGTGCTCTTCTGGGTTCATGCCATATCTCAAAATTCTCTTTATTCCTGAAATACATACATTATTACAACATAGTCCAAATAACAGCATTTTCATAATTATATTCCTTAGAACTCAAGTCATCTCTAAAGGCTTTAATCCTCCAATTAAGAGGCTGCATGTTCTAGCATATTTCCTTAGAGTTTGAATATTTAGCAGATATTTTTCACTTCATTAACTCATTGTTAATACTGCATTGAAGAGACGTCATATTATGTTTGAATACTATGGAGTAGTAGGTCTAAATCCAAATTTAAAATGGAATGTAGACAAATTCTAAACCCATGCCATCCCAGAGTTAGTGTAAACTGGATCTGATTCTCTTTTTTGGAACTCTGAAGCTGTTAAATTTCCTGAATTCCACATGTGGATGAAAATACAGGGATCTTACTGCTAATCATTTTCAAGCTTCAAAACAACAGAATCTGACAGATTTGGCTTCTTAGCTTCTATCCTCTCTGAGCTGTGAAAGAGTAACTGTGGAGCTGCTTCCAAACAAAACACCCACAAGGAATGCAGCACTTAGAGAAATTAATGAATTGACAGAATCCTTCTGTTGCAATGATTAGGCAGAACTTTAATTCAGATAGGTTCAGTGCATTTCAGATCATTTTCCAACTCTGAGACTGTGCTTGAGTGAGTTGCACTTTTAGGACCAGGACTTAGACTAATTTTTAAGCGTCCAATATTGTTAACAGGGCCTTTTTGTGTGTTAGCTTTAGGCTGCTGACAATGTTTCTTCTCCTGTCCTTGCCAGGTGAGCTGGCCAGGAGAAGTGTATCTTACTAAATGACATCAGAGGGTCAGCATGGAGGGACATATTACAACTGCCTCAAGCCCAGAGTGAGCTTCAGTCAGAGCTTAGACATCTGAAAGCTTGACTGTAGACAGTGAAGCCCACAGAAATGGAGCTTTCTGTTTTTCTGCTCAGAAATGGCTTGGAGTTGTGCCTTTTCTACCTTGTTCAGTAAACAGTTACTGCAGATCATGGGTAATACACCAGAAAGCAGTTTATGCAAGGAACTTGCGAAAATGACAGTGCTATCCATACTCTGTGCTTGATTCTTCAGTGGTGGTGGACAGATTTTGCCATTTCGGGTACCCACTACAGGAACATGTACACTAGGAATTAAGCTTATAACAGTTTCACTGTTGCCATTGAATTTCTCTTCTTTGCTTCTTGTTTCTTCATTTTAAGATTAATTAATTTTTCCTTTTTATGAGTGCATTTAGTTGAATATATTGATCTGAAAATGTTTTTTTTGCTTGTTGAGAAGATATGAGTACAAGCAGCAATGATTGGTTTGCATGCACTGCCTATAAAATATGTGACTGTGCATACAGCCTTGATGCGAATGGAGAATAGATGTGTCAACACCAGGTTATATATAAGATCATTAATTTATCCACCACCTTTGTATTCCCTAGTCCTGGGGTCTAGTTGTAGGCATAAGCTGTAGATTTAAGAGGTTTTTTACACAAATAATGTTTCTTTGCTAGTTAATGCATGATGTTAATGTCATCACAGATACAACAGTTAAAGCTACATTCGTTGAAAATGTTTAAAAACTAAGATCTAAATGAGAAAATGCTGATGACTGAAATATTCTTAGGAAAAGGAATCTTCTTTATTAAACTGTCCTTAGGGAGATAAAACTTGTTCCTCATCCATTAAATCAGATGTGGATTTCCTTGTACCATAAAGCATTTTTTGTGATCATCATATTTTCATATCAATCACAGCATTCATTGAACCTGCACCCTGCAATACGAATGGAGGTGAGTCTGGGAATACAGTGCTCCCAGGACTAGTGTTAAGATACCTGATTGTGTTTCCAGAATTTTTTGCAAACTTATACTTCTGAAATATTATTTATCTAAAAAATTAAAACTTAATTATTATCTGCAGAAGCTACCATTTCTGTTTATTTGCAGCATACCTAATGAGTCTTCCAAAGAAAAATAGTTGCGCTTTCTGCACCTGTATCTATTTCCCCCCAAATGCACTGAGCAACTAGGGCAAAATACATACTAACCCAGCCCCAGGTCAGAATTTCATCATTAGAAAGTTTGAAGTAAAATCCTTGTGAACAGAGATTTGATAAGACATGTTTGATAGCTGTTTGAATATCCTTATGTTGTAAGCAGGGAATATGTTCATAGCCATGTAGTGTCTGTTTTCACATTATGAAAATAAGCTTAGCTCAGTGGAGCACTTCTCTTTAATACCAGCTGAGAAACCAACTAACTAGAATTTTACACTGGCCTTTTTATTCCTAATTAGGGGGGGTTTTTTAAATGCTGTAGTGGCTCTGGTGAGAAATCTTAAATGCTGAATTTGATGACTTCTCTGGAGGTCTGAAGGTGTAGAGAAAGATAACAGACCCTTCATCTTTTCTTCAAGTGCAGTGCTTGCCGCTCAAATGAAAGCATTTGTCAGGTTATAGTAAAGACATAAAGATAATTACAATTGATAAGACAAACAATTTGACAAATACTTATCTGTAACTTCGCAGAAAATAAATCTTTATGTGCAAAGGGTTGTCTCTGCCTCTTAAACTGGAGGCTAAATTAGAGCTCAGTGCTGTGCGGATCTGGGGAACTCGAGGGTGTGTTTTTCATCTTATGTTTGGGGATAAAGTGCCCATCTTTACATCTCTGTGTGGACTATGAGCCAGCTCCTTCTCCATCTGCTAGGGAGGGGAGAGGATCAAGCTCACAGATTGCCCTACGATGCTCTTCAGCATGGTGCAGTATGTTGCCTGGCCTGACCATTCAACAGGCCTGTGTGGCAGTATTTTCTTCCCCAGTGTTTGCTTTCACTTTGAGGCCTGAAAGATGACCTGTAATAATATTCCTCCATACAAGTAGCTTTACTTTCTGGCAACTTTCTCAAGAACCAAATTTTTACTATGACTGGAAATTATTTGCAGTGAAAACTATATACTCTGCAACCAGAGGTGACAGAGAAATGAGTTCATGTCTTCTTTTTCTTTTTTTTTTTTTCTTTTTTTTAATAGCAGATGTGCTCTCATTTATGCACAGTCAGTCTTCAAATAGCTGAGTGGCCACTTAGAGGTGTTTTATTTTTGAGGCTACAGTATCAACTGAGTTCATTATTACTGGGTTGGACTTCTTAATGTTCTTAATGTGGACTTTTCCCAGATGAAACCTTTATTAACACTTGTTAGTTTGGAGGCCTGGCAGTCCAGACAGTGACCTTTATTCTGCTGCTGTCTGAGACAGGGTTTATCACTCTGACAGAACCTAATTAAAACAGAAAAAAAAAAAAATCAATCAGTGATGTCAGTGAGAGATGGAGAACCAGAGTAGGAGCTTTTACTGGCCAGAATACTTCTATAACTAGCTGCAGCTCTTCCTTTTTCTTCACTGATGGAGGGAATGTTATTCTGCCAGCCATTATTCATTCTCAATGAGCAGGGATAATCTTTCTTAATCCCTTAGAGGGATTTCTTTGCAAGATGTTCGTTTTAAAATTTAAATCACATTTGCGTAGAGCCAGATTCTGTCATGCTTTTTCCTGCCAAATAGTAGCTTCCTCTCTTAAAAATCCAATAGTGAGTAAGGACAAGAATGAAGACAAGTAGACTCTGTGCTGATGAATCCAACTATGTGAATTTTCACCTGCACTTACTTTTCTTCATAAGCAATGACTTAAACTTTTTATTTTATTCTCAAATGCTTCCACTTAACCTAGATGAGCATCAAAGTCTGTGGTCCTCCTTTTGTTTTTAATAGAAAAGCCTGCAAACTGTGCAGTTTTGTTTGTGTTCTTTTTCATGGGTTAAGCTTCTACCAATAAAATCAGGAGCTTTGTGGCCATCCCCATGCCACTGACATGAAAAATTCAGTGCCTTCTTTCAGCTGCTACATCAGTGATCCTGATACCCACTAGAAATTTACATAATCAGCTAAATAAAACACTGCCAATCCTTGCCTTTTATATTTTAATAATCCTCAAACTACAGCAAAGTCAGTATTATCCAGACAGACAAACAAATTTAGAGTCTTAATTCTTAAGGTCAGAATAGTTTTTACTTTAGCTTATGCCAGACCATTTCACAAGGAAGAAATTCTCTATGCTTTACTTCTCCGTTTACCTGCTAAAGTCTCTTTTTTAACAGAGTGAAGAAGCTGTACTGCATTACTTGTTTCTCGTATTTTGAAGTTGTTGGTGATTCTCCACCCCTCTTTTCAATCCTGGATTATTTTTGTTTATGTTACCTTTTTGTGAGACTAAGATTTGCTGTTTCTCATCAGTTTCTCTATTTACCTCTTGAAAGTTAGATTACTGGAAAAGTAAGTGACAGAGTTTTTGGTTCCAGTTTATTTGCAAATAGAGCAAGGCTGACCTTGAATTATTTTCTTTACTTGGCTCGTTATAGCATTTCTGTTCTCATAAACTATATCAGAGAGATTGTAAATGATAGTGTTTCCCTGCAAGTTCCTAAAAAACAGTGGTAGTATCAGCTGTCCTAGTTCTACACTGTCTGGAACCTTTTTGGGCTGAATGTACATTAATGTAGGCAATTAAATAATCATGAAGAGAACAGAAGGAAGCAAGGATCTTTGAACACTTCAGCTCTTTCGAGAATCACTCTGACAAAAAAATACTGTTTCATCAATTTTGCAGTAAAAACCAGGGATGCTTCTTTTGAGTGTGTCTTCAAAAAAGATGCGATAGAGTATCAGCTTCCATCATTTGAATCTATGCAGATATTGAAACTGAGGATATCTAAAAACAAATCTCTGGTACCTCTGAAAGGCCTCTGGAAGGCTTAATTCATAAAGATGCTTATATGTGAAAGTAGTAGGTTATTTTTACTACACATTTCATTCAGTTTGTCATACAAGAAGGATTGCTTGGTTTTACTGTTAGATTTCTATAAACTTTGCCTTTCCTGTTGTTGCTGCCTCTTCTTTTTTTTGTTTGCTTGTTTTAGATTGTCCAGAGTTGCAATTGTGTTTTAAAATATTCATAGTTAAAAATTCTGATATCACATACTTGATAATACAGCTTGTCTCATTTGATGTTATTGTGATTTTTTTCAATGTATTTTCTATCTTTTTCACTAATATACCAGAGAGGTGCTGGACTGCTTACTACTGATATACTGGAGGTACATCGTTGAGGATTGTTTACCAGAACAATAATTCTTCTTCACTTTGAAGAAGCCTATTATTTGAAGAAGAGTTATTTATTGAGATAGCTGTGCTGTTGGATTTGACTAATTACATCCCATGCAAGCATGTCTTGTCAAGAACCTGGCCTAGTATCCATTAAGAGCTCAGAAATTTCGGAGACAATATTGAACTCTGGGGAAGAAGAAGAGCAAGGGGAACTGAGAAGTTTAAACTTGGTGTGGGCTATTTCAATGCACTTAGAACAATTTCCACATTAGTAATCTAATCCTTTCACATGTTATTGCTTTTAGTTGATGAAGGAGTTTCCTCTGCTCAGCATGTTCAACATCCATGAAAACCTGCTAGAAGCTTTGTTGGAGTTGCAAGCATATGCAGATGTCCAGGCAGTCTTAGCAAAGTATGATGGTAAGTTCAAATATATATTTGTGTTTTCTCTGTATGGGACACACTGAAGAAATACTTCTAAATCAAGCTCTGAAAATTTAGGAAACGCTGTAATGAAATTGGTTAGCACAAGCTTCATACATGCCCTTACACGGTCCTAAATCCAAAGATTAAACATGGTGCCTTTTTTCTGCCAATCCATGCTTAATTCATTTTACAGGGTAAAGGAACTCCCTAGAAGCTTTTCAGTGCTTTCTTTGCTTTCTGTAGATGTTTAAAGAATGACTGCTTAGGTACTGCAGACCTTTTATTGCATGCTATTCAAACTTCATCTGAAGAAAGGATTATCAGTTCCCCTGTGGACTTTCCTGTGAATGTTGACTTAGTAGCACACAAGTGCTTTACAAACATTAATTGATTTAACTTCATAGCAGTCTACTATTGCAGAGTAGCAGACTTCAGGTCTTATGGAGAAAACTTGAAAAGCTCAAAAGACTAGATGAACTTTTGTATTAAATTTTTGTATTTTTCAGTAACCATTGGTTCATGCAACATTATTTCTTCTTTTATGTTCAAATCACAGCTGCTGCAGCTCTGGCCCTTTGAATTTCAATTCAATACACCAGGGTCTCAGAGACACAGAATGAGAAGTGTTTAGTTTAAATTAAATGGGTTTTTCTTGTATTGTCCAGAAACTTTGTGAAAGAATACAATCCAGTTCTTTTGAGCAGTGTTCATCAACCTGCACTGTGCCACAATTCCTCCTCTTGCTGCAGTTCCCAGCCTTCTCAGTAGCCACATTCCAAGTTCTGCATCAAGTGTTCTGCAACAAGTGTTCTGCAACAAGGGATCCAACAGCTATCAGCTTCCTATTTTGTTACCAGGCAGTCCTCATTCATCCTTGGAAAATTCTCATTCCATGCACTGGCTTATGGTGAGGCCGTGTATGAAAGGAATATTATGTAATCATACAAGTTAAAATGGGATCATGACCTGCATGAATCAAATAGCTGACATATGAAACCTATGTAGCCTTAATTTTGTTGTTTAACTCTTTCTCTGCGTTGATCTTGTAGCCTTTAAAATGTTCTTAGCTAGCTCTTACGTGGTCAGGTGTTCTTTGGACAGAGATTTTTAACATCCAAAGTTTTTGAAAAGATGCAGGGACATTATTTGAGGTACTGTTGTATAAATGCCTATCAATATGAACACTGGAGCCTCTATCCACAGTGCTCTGGATGCTCTTTTCTCATTGATTCTTTGAAGGAATTGGCTGATATTCTGTCCCATTTGTCTACTGAATTTTCTTCTACTTCTCTTTTGCATAGTCATTTTCAGCTTTGTATTGCTTCCAGTTCCTACCAGAGGCTCCTTGTTCAACCAGTACCACTCATTCCCAGGGCCATTCTCCTGCCTCTCCTAACTACCTATCCCAGTCTTCTCTTCAGGGCAGTGATGGTCAAGATACATCTCCTCATCGACTTTCCAACTCCTGTCTTTACATCGTTTCCATCTGCCTTTTTATCTGTGACTTCTGCGTCCTCTTCATTTGTTGTTCTCTGTTGCATTGCCAGGGTGCCAAAAAGTAGAATATTGAGAGTTCATGCAGATAGAGCCTTCTTGTTGTCAGCCTCTCGATCTGGAACAGTGGCAATGGGACGATGCCTAAGTTTATTGGAATACTGAGATGTGTACTTGATGTGCAAAGCATCTTTGGAAGGTATAACAGGAAAAAATGCAGAAGCTTCCACTGAATATGTGCTAACTGCTTGCTCCTATCATCTTATAATTTAGGAAATTAAGACAAATTTTAAGCAGGCTTGTAATAGATCATTGGCTTCATGCTAACATGATCTTGCCAGATTTCAGATTCCCGCACTAGGCGGTGGCAGAGCCGAGGTTATTTAATAAGAAATAAATAAACAGCTGGTTACAAGCAACATTAGTGATAATCACTGCTACCAGTCCAGTCTGGAATGTTTTTAACTCTTTCTGGAGTCAAGTCATTATAAGCACAGATCAAAATGTTGCCCTCCAGTACTGTCATTCAGTAGCAATAATGACTCTAGGAAGGATCTTGGCTGTAGTTAGTCTGGTTGAAGAAATCAGCTGTTAAAGTGGTAACATCAGAGCCTTTCTCATAGCTCCTTGTATTTCAGTAATTCTTGTGACACAGGAATAGATCCCTATAGTCTTTATTTTGTTGTGTTAAGAAGCAAGTAAATAGAAATGCCCATTTTTATGCCTCAGGCACCACAGATATTGACACCTTCTAGTCTTCAGCGTGGTTATGAAGCAGTAGTCCTGGGAGATAGCAGAACTGTGACAGAACAGGGAATTAAGCCATGCCTTCCCAAATTTCAAGAGTAAACTCCAGTGCAAGCTCTACTTTGTCATACTAAAGCACTGATCCCTGGCTACAGAGCTCTCTGATCCTGATCTCATCATAGTGGTAGCTTTTGTCATGGAACTTGATAAAATTTGAAGGTGTGTTTCATTTTCTCAAAAGCATCTGATAGAGTCAAAACAAATGAGACTTTAAAAAATAAAGCTCTTACTTTGGCTTTTTGAATACATCCAGTTTCATCTCATGCTTTGAGTATGGTATGTGTATACACTAGGTATGCAGAAGGACTCAGCAAACACAGGCTTAACCAGTATAACCCTTACAGTTCATGAGTCTCAGAAGGCCTGTCTCAGGGAGTCTCAGCTCATTTTAGAACTCATCAGCTTCATGTGTTGTAAGATTTATTGGAATATAAAACACTGAATTCATTTATACTTTCCTATCTGCAGTTTCTGTTGGCCCCACTCCACTGCCTTTTTTTTGACTAAGACCAAACTTGATTTATTGTATTTTGATAACATATGAACAAATTATTTCCTTGAGCAGTCTGCCCCCACCCTGGGCTAAAAAGTTGGATCGCATTATGTGAAACCTCAGCCTCTGCAAGCAGATGCACTGCTTTACCAAAAGCCATGTGTTAAATTGTGTTTATATTATGTACCTGGCAACAGCGCTGATGTCCATGCTCATTATTCATGGAAAAAGGGCCTCATTAGTGGGACAGCATGCACTGTTGCTGAGCTACATCATTATGGTTTCAGAGTTCAGTGTCTGTCAATAGAGTGAGGATGACCTAAATACTGTTGAATTCTGAAAATATTTTTGGCTCTGATTTAACACATATCCATGTTATTTACAGCAAAAATAGTTATGGCTGCTAAAGAGACTGTTCTTGATGGAATAGACTTCTGATATTTGTAATAGATAAACCCTCGCTGCTTCTCTTTCCTTACTTATTCAGCAGATTGTTTTCCAATGGAGTCAGTCTGCTTGTTCTGATTCTTAGAGCAACTGATTTATTAACTTCCCTGGGCAGTCAGTTGCTTTGTTAGGTATTATGTAGTAACCTGGGCACTGTGTGAAAACCGAGACTTTTCTGGCATTTGAAAGTCAGGTTTGGAAAGAATGCGTGCTTGTGTGTTTAGTCTTAGTGGTGCAGTGGTTCCTCTCTAAACCTGTCTTTGCTTGCCTTTTTTAAAATGACAGTGTTTCCAGTGTGGCTGTAAGTCTTCTGGTTTGCAAGAGGAAAAGCATCTTCTACAGATTCTTCTTTCATGTACCCCTTTGCAAAGAAGGGTAACATGTAGACAGAGTCCCAAATGCATAGTTGATTTGAGAAGATATTTTATACCAAAGGGTATATATATACATAGTGAGAAAGTAGGGTGTAAATACAAAAGGTCTCATTCTGCTCTACGCTATGATGCTTTTTAATTTGGTAACAGCTTACTTAGCAGAATCCTATTTAAATTAGTGTTAAATCAAAATGGAGGCCTTTGAAGAAACACTTTAGAAACAGAGCTTTCTTTTTCTTGGAATACTTTTAACTTAGTGAAATCCAAAGAGTTAACATAGAGAAAGTAGTTTTCTAAAATGTAGCCTATACAGGGCTACTCTCCTTTCTCTTTCCCCTTCACCAATTTCTTCTTGTCCTTAACAGACTTACAAAATGTGTAGTTTCTATTTATATTGAACTTGAAGGCATTTCATTTTATAGACGTTTGCAGATTGACGAACCAGTTGTATGCAGCTGTCAGTTGCATTAGCCAGGGTCTGCAGAGGTGGTGGTGGTGGAGGTTGTATGTGTATGTATGTATATATATATGTGTGTGTGTGTGTGTGTGTGTGTGTATATATGTGTGTATATATATATATATATGTGTGTGTATATATATATATGTGTATATATATATATATTTGTGATCACATCTCAGTCAGTTTCATTACTTACCGTGTTTATGTTTGACTTCTTGAGATGTTCTACCTGGTGGAGCTAATTGGTTAGGTGTTCTAAGTTCAAAAGGGTTTTCTTCTGAGTTAAAGATGTAGCAAGTGGCAGTACAGAAGCAACCATTACCTCCTGCACACTACTTTATAATACTTTTGTTTCTTTAAAAGAGAGATCTTAAAAGAAAGTTCCTTTTAGTTAAGGTCATACCAAAGTCTAGTCTACCTTCCCCGAGAGATGCAAATCATGTGACACCTCCAGTTTGTGGAGCAGTAGTATCAAGAAAAATTTCTTCATGTCACATCTTTTTCAACTTCTGCTTCTAAGAACAAGTTTCTTTGCTCTATGGCAAAATCACTTGTCACTTCAGCGAGGTCTTTGCATGAGTTTTGTGTCTGTTCATACCATCTAGTATCTTCTTTTTTGCTATATGATTATGTGTATTTTATTTGTCCTCGTTGTGTTAAAGCACAAAAAGTCTAGATTAATTATACTAATCTTACTTGTTTTAATCTTCTGTGACAGAAATTATTCCTTCCCCTCTATAGGAATTTAGAATTGAATTTGTTCAAGTTAAAGGGACTGACACCTGCTTGGTCACTGATAAGCATCTCAGCAAGAGTTGCATATGAAGTGTTTACAACCAGTATTGTAAATCTTTCTGTAACTGAACAGTGTAAGTTTTAGTTGTGGTCTTAACAAAAGGAATACTTTTTTGTTTGTACTGAAGTGTTTTTCCCATTCTATCAGAGGGCCAACATCCAGCCCTTAACATATGTAATGCCTGTGTGTTTGTGTTTGATTGTGTGTTTCCCACCACTGAGGAAGAAGTCAAAAGTACAGAGAATCAGATCTGTTTTATTTTGTAAGCACCATGTTCATAGTTGCGCTCCCTTCAGCATGTCTTCTACCATGTTTTGTGGAAAAATGCAATGACTGTTCTGATGGGAGATAATACTACAGGACATTAGACCTTTTTGACAGTTTTCCCCCCATGTTCAGTTCATACTTCTCTTTACTGATTTTCATCCCATTACTCTTGTTTTTTAGCCATTTGTATCAGCTTAATTTACTTTCTTCCCTAATGTTTGTATCTTTATAAATGACTGCATCTGTCTTCTGTCCTCACCTATCTAGCCTGCACATATCAATTTGCTTGAGCACTTTCAATCTTTTCCATAAGAAATTCTTCCTACCGCCTATGCAAGAGTTGACAATCTCACCTGCAGGTGCAGAGAACTGTGGGGAGCTCTGTGCTGACAGAGCAAGTGTTGGCCTAACACTTAAACACTAGAGTCCACAGACAGGCTGAGGGAGAGAAAATCAGAGCTGGGGTTTGTCCCAAGCCATAGCACAATACATGTCCTGTATTCCCCCATTCGTTGCTTTACCTCTTTGCATAACTTCTTCCAGTTTGTTGATATACTTTCAATAACATATTTGAAAATATGTGAATGATTCCAGCAGCTTAATATTGTCTCTCTACAGTGCTATGTGAAGAAGAACTAGTAGTTTGACTGGAAGGATCTTATTGTGGAAATTACGGGCCCAGATCTACAGCTAATTTCAGCAGATATTTATGTCCTATTAACTTTTATAAGACTATTCACCTATTTCAAGTTAAGCCTAGAGAAATCTGTATTGTTGATTTGTGAATAACATATACTATGTAGTCAAACTTTTGATGACTTGGGTAGGGGATGTTGCATCAATCCATATCCAGATTCATAATTCCTTAATTTAGTTGCTATTTATAAGAACCTACAATAAATCTATAATAGGTCCTATTTAAGTGATACAGGGCATATTCTGGGTATCCATAGCTTTTTCCATTACCTCAGTCTCACAAGAAACTGCTTAAGAAGAAAAATGAATAGTAAGAATTCACTTTTCCAAACCTTATACCTGACTGGACCTAATTGAAAGAAAATGCTTGAAAAATAAGTCTAGACTTTGGTATTCCATTTAAAGCTACAAGTAATAAGGAAGAAGGAGAGCCATTTTTAGTCTGACACATCAATTCTTATTAGGCAAAAATGTCCTGATGGATTTGACAGCAGAATAGTAGTCACATCTTTCAGCACATTTGGGAGCTCCACAAGTAATCGCAGGAGGGTGAGAAACAGTGTACGTGAAGATATTTTGCCAGATGGCTCACAGAACTGGACACAGTCATTTATTAAAACTTCACTTTGGTTCCTGACAGAGTACCTATCTCCTAGGACTAGTTTAGACATTATTCCCTAGCTAAATTCATGTTGTTACCAGACATAATTGTTTTATGCCTTTCTCTAATATACGAGGGTACACTTTTGGAGATGAAACTTAAAGTGTATGAGGATTTTAAAGTATTATACTCACCAGACCAACATGTAGCAGAATATATTGTCTTATATGGAGCAAATAAAAAGCAAAACACTTCTGAAGGGAAGCAGGCATGGACCTACTGAGAGCTGTCTCACTTGGACTGGATGATGGCCAGAGGTCACTTCCAACCCCAACCATTCTATGATTATGTGATAAACATGAACAATTGTATGTATTTCTTCCATTGCTACGAGACTGTAGGTATTGTCATCAAACAAGTGCTGCTTGCTCATTAGGAAGATAGTACTGGAAGAGGCCTTCTGGATGAGTCAGGCCCTCCTCTGTTACATTCCCTGCATGATACTGCCCCTTCCATCAGCTATTCTGTTGACCAATTGAAAACCTTATGTATGACAGCAGATCGTTGCTTTTCTCACCTGCTTTTTTTTTTTNCATGAACAATTGTATGTATTTCTTCCATTGCTACGAGACTGTAGGTATTGTCATCAAACAAGTGCTGCTTGCTCATTAGGAAGATAGTACTGGAAGAGGCCTTCTGGATGAGTCAGGCCCTCCTCTGTTACATTCCCTGCATGATACTGCCCCTTCCATCAGCTATTCTGTTGACCAATTGAAAACCTTATGTATGACAGCAGATCGTTGCTTTTCTCACCTGCTTTTTTTTTTTCCATTCCTCTACCTTTTACTCCATTTATGATTTGAAGAGTAAAGTTTCTACTGAAGGACAGACACCTGTGTGTTCTGAAAAAGGGCATTTCTGTTTACTGGATGGAACTTCTAACTCCTAACGTTAAGGAAAACCTGATATAAGCAGGGCTATTGAATAAGCTTATTAATGTCTTCTCCTCCTGTCATTGAAGATGTGCTTATGTCTGTGCCTGTAGCTGTCTTCTATTAGTGGAATAATTAACATCTCTATCATCCAAACTGCTTTGCATGCTGTTGATTGTAATTACTTTAGTCACTCCGGTAAAATTATAGTTGGAATATATTATAGAGGAGCCTCCGACAAGATCTGTCCATCTCATACTTGAAGGGCAAGTGCTTAAAATGATCATAGAGAAGGGTTAACAAGTAGCCTTTTCAAAGTGCCTGAGTCATTCTGACAGTGTTTTCTGTCTTAACAACATTGTGCCTGATTGCTTGGTTATTAGTAAGTGAAGGATGATGACTGCTGAGATATGGCTTGTTTATCCTCAACTCCCTTTTGGAGCTTTGTCTTGCAAGGCACATGATTTCAGTAAATCAAGTTTCTCTTAATCCTAAAGTTATCAAGTTACCATGGTAATTTTGAATTTCTAATCATGTTTAATGAAAAATCAAGGAAAAAAATAGAATAGAAAAAGTCAGAATAGCTGCTTCTCACTTTAACAGTGGACCTACTTGTGTGTCTTGTGTTTATTACGCTGCATTTGCCATTTATTGTAGGATGCTCTCACAGTGTACAAAAGTGATTGCAGAATCCAGCCTTTAGTGGGTTTGGTTTGTTGGTTTGGTGGGGTTTTTTTCATTTAGCTGTAGGTTTGTTGGGGTTTTTTTTCATTTAGCTCTAGGCCTTAACTTTTTAATGCTGGAACATTTCAGTCACTATGATATGAGTCTGCTGTGTAGAATCACAGAATCACAGAATATGCTGAGTTTGAAGGAACCCACAAGGATCATCAAGTCCAACTCTTAGACCTGCACGGGACCATCCCCACGAGATTACTAATGTGAAAGTCAATTCTTCTCTATAACAGTGAGAAAAAAATGTATCACTCAAGTCTGTTAAGCAGAATTTCTCTCTACCTTTTGAATGCTTTGTGCCAATTTGCTGGTAGAGAACAGGTATAAATTAACTAATGAGTTAAGTCAGATTTATGGCTCCATAAATCTGTGTGTCTCTGGAGCAAGATAAAATGGTCAGAGGCTGGTCAATGTTTTGGTCCAACATTTCCTTAAGAAGCTAAACATGATGTTTTTCTGTTAATCTTTAACACAATAAATCTGCTGGTTTTTTGCTTGCAAGTTAAATCCATTATTACTTGAATAGCTGTTTTGACTTGTATAGCTGCCACATACTCAGACAACTGCTTCTGCATGAAAACATGACAGCTGAGTAAGATAGCCTTCAGCTATTACTTAGATGTTTTGTGAACTGTGAAAAAAATCACGTTTTCCAAGTTACCTATACATTTATATATGGAGTAATGAATTCTTTCATTATGTCTCTGTCATGTCAGTCGGAATCAGTTCTCTAAAGAACCCGGTTGCTGTTTAAGTAACAGTTCCAGTGGTCATTAACACACATTTTAAAGCCTGTCTATCAGTTGAAAATTTAAAAATCCATGTGACATGGCAGCATAAGTCCAAGATCAGAAAGCATTTTGAGTCCTCATAATAATTCTACTATGTCATGCTTACTCTGAGGTATCAAACACTTTTCTTTCTGCAGACTTTTAAGTTTTCAGATGTTTACTTTTTTCTTCTTTTCAACAGATATAAGCTTACCAAAATCAGCAACGATATGTTACACAGCAGCATTGCTCAAAGCCAGAGCAGTATCTGACAAGTAAGTGCTTAAGAACCATTGTCCAGCAAAAGTACTGATTTAACTCAAGATTTTTCTTATCTGAGCCCACACCCTAAAATCTACTGGGTTAGCAGGAAAATTCAGTCCTGCAGTAAATCAATAAAATTACTTTATATCTAAGAAAAATTTGCAGTGATCAAACATTGCACTTCAGACATTAAGGAAAAAGAGGAGAAATAGCATAAATTCGGTTATTGTTTCAGTTTTACGTATACTGTCTAGGTGAGCTTTGGCTTCCTAGATAGTATAATGAAGATGCAACTAAAAAGGGTTGTGTGGCTGAACCTCTTCAACTTTGTATAAACCTGACCATAAAAAGGTAACAAATAAATGAGAATGCATTGGTAGCAAAGTCATTTTTATGAGAGCTGTCAGAAGACTGCTCATCTACTTATTTAGCAGCAGGTAGATTTAGCATTATTATGTCAGGGATTCTGAGAGGTAGATGACATATTTTTAGAGACACAAGCATCTGTTCATTCCTGTTATGTTTTTCTGTTGGGTCTCAAACTTCCAAGGTGTTGAGCACATCTATTTGATGCCTGTGGACTTGAGCACACTGGCCTGCACTGAGAGGGTGCTCAGCTCCTTGTGAGATGGAGCTCAAAAATCCCGATTCTGCTCTCAGATGCCTTTACACAAATCCCAGGCAGAGTTGTGTCTGTGCACCTGAGGGTCGAATGCCCCCTGAAGTTGGAAAGCAAGTAGAGTGGAAAGCTGTTTTCTTGACTGACATCCTGACAGTTTTTGCTTTTAAAGTGTATGTACACATCAAGATCTGAGTAATTTTCTTTCATTCTTTTTATTCTGTAGATCGCCAGTACCTACTGCAACATCTTTCCTCCCTACACAGCGACTCCAGCTTGGGAGGGCAGGGCTAAGGTTGTCACAGCTTTCCCTGTGGTGTCTGCCTGCCAAGTACAGCTCTGGAGTTAGCCGTGGGGTGTGAGGTGAGAAAGAGATTGCATGGTCTGGTTTTTTATTCACTGGGGCAGATGATTTGCCCATAGTTTGGGCATGCTACCCTCAATGGTGCTGTGGCCAGTAGATCATCTGCTACTGCCGCTGCATCGTGCTTCCATCTCAACCTGACCCAGGGGCATTGGGTTGGGAACCTCCCTAAAACTTCCCCAAACCTGTTTTTAATGGAAACCCTCCAACAATAATTTGGCATTGGTTGTTTTTTTTTCTTTTTTTCTTTTCTTTTTTTTCTGCACCTTCAGCCTTGAGTGTACCCCTTAGCAAGATACCTAGAACAAATTTAGATTAGTGACAGCGAAGGGACTGTTTGAACTGACTTTCTGACTTGATTAGAGGCAAATATGCTTTCCACTGCTGCTGGGATTTTCATTGGCCTTGATGTAATAGATCACTCAGAGTTTCCACTTGCTATGGAATTTTGGAGAGCATAGGAAAATTACTTCAGTTTGGTTACGTGGGCCCATGTTCTAGATTCCTGTTCCGGATTTTTGTTGCTAGCATTTCTGACCTAATGTGTTTGTTTCTTTGCTTTTGTAGATTTTCTCCAGAGGCTGCCTCAAGGCGAGGGCTGAGTACTGCAGAGATGAATGCAGTAGAAGCTATTCACAGAGCAGTAGAATTTAATCCACATGTGCCAAAAGTGAGTATTGAGAAAATACTGTTGTAGCTCTAACACTGCTAAGGACATAACTCTTCATTTTTGTGTTAGATTAACAACTCGTGTTGTGAAAAGAGAAGCAAACAACGGGAAAGAAAAGAAGCTGATAGTATGCACATTTTTTTAATTTGTTTTTTCACATTCAGGACTGTGCAACTTGAAATTTTAGCTGAAGTGGATTGCAGTAGCAGACATCATTAAATGCTTTGCTGCAGGACAGAACCTGCATAAAGACAGATTGTTTGCAAAATAGCAGTAAAGATCTTTTAGTTCAAAAGAATATTTTATTTGTTTTGATGACAATATATAAGAACATGTTTTGGCATGCCCTACAAAGGAACCAATCTTTGGAGTTTGTGATGTGTTTCACGTAAGTTGCATTAGTAATTCTTCATGCAGCACCCTGTCATTAAGTTCTGAAAATTCAAAGCTCAGAGGTGAAGAATTGCATAGAACTACAAAGGTAAAAATGGATTTATGTTTTGATTCCCTAATCCCCTCTCTAGATATATATCTCAGCAGTAAGATTTTTTTCCAGAGGTTTATGTATTTTATTACCTCATGACCTGATACTGATGCCTGTAGGTTCATTGAAAAGGCAAACTGAAGGCAGATGCTTTTTGGCTATTGGACCTTTTGGACCTTTGAGCCTCACCCCACAAACCTTTGGACTAGTATTGCCCTTTGAAAGTAAGCAGGATAGGACTGGTATGTGTTGATGTAGAGAGCCTATTCATTAGGTACAGCTGAACATCAAATGTGGTGAAGATAAAGGAAAGACCTCTCCCTTATGTACACAAGGATTGCAGAAAGTCAATTCTCATGCATTGCAGGAATTCTATGTTTTCTTTGTGAGCTTTATCTGTTATGCTAACCACCAAATAGCATAGTGTAGCTATCTCAAACTTAGGCTGTCGGCTGAAAAAAATCACCTAGGCTCCCTCTACAGACAGTGGAAAGAACAAACTATCTTAGACATCTCTAGGCAGACTGGTGTCTTGTTTGTACACTGATTGTGAAAGGAGCAACTGTTTTGCAGTAAAAGAGAGAATATTATAATAAAAGAGAGAACATATACAAGAAAGTTTAGGTGAGATGAGTCCCTTTGTATTATTAGCTGATCTTCTATTTTTGTGCCATACTAAAAAATTAAATATTAAATGAAGTTTGATTCCATGGCTGCTTCTCTGGAACTGTTTATTTTCTTCCATTCCAATGGTTCTTGCACCAACACAACTACTGATGTGTTTCTTCTGCCTTGTTGCCTGTTTAACTCCCTAGTCTAGTCCTGTTCTAGGTGGACCTGTCTGAATATTTTACTGAAGCCTGATTAGAGGACTTGCCAATCAAAGATACCAGCTTCGTTTTTCATAAGCAATCCTTGGGAGCTTGTTCCATTTTCCTCACTTATCTCCATGCCTTTGGTCATTATTTCCATCAAAATCTATTTTAACAGTTTGCACACTAACATTTCCGTGTTGAAACACGGCATTTCCCTCCTCTTTAAATGAATAGCTTTGCATTTACTTCCCCCATCACTTGATTCTGAGTGGGGATCTTTTTGCTTTACGTCAGTAATGCTGGTCTGGCTCTTTCTGGAACTGGTTCATTCACTGTTCAGGGACAGAGAGAGTTGGCTGCAGTGACCTCCACTTCTGTACATGATCCTAATGCCCATCCTGCTGTTGTCTCCAGACTCTACACTGCCATGAAACGAAGGCTGAGTGTTCATTTTCTGCCTTTTTGCTTCTTCTTTTTCTGTTTACACTTAAGAACTTGATGTTCTTTGGTTTGACTTCCTTCACACAATTAACCTTACTGTTGTGGCATTTCCTGCATAATCCCTGCACATCCAGACTTCTAGGATCCTGCTTTTCTTGAAGATCAGTACTTTCATTCACTGCTTGTGACGATGTAGATTAATATGCAGCACTGCTGATTTCACACCAGTTCTTTCTGCTATTAGCTAAAGGATATTAAGCTGTGAAAGTATGGTTTTGGTTATAACTTTGTGCACAGTGTAGTTATTACACCTTAAATATGATTGAAGTCATATCTAATTTGTTCTTAATGAAATGGAGATAAGTTTTAACAAGCAGCATCAAAGGAAATCTAGCAGGGCCACAGAACTAATGTGTCTTCAGAGCTTCTTTAGGATTTAAACACTAATGAGTCTTGCGTTCAGAGTGAGGAGGAAATAAATTACAAAGGTGACAAATTATTTAAGGTTCCCAGTGGAAGCCTTGAAAGAAGAGTTCTACACTATTGAAAATTAAAAAATATGACTTGATATGTTTCTGTTTTGTCTCAAAAGATTTTACCATTTTCAGTGCAAATGGTTAAATTTAGAATTAACCACGTAAAAAGATTATTACTAGTTATGCATTTTCAAGACATTTAACCAGAAATAACACATTTTTCCTAATAAGATTCTGAGACAAAGAGAATGTGGGAACATACTCGTAACATGCTGAGACATGCTAAATGGATTTACCAAGAAAGGGAGACTGGGTCTCCTGTTATAACCTATTGCAGGTTTGTGTAAAACAACCATGAGATTCTTACAATGGTGCTCGTTTTACCCTGGAAGATGATGGCCAAATTGCAGTCCCATAGTGCTGTTGCAGAAGTCAGATATACTTCTCTAATCTTTTTGTTAGATGTAATCTAAAGATTTAGGAACCCCTTAAGAAGAAGCTGTTTAAAAATCCCAGGTTTCCATCTTTACAAAGATGTGAGAAACCCTGCAAAAACATGTACCTTCCACATAGAAAGCAGTGTGTATGCATGGATCTGAGTCTTCTCAGTATTCACGTGATAAAGATGTTGGCACATTCATTGATTCTAGATGACTATGCATCAATTTCAGTTTTATTATCTGTCTGCATGAAAATGCCATTCACAGAGGCCTAACATGACTGACAGTCATTATTCAGGCAGCCACCCTTCCAGCAAAAAACCATCTTCTGACACAGGTCTCTTCTTCCATTTTTAATACATTTCTATGACAATTTAATTCCTAGAGATGAGTCCACAAAGTCTCAGCCATAGGTAATAAATTCTCATTATTTTTGGAATATGCTGAAGTCAAGATATGGCAGATGAAGGTACCAGAATTTGCTTAAGCGAACAAAACATTATAGAGCTCAGAACAGCCTGTGAGATCTCTCCCAGGAAGCTGGGCAACTGACCTGGCTGTGCTGTTTCTGGAAGCTGAGCTGTGCAGGGTAAGGCCAGCTCAGGTTTGTTAACTATGATCTCTTTGACTGCAGCAAAAATGGAACCGTTGTCAAACTGATCAAAACTTCTTATTCTGAAGACATTTTACCTGTAAAAAGGTTTCTTTGCTTGAAAGTAGCTTAAGTTTTTTAAACTGTGAAAAAATCTGATAAAAGATACTACATGTTTCTACAGTTCATCTTGTTTGTGTTACTGAGTCAGCAAATTGCTGCTTTATACTTTGGCAAAGATTGCCTATGTAAAAAGAAAGCATTTCACCAGGCAGAATGTTTTCAGGGTTCTTTTTAGTAGGAAAAACCCATAACTGGTAGTAGATCAAAGCAATACATTGGAAAACAGAACACAGCAAAGAGCCGTGAATTTCACTGTGAGAAGAAGCACAACAAATTTTATCATTTTTTGTGAAGTCGTGTCCGAATTTTTTTTCTAACCGTCTTTGTCTTAAATGAGATTCTCTGTATCTCTTTGTTTTAATGTAGCACTATGCACTAAGTAGTTTTGTTCCCAAGGAAATGTTCTGACACTGTTTGAAAATGTACTGCTCAAAAATTTAAGGGTTAAATAAAGAGGGTTGTATTGCCACCAAAGCTGTAATTCTAGAGGGCTTTGTATGGAAAAGACAGTAGTACATCCTATGTCATGGAGAGCACATAATTTGTGGAGTGGTTAGGGAAAACGTGTATGTATACACACACACACATGCACTCACGACTTCACCAGTATTATTTATGTGAATTTGGAGCTTCCTTACTTGTATGTAATGGAATTGTCCCAAGCTAATGTTGATAAGCTACCACAGCTGTTTCTGGAACATTCCTCAATTGTGTAACACCCTTTTTCAACTGATTTGCAAGGCTCCTTCCCTGCCTTCAAACTTCTCCTGAAAAGCACACCTGTCCTTTCTGTGAGCTATGAGACTGAGAAAACAGAAGATGATCCATATATCTAATTGTTAAAAGTGAGTCAAAAGTCTGTGCTACATACAGTTGTATGGTGTTAGTATGTAAACCAGGAGCTTAGCTGTTTTGAAGAGGGTGCCTGCTGAAGTATGCTGTATTTGAATCAGACAACTTAAATATGAATCTTACTTTAAGAAATGCCAGTTTCATGTGTAAACAGTTTCTTAGAAAGATGTAACAAACCATTGACTTTAGCACTTTTAAAGATTTATCTGTTCTCCATTGCATCCCTTCTCATTTTTTTCTTATTTATTTTGATTTTTTTTTTTGCTAGGAACTGTGTCTCTGTATGCTTGTGTGGTTTCTAGTAAGTTGTAGTTGCTAATAGAAACAAATAATGCAAACAAATTCATAGGCCAGATGGGAAATGAATCTGTTCTGCACACCCCATGATATTACAGAGAAACTATTTGAGACATGTTTAAGGGAGTTTTTAACTGTTTGGTGAGACAGTGATTTCTTTATGTGTCTTCAGCAAAAAGGCCAAACTTCTTAATTACCATCAATTCAATGAGAATTTGTAAGGTGACCTGAAAGTGGCTTCTTTAGGCATGTAGAAACCAGTATTTTGGAACTGTCTTAAGCTTGTGCTGTTCATCCTGCTGGGAGGTGGAGAGTTCCTGTCCAGACAATGTTAAATTCTCATCTTCTAGCCTGGAGGGATGTTGTCACAGGTGCAGGAGTGATTGTTGCCTATTTGCGACCTGGACTGTAATTTCAGAGTCAAATTGCACAACTGAGGATAAGAAGGAAATGTGCCTGAGATAGGTTGATTTATTTTATAAAAGGTCACTTAAGTAATACGGAATGCTAAAAGCACTCCCAGCAAAGGAGAATTAGTAGCCAGAGAGCTGTCAATATTATAAAATAAATAATGTATATTCTGTCAATTTAAGTAAGTGAAATACAAACTCCATGTTGTTACACTTAATGGATACAAGGTCCATTGTCATCCTCCAAATGCTCCTTAAAAGACATATTCCCATATGTGTACAGAATGGCTATAGCTCACCTGTATCTATCACAATGTCATGTAACTGGCCCAGAAGCCCTCTAGGGAAGCACATGAAAACTACTCTTACACTTCTTGTAACTCCTAAATATAGTTCTTTGACAGGAAAAGTTTAGAAGGAGAGAAGAGAATGACCAGAAAAAAAGGAAAGAAAAAAGAAAAAACCCCAAAGCCAGAACAATGCAGTTACAAAGGGCTGATTGAGCCACCTCTTTATGGGAGAAACTATTGTGCAACTTCAGTAGTCACTCCTAACTCGATTGAGAGTAGGTCATAAAATCATAGAACATGCCATGTTGGAAGGGACCCACAAAGATCATTAAGTCCAATTCCTGGGCCTGTGCAGGACACCTCAAGAGCCACAACATGTGCCCAAGAGCATTGTCCAAACATTTCTTGAAGTTACACAGGCTTGGTGCTGTGACCACTTCCCTGGGGAGCCTGTTCCAGTGCTCAACATGAGTCCTGTCGTTGGTTGTGAGAGTGAAGAGCTCATTCTGGCTGAAATTTTCTAGACTGTCTTTTCTGAGCTGGTTACAGTTTTTAAAGGAACATGGAACGTGATAACCCCGGATGGTGATGACATGCTATTTCTTGCTCTAGTTAAACTTCTTCATTTATTATTGAAAAACAAATGCAGCTGGAGATGTGTTGGGCTTGTCATCTGCATTTCCACCATGAATGCCTAGCTCTTTGCTAGGTTTCTTACTTAACCTCTTGCTTGACTCTTCTCATGCTTGGGTTCAGAGCTCTGTCAGGATGACAGAGGACTCCCCTCTTTCCTGTGTATTCAAAGTATTGATAATGCAATGAAGTTTTATTACTTAGATTGTGAAGATTGTGGTTGAATCTGAGTGGATACCATTGTATCAGGATTTACAGTTAATAGAGAGTTTTTCAAAAGGTGTAGATTACTGGTATGAATTTTAGTGGTATGACTGGATTTTGTTACCCTATTAGTTCTGTAACAACAAGGGCTGTGCTCTGGAATTAGGCCTTTGGAAATTCTGAGGTATAAATAGTTAGATGCCTACCCTGAAAACATGAGTGGCTGAAGAGAAGACTGCACCTGTCTGGTGTAGTACCTTTGATTAAGTACAGTAACAGCCTCTTGGAAGCTACAATCAGACATCTGTGGCTGTTTTTTTTCCAAGAGCTGAAGATGCTTGCTGCATGCAGAAATCCATCAGGAATGTGGTTCACACATTATATGGGCAGCATGAGGACTGCAGCTTATTGGATAGTTTTTGAAGAAAGATTTATTCCATTTCATTTCAATGGAATTTGTCTGCTTGTCCAATACAAAATGTTTTGGGGAACTGTGTTGATTTCACAGACAATCTACTAGAAACCTTGCAGATTGCTGGGACTCAGTTCTGCCTGTGAAAAATCTGGTGCCAGTAGCCTGTAATTACTGTAAAAGGGGGGCTGCTCTTTGCTTTGCTTTCGCCAAGTGGGCCCTTACTCTGTCAACAAAGCCTTCAGTAACCCAAATGCCCTCAGAGCTCTTGAACTCTCCTTGAAAATACAGCAGTGCACCAAAGGGTATGATATGCTAGGACAATCATATCTCTCCTTCAGTAATAATCAAGCCCTACTTACAGCTAGGTAGCTTTTTGGTACCCATCACTCCTGTTCAGAGGAAGTTAAGTAGATGGAGGCCTTCAAGTGCCCTCTCCCAATGCTGTATCTTTGATTAACTCTATTCTGTACTTCAGAAATTACATTTTGGAAAGTGCCTGATGACAACTGTACAGAGTGTTCCAGATGAGGTCTCTCTGGGGCTGTGTACAATTAGCATTCCTGCTGAAATACCTCCAGAATACATTCATTGACAGTTTTATGACCAAAAGGTGGGGCTGACACTTACGCATAAAATAAAAGCAGTTAGGAGTCTCAAAAGATTCTTGAGCCACCCTTCAATTTTGTGTGTGGGTCTTCTTGAATATCACCAAACCAGGTTATGGATGTTTTTTGGGGGGAAAGTAGCTGTGATAGAGTAATGAGGAAGGGGTGGGTTTGATCTGAGGAACTTTTGCAAATAGGTTTTTCTTCTTGAACCTGAAAAAATGCAGACTCGGAAGTCAACACAACTGAGTGAGGATTAAGATTGATTTCCAAGTGTCAAGATACATTCTTCCATCCATTTTCATCAATTTCCAGTTGATTTTTTTTTAATTGCACTTAACAAGCAGTATGTAAGAACCAAAATACTATGTTTTCATCTTAATGCTCCTAGAAATAGATATTCCTCCCTGGTTTTTCTTTTCCTAAAAATAGTGGCATGTCATTTGATTTGTTTATGGTTTGTTCCTTTGAAATATTTAAATATTGAGAAATTACCTTCTCATTTAATTTTGCAAAATATAGGGAAATAAGTGTTCTGTTCTAAATGAATAAAATGGGTAGAAACCTGAAGCTCTTGCAGCTGTATTCTGTTCTGCTCAACAGGTATAACGTGTGATTTTGAAAGGATGAGGCATTCATTAGGCTGGTGAATGTTAGCTATATCAGTGTAAGCCTGTCAGCTCCCTCCCTCTTGCCAACTGTCTATTCTGTTCTCTCTATCACACTTAATCCCCTGGCCTGCCAACTAAATTGCAGCTTCTTCCATTAATCCACCTGCTCTGCAGCTCTGAGATTTTTCTGAAAGGCTTTAGGGAAGATCCAGGTATCACACTAAACTACTCCCACTGCTGATTCAGTTTCTCCTCTTTTGATACTGTTACCTGCATCAGAAACGTGCATGATTTCTGTCTCCTCTTTGAAGTATGTATCTATTTCTCCCAGGGTTGGCAGTTCTCTGCTTTGATCACAGTCTTTTCAAATCTCTTACCTCCTTCAGACAAAGGGTTGACAAGCTCTAGGACAGCGTTCCCAACACCATGCTATTGGTGCTCATTTCCTTCTGCTCTTTTTCATCCCTTGATTCTTCATTTTCCTGCTTTTCTGCACCAGTGCATCCCATTTACAAAAGTCAGTGTTTAGCAGGAGCCATGGAAGGCTGACACCACCCATGCCTCCCTTTCACCTCCAGTGTCAGGCCACCTTCTTGTGGTTGCCTGCACTAGAAGATTGTCAGTCCCTGGGTCCTGCAGTCCTTGTCCTTCCAGGCCAGTCTGTAGGCTGGGTGAAATGAAGGAGCTCCACACTCACTCCTTCTTTGCCAGTGATAAACCACAACTTTCCTTTCCCAACCTTGTGCTAGGGCATGACAGTCTACTCACCTGCTGCCTTTTGTGTTAACTTAAACAGTCTGATGGGGAGTGACTGTTTCCCTCTGCTATTGAAGTGCAGTCAGTGCACAGCTGGGCAATGTAACACCACTCAGGAGGACTGACAAATAGCTGTTGATTCAGCGGCTTGTTTTCTGTCTGTCATTCCTTTCCCTCTATAGCATGAACAAGGGGGATATCTTACCCTTCTGCTGTATCTTTCCCCTCCACTAACTGGAATGTAGTAACACCAATGATGAGGTGTCTGTTGAACTGCTTAGTTACTCGTCTGGTTCACTGTTAGTCTAGTTCATGGATTGAGAAGGAAGGAAAAATCACCTTTTGGGGCCTCTATCTTCTCTGTATGAATCCATCTGCTTCTGCTGGGGGGTGATCCAGTTATGGGAAATTTTCTGTGAAAAATGCATGTAGATTTAGTGAATGGTACTTTTCGTTTTAATGCCATTTTCAAAAACTATTTTGAGTAGGAATTTTAAACATCCTATATGTCCCTTCCTGTTCCTCCCTCTCCAGAAAATTGTGACATTTTGTAATATTTTTACTTTGTAAAGTATTAGTAGCTTCCTAGGTGGATGGCAACCTCACATATTCATAGATATGGCAGCCACATGATGGCAATGCAGTAAAGCAACCTCTGTGCAAACTGAGTGCTCTATGTTTCCTTATAGAAAGACTATTGCATCAAACTGCTTAAGGTCTTCTTCATTTTATTATAAACACTCTTAATTAAAAAGCTCTTGTAATTCAATTCCATTTTCTGCTTTGAGCCGTTTTTTCATCTCCTTTGATAAGAGAGACATCTCATTTTGAATTTCTCTGTAGTCTCCATACTACTGCTGAAGAACAGAGCATTAACTATCTGACAGCATATCTTAGTCTTTGGGAATAATTCCATAGTTGTCTTCAAGTGCAACTTGTGGTGATGTTACACATTGATGAAACACTTAGGAGATAAAGTACTTTAGGGAAATAGACATTTCAGTATGCATTCTAGAATTGCAGGCAGCTTTCTGTGTTTCATATTACCTCTGGAATAATTGTGTTCTTCTTTTTTATTGCAGTATCTACTAGAAATGAAAAGCTTAATTCTGCCTCCTGAACATATTCTGAAGAGAGGGGACAGCGAAGCAATAGCATATGCTTTCTTTCATCTTCAACACTGGAAAAGAGTAGAGGGGGCATTGAACCTCTTACACTGTACATGGGAAGGCAGTAAGTAATTCTGTTTCTTACAAAGAAGCTAATCAAATCTTTTTATTGAATGTCATGAGAAAATAATAGTTTTGTGTCAAGTATAGTATAGTTGTTTCTGCCACGGCTCAGAGAGAAGAGTCCTTCCTCTGCCTCCTGTGAGTCCCTCATAAACTGCTCCAATGTGAGTCCATCCCACACGCAACAGTTCCTCACAAACTGCTGCAACATGGTTCACTTTTCCACAGGGTGCAGTCCTTCAGACACAGGCTGCTCCATTGTGGTTCCCCACAGGCCACAAGTCCTACCAGGAAAACCTGCTCCAACAAGGGCCTCCCATGGGGTCACATCTTCCTTTGGGCATCCACCTGCTCCAGGTGGATCTCTGCACCCCTGTGGTCCTCCATGGACTGCAGGGGCACAGCTGCTCCACCCTGGTCTGCACCACGGGCTGGAGAGAAACCTCAGCTCCAGTGCCTGGGGCACTTCCTCCTTCTCCACTGACCTTGGTGTCTTTAGAGCTGTTCACATGTTCTCACAGCACTTTTCTCTGGCTGCAGTTTTCATCTGCCCCATAACTTCTGTTTTTCCTTCTTAAATGTTATCACAGAGGTGTCACTATCACTCCTGATTGGCTTGGCTGTGGCCAGTGGCAGATCTGTCCTGGAGCCGGCTGGCATTGGCTCTGCTGGACATGGGAAGGTTCTGGCAGCTTCTCAGAGAAGCCTCTCCTTTAGCCCCTCCACTACCAAAAGCCTGGTCACAGAAACCAAATACAGCTGTGTAATACTGAGCAAAATTTCCCAACTTCTTTGAGACGTATTTTCTTACTTATGGATGAGGGGATAATAATTTACCTTCTTTCATTCCAGAGTTGTAGAGATTTGTTTGTTATTATTTGAATGAATGGTTTCAAACTGAAAGCGAGTATATTTAGATTGGACATAAGGAAAAAACTTTTTCCAGTAAGGTTGGTGAGGCACTGGAACAGGTTGCCCAGAGAAGCTATGTATGCCCCTTCCCCAGAAATGTTCAAGACCAGATTGAATGGAGCTTTAAGCAACCTGGTCTGGTGAAAAGTGTCCCTGCCAATAGCAATGGGATTGGAAGGAGATGATCTTGAAAGATCTCTTCCAATCTACACCAATTTTCTTTGAATGCTTTGATATTGGGAAATTATGAATGTGCCTTGTAGACAGATCTATATTAATGAGTAGTATAAAACAGTGCTGTGTTTTATGGCTTTTTTTTTTTAATTGACAAACAGGAGTGAGTCCAGTAGAGGATTTCTAGGATGCATAGGGGTCTGGAAGATGTGATGTAGGACAAGATGCTGAGAGAACTAGTTTTATTCAACTTGGAGAAGGCTTGGGGTGGGTGAAGGGGTGATTGGTGCCACCCAATGGAGAGATGATAAGGAAGACAGAGTCATAGTCTTCACAGAATGGCCCAGCAGGAAGACAAGAAGCAATACACACAAGTTGAAACAAGGGAAATCTAATCTAGACCTAAGAAACATATTTTCAGAATGAGAGTAGTAATGCATTGGAACAGGTTGCTGATAGGCTGTGTGATCTCCATCCCTGGAGAGAATCAGAGCTCAGCTTGGCACGGTTCTGAGTAATCACATCTAATTTTGAAGATGACCCTGCTTTGAGTGGGAGTTGGAGGATATGACCTCTAAAGTCATATACTAACCTTCTAATGTATTTTATTGTGTCTTTGAGATGTGGTTTTTATCAGATTTCAGATAATTTAAAAGTACAACTTATAATCAGCCTTTGTGAGGCTTTTTTGGATACAGGTTTTACTTTATGTGATCTAGTTCCCCTGTTCTGCTCTGCTTTATTCTGTTCTTTTTCAGCCTCTCCATGTTATACTTTTTTCTTTTACTGTTTTTTGCTCTCATTTAGCTTTGATAGAAAAGATACTTTGTCACAGTGATAATTGCTACAGAAATGCACTTAATACCTCCATTGTAAAAGTGACTTCTGTCTCAGTCACCGTATGAAATGATCTGAACTTGCCTAATGTGCAGTGTAGACTCCCTGAGGATGTATTGGCTTTATTTCCAAGTGTATAGAACACCTTGCTCAGTAATCCATACCAGTACAGCCTGGGAATTGTTCTGCTGCATTGTTCTCTGCCCTATCTGCTTGCTCTTCTCCTATAATTTCTCCCAGTCTATCATTTTCTCTGCCATAGCTTCCTTCCCAGTGGTTTATTTTCAGTGGTTTGCTTTTACATGGTGTTCCTTCTCTTCTAAATTCTTGCAGAAATACTTTAGCCCGAGGTTCATTATCCCATGAATACAAAGCAATATTTTGCAGGGAATCCTGAATAGGTCTTTTGCTTTGTCTGACTGGGGAGGCCTTAAGTGGCCTTGGACTGGTTTTTGGCACAGGATGACTGTCCTGCATTCCTCCTGCCACTTAGGAATTCTAGTTACCTGTGCTCAAAGGCAATGTAGGGCATTCTCATTTAACTACATTGACTGATTTCCCTTCTTATTACCTCCACATTCAGCAATCTGAATATGTACCTTATCAGCTAATAGCTGTATAGTAGCCTGTGAAGATGCAAATGAGTATTGTTGCATAACTTCAGGAAAATCCATAATTCATTTTGCACAGTGATTACACAGAGATATAAACAGTGCACCAGTCCTCAAGAATTTTGTCCAAATTTTGCTCACTTATGAAGAATTCCTTGGGTTTTAATGGTTTCACTAGCATCTAGTCAATAATCATAACTTTTGGTACATATCTTGGTATCTCTGCGTAACTGTAAGTGAAAACCAGTGAAAACATGACAGAGAAATTAATTAAATACTAGTTTTAACTAACAATCTACATATAGTACACGATCAGTTGCCCTCCCTTTCTTTCTAGGTGTTTGTAGGTATTTTCTTCATAGTACCACTAAAATAGCCCAAGTGGCACCCCTGGGTTTTGGCCAGATTCTCTGTAGAAAAGGTCTGTAGCTTCAGTTATAACCAAGTTTCAAAAGAGTCTGAGGTGATTGTCACTGTTGGTTTCTAAACTTGTCTCAAAATTGTTTGTATGAAGAAGAGAAACCCAGGGGCTCTCAAACGCTACCTGCAGTTCTTACAGCAAGTACATGGCTGAATGGCAAATTGCCTCTGTGCAAATTGCCCATCCCTTTTTATTTTGATTAAAATTGCTGTAAGAGTAAGGCAGAAGTGGTTTGTTTGCCGTTTCAATATTAAGCCAAATTGGAAGGAAAAACTTGTGTTAGTGATTGTGAAGAAATGAGCAGTGAACATTGCTCCACATATGTTTTTGTACAGGCACTCAAGCTTGTTGTATGTGAAGAATCCACAGCATGGATTATTGTATTTGTACTTAGCTTTTTGGGTTGCTATGGAGAGGGTGGTTAATACTGGAAGAGCATTATAGCCTAGGTTGGCTTACAGTCTTTGAGGATTTCTACCTTCTTTACTATTGCTTTAAACATAGTAATCAAGAAAAAATACACTCATAATTTACAAAAATACAGCTAACAGTAATTCAAACACAGTGGGTGCAACTGAAAATACTGGGGGACTATTTAAACCAATTCTTCAATTGCCTTGTGAGCAAGAGATAATGAAATGTTACTGTGGCAGTGGGCTGTACCTAACAACTGAAATGTACAGTGCTTCTAGTACATCTGTTGGGGAAAATAATGCTTCAGTGACTGCTGTTCATAGAAGTAGTGAGAATAACATGTTGATGACATTTTAACAGTGAGAATAATATGTAGGATAATGGAAAAGGATGCCTTGATTGCAAAGCTATATTTCAGTCAAATATTCTGATATTTCTATAAACCACACTCAGTTGGCCTGTGACATCAGCACCATCCAGATTTAGTAATCTATTTTCCTTCCTCTCTGTTACTATTTTCAATTTTGAAAATTCATAAGATTAAGTATTATTTAATCCATGACATTAAGATTTCTATTGGAAACCTGACTTGATCTGCTGCATTTAGAAAGAATGCATGAGAGGAACCTGGTTCTAATAATTCAGTATTAATCTTTGATTGCCAAATAGAAAATGAAAACATGACTCTGTTAGAAAACTGGTTCTCAAGGCTTGTGTCACTATTGTTACCTAGCTTGCTGGAGTGTGATGAAGAAAAAATAGTGTACTTTTTTCATGCAAAACTTACATTTATGCTTGATGCACAGAGATTGTGAGTATTGGCCTGAATTCACAAGCTTGACTGGTCATTTTTTGAAGGCTATTCCCGTAATACCTGATACACTTCTTTGTCCTGAAATTTAAAAATTCTGCAGTCTAAATGCCTCAGACATAATGTGTAAATTCGACTAAGGAATTGGAAGTACGGTGGGCTTTGATTATGCAAGCATTTATGTATGTGTTTGTAAGATGGTCTCACCTGATATTCATGAACCTTCTCTCAAGAATAAAAATAAACATAGGTGTTTGCAGGATTAAAGGCTACCTGTCAATTTATTTTTTGATGTTTCAATAAGCGATTTATGTGCTGTTTGCAACCAAATAGAAATGTTTTGTCTACTCTTGTTTTTTCAGAATTGCAAATATAATTGTGACTGCCACACTCCCAGTAAATTGTGCACCGTGTTTTCTTTTCAGCTTTCAGAATGATCCCCTATCCACTGGAAAAAGGACATCTTTTCTACCCTTACCCTATTTGTACAGAAACTGCAGATAGAGAACTACTACCATGTATGTTCGACTTTTTTCTTCTTATTTTTGACATGGAATAATTGTATACCTGTGTCTTGCAGCACTGGTCTTCTTTGATGCCTTTTAAATTGAATACACTGGATTAGAATAACTGGATTAACAGTGAGCCTCTGGAGCTGCCAAAATGGTTTAAGAGGCAGCTCCTAGCCATAGTTCATAACAATTAGCTATATTTATTATTTTTGACAGCTTAGGGACAGGGAGAGAGATTAGCAAAAGATATAAATGAGTTAGATCTTGCTATTCTATCTTGCCAAGACACTGGAAAATATGTTCAGTCTTTCATCTAGGGTAACATCCTGTCAAACCAAAAGCACGGTGTCACAACCTTGTTAGTCTTTTGCAGACACACTAACTACATAAATTCCAAGGCAAGAGCCAACCTGCTTGAGGACAGCTGCGTCATTAATGCAGCTATTACTCTGACAGGTTATGCTGACATTTTCTGAAAAGAACTCTTAAATAGCAAGAAGGGGGTTTATTCATGTGATGGTGTGTGTGGTATTATGTAAAGATTGATATGAAATCATCCCAGTCATTTTTATATAGGTTTATGGCATGTATGAGGGAAGTGCCAACAGTGTTCCCCGATATAAAGGCAGATCCAGACCTCAAGAAATGTTGCAGTCCAACCTAAAGAGACTCATCACAGTGTGTGCAGTGATGCACAAGAATGCAGAGGAAGAGCCAAAGCAGCCAATCTTGTACTTACGCTTTATTCCCACTTGTTTTCTCTCAGTGGGACTTTGTGTGAGCACAAGTGGAACACACACAAGTACAGAGGGTTTTGCAGAGTCAGGGCAGAGGAGGCAAATACAAGTTGATCCAGGGAAGGAGATTCTTCTCGCACCTTCTCTCTCCTGAAGAAGGAATAAAAAGAAATCTGTTCTGGGACAAGTAACATGAAGCCTGCTTTTGCTGGAAAGGCTGGGTTTTGTGGGCATCTGCACCCTTTGCAGTCTTTCATTCAGAACCTCTCTGGTTTGGGCTGAAAAATGTGTTGCCTCTTTTTATAAGCCTACATGAGTAAACATTAGGTGAGACTAATACAGCGAAAATCCACTCCTCATTGCAAGTCTCTCCTTCACAGTACATTCTTGCTGATATTACACTGAAATCCTTGGCAGCTGACAATATCTCCCCACCCCATTATAATCACCCTAATTATAACAACACCTCCCTGAGTGCTCTGCTTGCTTTACTCAGAGAGATGCTGAGCTGGGGAGGGTGGAGTGTCAGGAGATTTAGGAATGACAAAGTCATGCAGAATATCTCAGTGTTCTCTTTTTAGAGGCAAAACTAATCATTCTTGTCAAAGGTTAGAAAGGAGGGACTCTTTAACAGCATATACAGAAAGTGTGTTCTGCTCTGACAGTTGAGAGAAGTGTCTTTTGCTGCAAAACCTCTTGAGTTAGAGAAGGGAAGGGTTTAACATACAGTCACAGACACAGGTGCACTAGAGGGGTTTTGCATACCTGTCCACACCCTTAAATTGCATGTGTTTATAAAGGAAAATCAGCTGGAATTATATCAGAACACAAAAATCTGATAGGCTCTTCAAATTAGAAATATCACTCACCAAACTTTTGCCCTGACTGGATAGCACACTGTAACAAGAAAGCTGAGCCTGTGTCAAAAATCCAAGAAAGATGACCACAAGACATCCTAGACTTAAGAAGCCCATGATGTGGTATTTCTGATCTCTAAATTTATTTTAAATTAAAGAGAAGTTGTAATCTGTCTCCTTTTCTTTGCAAACTGATTGAACTAGCAGACTCAAAAATCTTTTTAGTTTATGATATTTTAATTTAAACTCCTACAAATTCCTGCTGTTGGTTTTGGGAACCACTCTGCTCTGGATGAATGCAGTCAAGAATATTGTCCTGCCATGTTGCTGGATTACCCTTTGCAGTGAGATGAGAGCTGATCACTGAAGCAAAGAAAGTAGGAAAAATGGAAGAGTATTGTTTCTTGTATATGAATAGCCACAGGATTTGAGTACATGGGAAACCCTGGGGTTTGTCCTGTATGAGAAAAAAATATTTCAAAATTTGTATTTATCTTGACTGTAGCTGCAAATTATAGACTGATGGAGCGAAACAGACAGGTAAGAGTTCACCAGACCTTTTGCCAATCCAGCCAAATTTTCACCTTGAATCTGAGCTACCATAAAAGTTCAAGGGATATATTCTTCAGGTAAAATACTCATTGTCATCCTCTAACCCTTTTAGTCTTCTCAGCACTGCTTTCTCCAGAGTGGAGGATTTTTTATACAAGAGTAAAGGAAATTTCTATATTCCTATCAATGTATATTAGCAAACTCCTTAAAAGTTCACTTTTAATTTCATTCCTAAATATTAAAATAAGTGTTTGTATATCCTAATTTTAGATAACTTTTCTTCGTTCTGCAGTTAAACATTCAGAATTTACTGAGCCTGTAAATTCTATTACTGATCTGTAATACTGTTACAAAGCCTGTAGTTTTACAGCCAGGCTTCTGTAGGGTTGGTCTCACTGCTGCTCCCGGGCACATTTTTCTGCACCTCTGTGTGTCAGCCTTAGCAAAGGTGCAGCCCTGTTGTTAGACAAGCACCTGCATAAAAACCAGATGTTTTATTTCTAAGTTACTTTTCTGGGATTAGTTGTTGCACAGCTGCGTTATAGTTAGTGCTGACATAAGGAAAGCAAAAGTAACATGAACATAGGGGCAGAGTAAACCAGAAATACGATCTTTAGATGAGAATTACTTGGCAGAGTGGGTCTTAGATATTTCAGACCTTCTATGTGTTTCTTCTTTCAAAAGCATCTCTGGGTGTCTCTGGTTGTTTAAACCATGTAAGAACATTGGTTTGGTTTTGGTTGGGTGTTGGTTTTCGATTTATTTTAGTGTATAATACATTCCCCTTCCCATCTTCTTTCTTTTCTACAGCATTTCATGAAGTTTCAGTTTACCCCAAGAAAGAGCTTCCCTTCTTCATCCTCTTCACTGCTGGACTCTGTTCTTTCACAGCCATGCTCGCCCTCCTGACACATCAGTTCCCAGAACTTATGGGGGTCTTCGCAAAAGCTGTGAGTATTCCCTTCTGGGTGGATAAAGACATGGATGCAGGAAGAGCTGAACTATATACTGCCAAGTATTAAATATCTGCATATTCAGTAGTATAAATAAAACATCCAGTGATATTTGAGCAGGGGCACATTTGCACAAATGTTAGGGACAGTAATCAGTAAAAGACACTTGCTGTCTGCTGTCTCTGGTTTATATGGCTCTCTTGTTAGACTAGATCTCTTGTGATTTTGCAAAAAAAAGGGCTTGGCGGGAGAAGTGGGTATCTGTATTTTCATGTATCATCCAATAAAATAAACTAATAATGGTTTGCAGAACCCTTTTTATTTTGTGTAGAGCTGTAATGACTGCTGAGATTTCCAATGCTATAGAAACTCTTTAGTATGAGCAGAAATAGAGTGTATTGTTTACCAAGGCAAATTTCTGTGTTCTCTCCCCAAACTGCCAAGAAGGCAGTATTCTCAATATTTCCCTCATAACTTTTCTTAACTACATCCAGACAGGTCTCTTCTGATTCTGCTTTTCTAATACACCAAGGATTAATGAATGTTGGAGGATGAGGGGGAAGAGCCATGAATTATTCTAAAACAAACTTTTTTCTTTGCAAAACTAAGAACATCTCTGCTCCAGCATGCTAAGAGATGAAAAATCCACTAACAGAAAAGTTCTAGGATAATAAAAATACCTTCCTTTTCTCCACGAAATACTGACTATCCTCTGTAGTGATATATTTTCTAAAATACATTTATATCTCTTGTCGGCCTTGTGCTTCCAAAATGGCCTCTTGACCTTGTCTTTAATGTCTTTGGTGCTTTTGATTTGGGGGGCATAGGGAGTGGGGTGGAGGAGCCAGGGCTGAAAGGCTTTGGCAAATTCCAGATTGTGAGTACTTTTTCAAACCCCTTTGCAACGGCAAGAGACTCCCATTGTGAGTAATCCAAGCCTTTTATTAACCCAGGCTTGTGATAGATAGAGATCTGTTACAGCAGTATTTCTTGCACCAAGAATTTTGTTTTGTTAGCTCTAGAAGACAGAAAGTAAATTTAGTTCCAGCAAAAGATGCTGAAATTTACCTGAAATATTATTACTCTCTCTCGTTTCTTGAGTGTGTATGTAGGAGTGTGGTGGACAATAAGTGTATAAATTGGGCATCTGATTATAAATTTCTTTTTCAAACTCCTCTTTTATGAGGAGGTTGGAGGGGTTTTAGATCCTTACGTTATTGAAATGCATGACCCTTGTTTGGCTCTTTCAATTCAATTTGCAATTTTCAGATACTGCCACAGTTACTTATTCCAAATCTGCCCCCAGTTAGCCTTGTTGCTGCGTTTATCAGCCTTGTATCCTGAACAAAGAATACATCTCAAGCTGGCAGCATGACTAGATGTTGTAGTTAGTTCTTCTGCCAGAGGCAGTGAGCTACTGGAATTGGAGAAAAGCGGTAGACTCTTTTCATGGGCTTAACTCACCCGGCTTTGGTTGCTGAGTGCAGAGAGAGGGAGACGGAAAGTTATGCTGGTGGTGTGTTGGTAATGTGTTGGTGCTGTGTTTCTCCATGATTGGGAGCTTCCAGGTTCCAAAGCCATTTGAGGAGTAGGGTCAGACCAGAAGGATCTATTTCCCTGATGTGTAAGTGCGGCTGCCATTGGTGTTAATAGATAGATAACCCGAGGCTTTTTATGGGGTTATTAAGTTCTGCATATCAGAGCAGGTAAAGCTCCTAGTTAGTAAAATAAGCACAGACAAATAGAATTTAAATGTGAACTACATTATGTGCATAAAGACGGGAAGATTATTCAAGATTTCAGAACCCATATGGGTGCAGTTAGTATGTCAGTTAACATGTATCGTGACTTAGTTCAGCTATATCTTAATCTTCATTAATTACAACGTGCAGCAGCTGAGTTTTGGTATGTGGGAAGGGCAGAATTTAAGCCTGTGAAATTAATTTAGTAGCTCATAGAAAGGCTTCAGTTCAGAAGGCTCATTTTTTGGTCTCCTCTGGAAAAAGTGTCCCAGGTACATGAGATTGGAGAAAATCATGGCAGATATCTCTTTGAAATGCAGCTGTATCTGAACAGAATAAGAGAGGATGGCCAGCCCTGACTCTTCCCTTTCACTTTTAGGAAAGATCGTTTCGTAAATAACCAATTGCCTAAATAGCTAAACGATGAATGGGATGACTGTTTCCATGGTTATGTGTATTGAATTACACGTTCCTGTCTGGTTGGTGGTCATTGTGGTGGTGGTATATTACATTGTGAAATGGTGCACATATGCTTTAATTTTAATAGGTCAAAATTGCGGCTTTTCTTATGTTGGCCAATCCCAAAAGCATTGCACAGATGGAATATTGCCACCGTGGCCCAGGCCTATGTTATTGTAAGTTGGTATTTACCATATTTCACCAAAAACTGGACAGGTTAGCATGGATGGGTCTTGGGCTTCCACCTGCCCTCCAGGTAGAATCTTTGTGCACCTTTTCCATGGCCCATTAACCCAGACACTGGGTGCTTCAAGGTGGAGAAAGCCCTTGAGTGCTGAGCAGCTCCACTTCTCATCATGTGGGAGACTGCCAGAGATGGCCTGTGCCACAGTGACAGTCCCTTCCAACAGCCTGCATTCTGCTGCTGGATGCAGAAGTCAGAGGTATTTTAAAACTACTTTCCTCTTCTGGGAGGTCCATCAAATTTCATCAGTGCACCCATGTTTAGAGCCAGAACCTGCTCTGAACGCTGTGGTTTTAATTTTTGCTAGCCTTTATAACAGAAGGCTTTTGGAAGTCAGTTAAGATAAAAATATAAGCAAAACATATTTCTGATTGCATGGCTTGGATAAAATTGCCAGCACAGTGTTGGTAGTAGCAAATTTCTTTTGTTGAAATGCAGAAATTTAACAGCATGGAAAAGTTTGAAATTTTTTGCCTATCTGTTTTAATTAAATGGTGCTATTCAGAAGGTGCTCCCAGAAAGCTTCTTTCTGCCAGCTTGGAAATACCCGGGTTGGTGGTTTTGTTTTAAAATATAAAATAATAATATAAAATGTTTTACAGGTCTCCCATTACCCTTTTGCCACTCTGAATTCTTACTCTACTGATGGTGCCGGTTTTTTTGATCCCTGTGGAAAAAGACAGTGTCTAAAGGAAACGCAAAACAATTTAAAAAAACCCAAACAACAACAACAACAAAGACAAATGAAAAAAACCCAACCAAATAAAAGAAAAAACAGCACCAGCTGTATCATGCAGACTAAGCCCTCCTTTCTGCTGCCAACAAACCAGATAGGCATCTGAGGCCTTTAGTGCCTGAGGAAAGGAGCACCAGGAGCTTTCTAAGGACCAAACAGCCCCAACGTGGATGTTGGTTACATCAGCTTGTACAAGAGTAGGTGGCATCCTGAACTTCTTGCTGTCAGCAAAAGTTTTGCTTGGACTTTATCAAAACCAGGCTTTGGTATCCATGACTTCAAATATATTTTGTAGACCAACTGACTTCCAGATGGAAAAAAACCTTGGCTTGTTTTCAGCTACAGATGCTTTGCTGAGTTTGTTTTAGAATACTATTGACAACTTCACAACAAAATTCCTATGAATTGCCATAAAACTCACTGTCAGGCAAATTATTCTTGTTTCATTGATTTAAAAAGTAAGTAATTTGCACTGGTTACGAAGATAAGTTTTATTCAGGTAGATGTGTCAGTTACAAGGTTACCACATAAGTGTTGCTTAAAGAGCAGAAGATAATTTGCATTTGGCAAAACTTAAGAGATATTTATTTAAGGTCTTTCACAGTTTAACCAGAGGGAATGCCTCTACTTGGACTAAGCCACTTGCAATAGTAATAGCAGTCTCTAAGATGGCGAAGTCAGTGTTACATTGATCCAGCTGCGCCTCCTGTTACACGGCTTCAGCACCACGCCTGAAATACTCTGTTCTCCTTCAGTTAGAAGTATTTTCTTGGACCTGTGCTTGTGACAAAATGAGGTTACCAGTGATGCCGTTACCAGTGATGCCAATTTTCCCATGATACACAATGCACATACATTGTCCATGATATAGTGTCCACATTATATGCAAACACATCCAAGAGGGGAAAACCAATTAGAGTGCTTACTATTGCCTTTGAAATGCATAAGTATTGTAAATGCTGTCCTCTCTCATACATGTATAGGGTCCCAGCTATAGGGTCCAAAGCTATATGTAATGTGTACAGTTGAATTGCAGGTAATGTAAAGCACAGTTAATATGTATTTCCCAAAATGCTGGGAGTGCTCTGAGTATCCGAGTCCTGAGATGTGTATCCAGCAGTGGGTTTTTCCTATAACAAAATGTTCTCTATCACCTGATTTTTTTCACATATGCCTGTCTGACCATTAATATATTGAAGCCTCTTTCAGCATTGTGTCTTGTAATAGAGAGAGAGGACGTTAAGATAAATTTTAGTCAGTGATGCAGAACATGTTAAGATAAATTCTGGTTAGTGATGCTTCAGTGTATATAGCAGATCCATAGATAACTCAGCACCACTGTAAAACTGAATCTCAAGAGACAGTTCTTGTATTTGAGAAGTGGTCTGACAGACTCTGCCATCATGAAAAAGCCTCTTCTTCTCTTCAGTAGGTTTTGGGTTGAGCTTTTAGTGACCTCAGTATGATCCTAAATCCAGGATGTGAGATGTGTGAAAACTTTTATATTTCATCACTTTGGTCTTCATAAAAATAGAACTCCTTCTTTCTTTACTGCAAATTCCAGAAATCTGAATATAAAGAGGCTCAGAATTTGGCAGAAAGTCTTTATATGTGATTTATGTAATTTTTATGCTGAAGGATTTTACAGAGGAACACAGCAAGAGTATCTTACTGAACAGCTTTCTATCGAGATGTATTGTCTCCTGGATTTTGACCTGTGTGTCTGGTTTCTTTGCAGTTTCTCAGCACCCTCTTTGCCCCTTTAAATTTTGTGATGGAAAAAGTAGAAAGTATCCTGCCTTCCAGCCTGTGGCACCAGCTGACAAGGATCTGAGGGAGCACGCCTGCTGACTGAATGCCATGACATCTTCTGTGCCAACTTTTTGTTGACCACAAGAAAGCATGATAAAAAAGGGAAGCAGTTCTAAGACTTAAAAACTCTTCATGGATTGTTTGTTCTCATATAAAAACTGTTTTGTTGTACAAAATACATTGATGTTAGGTTCTATTATATTTTGCCTTCAGAAAACTTAAAAATAAACTTTTGTGTATTGTAGCATTGCTGTCTTTTGGCTTCTTCGGAGCTCAGATTCTACTTTTTAAATATGTGTGGTATCTGCTTCACCATAGCCAGGGCTTGGCTACCTGTTCAGTTAATGAAAAAAACACTAATAACTTTACAATGAAGCAATGTTATCACTGCCTTTTATTGAATTCAATTGGGTGAAGCCCTCACCACTACAGGGGCTTATAGACAGTTAAAGCAGCTTCAGGCTCTCCAGGCAGTTTGGATGGCACACTGGGCTTCTGATTCCTATCTCTGCACAGAGGTCAGTTTTATCATCATTGGAGTTTTCAAGAAGTCCATGTACTTCACAGATTTTCTTCACTCTGCTGCTACTTGAGGTACCTCCAGAAGCTCCATGCATTGTTCTTTGTCTACAGAACAAAGCATAAGTAATGGCAGAAAACTGAAGATGGATTTACCTCTAGTGAGCGATCATTGCATTCGTGCTCTTACATATGTCTTGCTGAGGTTTTATTGCATTACTAGTACTTTTCAAATAGGAAAGAGCAGGAACTTTTCTTGTACAGATTAAACATCAGCATTATACACTGTTGCTTGAGACCAGATCATTAGCAAAATTAGTGTTAGTTCATGTACAATTAATGGAAAGGTTGGTGTTTCACTATTAGTGTTCACCTCAGAAAGTCTTACCCTTGTGCTGTGAGAGGTTTAGACTAAGTATTCATTTATAACAGTCACTGTAGATGGAAACTTCCCACAGACACCTCTGCTAATGCATGAGGCCAGCTCTAAGATCAAGATTTTGATCTGGAAGTTGAAGCAAGCGGTCCTCTCTGTCAGGAATTCAAAGTGCATCCTTAGAGATTCTTCAAGGATTTTTTTTCAACTCCTCTTCCAGATAAGGAAACATAATCCTGATGCAGCAGATCAAAAATGCCACTTTGCCATTTCAATTTTGCTGTTCTTCTAAAGAGACTGAGCACTTCATTTCCTAATTGATAAACTTACCTGCTGGTGATCACAGTCCCTCAAAGACAAAACTCCCATTTCTAGAGCTGGTATAAAAGCAGACTGTTTTTTAACACCAGGAGATGCATTACATTATTTTTTGCTCTCACAGGTGCCTTAGCCTGGTAGAAGACACTGTCCTGTTGAGCAAAAGTACCATATTAAAGCAAATGCTGCTGTGCTATGAGGAAAAAAAAAGGCAGCCCCATTCCAGGAGAAATCAGCTATAAGAGTGAGACCTGAAGGAAGATGTAGGAGATCAGAGAGCTCCATGGCCAAATGTTAGACCTGATGAAGTGTATTCTTCTTGGGAATTTTCATACAAGTTTTTCATCTCTGGCTATTTTTCCTGCAAAACAATTCACTATAATGTTGGAATTAATATGGCTTACAGTTAATGTAGGATGTGGTATAAGATTAGAGATAGCGGATTGCTAGTGGCAAGCATGTGGAAGTGTGAAATGGTGCAAAATTTGTGTTCTCAGATTTGTATCTGAATTGCTGTCCACTAAAAACACCTTTACAGCAGGTATTCATGTATATCTAGCTGAAAAACTAGGGAAAATCATATTAATTTGTTTGCCTGACAACAGCACTGTCAGAATTAAAGGCTAGTGAAAATCAGAAGAATGAGGCATAGTCAGCTCTTGTCCTGTGCCTTGTATCACTTATTCTCAGCCACCCCAAAGACCTTTCAAAAGTTTATTCATACTCTATATTTAAAAAAAATACTGTGATTAACGGTCCTAATATGTAAATGTATTTGTACATCAGTGATATAGGTAGCTATATACAAATCTCCGTGTTTTTCAGCAGCTAAGGTATTAGTTTGGCAGTTTGGTAGTAATGTATTAGTGTGGGAATTAGCAGCTGTAATAATCTGATAAAAAGGAATGCTTAACTCCTGGAAGAATCACATCCTTCCCTTGAATTTTGAGGAACATTTAGGAACTCAAAAATACATTTATGCAATTCTATTTCTACCATTTCTAACATCCATCTCCTTAATAAGCAGTAATTAGCCAAGGATTTTATCTAGAAAATCTCTCTGTAGTTTTAATTATAATTCTAGGCATGTGGAAGACTAGGCAAGTCAGACAAAAGGATTTTCTTTTTCATTGGGCAGAGTTTGTTGCCTTAGGCTTTGCTGCCTCTGACATGTTTCCTATGAAATTCAGCATGGCTTAGATCAAAAGGCAAACAGAGCCCACGATTACAATGATGGAGAGCCTCTGGCTTAGTGCAGAGATGAGCCTTCTGGAAATCTGGTTCAGATAATAACTCATCTGAGTCTTCAGTTAGCAGATTTAGAGGCAGAGGGTGGGGGGAGCTTTTCATCTCTAAATGTTAGCAGTTCCTGTTTTTCTTTAAAGCCATCCTAAAAGAATTTAGATTCACACTATCTCTTTATACTGTAACCTGCATAGTACAAAAAAGGAGAGGACCCCACCCAGGAGCATCAAGTCAAGCTGGCCACTTTCTGTCCCTCCCTCCCACTGTGTGGATTTACAGCTTCTCCAAGGCAGGAACAGCGCTCCTAGGGGAGGCTTGCTTTCTCTGGCCATTTAGTATTTTGTGTGAATGCCAAATGCACAGACTGATTTTTTCAGTAGGAGAGCATAGAAGTCCTCACCCCAGTTAAAAGTTGGAAAATTATGAGAATGTTCCAGAAATCTACAGAAGGTAAACATCCAAAGGAAGCTGCATGCTGTGCACACACCACACACTCCCCTTCACACCCAGTGTGGCTGTCACCACATGGAGGCCTTGAAAAAGTCTCAAGGGGCTTTGTTAGAGCAGCGTACAAGGTCCTGGCCCAAACTGCCACCTGGCTTCCTGCAGAGTTTCTGCTCAGCTCCCACTGTCATGTATTGGTTCACGTGCGTTTGCATTCACACGAGACATTTCACTTTATGAAGTTGCATCCATTTCACCAGGAAAATGAGCTGTTACACAAGAAAAACCCAACCCAAAACTATGTTCGTGCTTACAATCCATGTGACCACAAAACCACCTCTGCACTTGGAGGTATCCATCCCCTGCATGAAGGCTGTAGCCCTTCCGAAGAGGGTGGGGTAAATGCCACATAGACGAGTGAGTGCTGGTACACTTTGTACTGCCACCGTGGACTAAGAGCTGCTTTTTCCTAATGAAAGAGGAATCCAGGTCTTCACTAATCCCCAAACATTCCTTTACCTCTTGCCACTGCAGACTGAGCCCCACAAGAGGCTGGACACAAAGCCAGCAGGCAGGGACCAACAGTTGCGGTTTGGGCATCCAGGCTGGTTGCCCTTCAGCACCTGTACAGCACAGTGCTGAGAAACGCAGCATTTTACTTCTAATTCACATCTAGCAAAGAGATGGGAGGTCAGGATGAGATGTACAAATTGGGTGTAGATAATTCTGCAAGGGAAAAAAACCAAGCTTCAATGAATGCCCACATGCCCTAGTGTACATCACCATTCCTAAGTCATTCCCCATTTTCCATGTGGTAAAAGAACATTACATTTTTTAATGAGATTTCACCTAAAACAGCTCAACATACTTTAGGGTAAGAATAGTGGGGAGGAAGCAATCCCCAAAACCTTGGCAGGCTAACACCCTTTTAAGGTGCTGCTAGATTCGAGTTCATACAGCAAATTAAAGAGAACTCCCTGTTTAAAAGTTAATCCTACAACCTTTTGCTAACATTATTCTGACACAAAAGTGTCTACCTAGGGACAGCTGTTTCCTCTTCATGACTAAATGCATGAGTAAGTTTATTCCATAGAACAAAATACAGGCTTATTTCATTTGCCACGACTGATTTCTGTTTCTTCTATCTCTGTTTCCTCTTTGTGTTTTTCCTTTTTTTATCCTTTGTTTAATTAGCGGAAGGTAATGGAGGGGGGCCTTTCCTAGCAATATTCATATCTCTGAGTGTCTTTTGCCACTAAGAAATAGCAAAAGCTTCCAGGAGTGCTTCTCTTCATAGAAGAGGCAGCAGAAATGCCTACAGTTGTAAGATGTCCACCTAGAGCTCTTAAAAAACCCCCAAAACAACAAAAACCCATACAAACCGGAAAAAAGCTGTCATCAAGTAAGCGGCAAGCTCAGCACCTATACACTCATTATGCTTTGAAATATTCTGGTTTTCCTCTGGTGAAGTGGGTTTGGTGGAGACATTGCATTGCAGCTTATTGATACGGCACGTGTCTGAAACGGGAAAGTCATCCTGTTGTGCCTGACAAGTGTGGGCTTGGTGCTGGACAGAGTGACAAAGGACACTGGAAAGGCCACAGTACTCGATGCTCCCGTTTTCCTGGTAACATCAGCCTTCAGGAACCACAGGCCTTGGAGATCAGGGGAAGGTTTGGAGCAAGAAGATGCACCTTGGTGGAGAAGGAATGGGCTGGGGATAAAAGTTCCACCCAAAACAATTAACCTGGAACTGCAGAATTCAGGTGGGTTGGTTTTCCGGAGTATTTACCAGATAACAGAAAGAGGAGATCTGATTTCATTACCTTCTGGTCAACTGCCTAGAAGAAGTTCCCTTGTAAGAATGAGGCTTTCTTTTTAGCACAACACTGAAATATTTTCATCTAGGGAATTTTTTAGAATAGTAAAACTCTCCCTGAATCTTTAAAAAAAGTGGCACTAAAAAAAAAGAAAATTCTTATATTGCTTTTAAGTTCTTTAAAGCTTAAAATATGATATTGCTCAGGCTATGAACTACATGCAGATTTAATTTCATAATGAAATCCTAATAAAAATTCTCCTTGGAGCTCACCTTTAAATATAATTAAGTATGAAATTTTCTTTATCCAGCTCAGAGCCAGAATTGTCAGCAATATAACCACCAAGCTGCACATGTGTACCTACATAATACACTGCACATGAACTAATGCTGCCAGGGCTGTTCCCACCAGCAGCTGGTTTACAGACAGAAGTGTGATTATTCTTAGTTCTAGCCATGACCATTGCCATATACAGTAACTAAAACATTATCATATTGTCCAAATAAATACCTTTCTGGATCCTCCTAATCTTTTAGTACCAGCTGTGCCTTCTGGAGATTAATTACTCATTTTAATGATACAAACATTTTCCAAAGCCTTGCAGATGTAAATGGCTGCTCTATCTCGACTGCTGAATGCAAAACTCCATTCTTTTTAAACAGTAAAAAAGCCAAAGAACAAATAAACAAACAACAACAGCACCAAAACAACCAAAAAACATACCCAGAGCACTACTCAGTTTATTGCCTTGGTTTGCTACTTGGATATTAATTTTTCCTGCACTGTTGTACCTACTAGGGTTCTTCCAGACTACTTTATTTTCATATGAAAATTTTACCTGCATCTATGATACATTTTATCATCCATTCAACCTCCTTTTCCTACCTTGTTTTTTCATTACCTTGCCTATTTCTACTCTTCATCGGTGTTTTTTCAGAGCCTTATTAAGACTTATTGTCACAGAACTCATCTTTCTCTTGCCCATTTCCTGGTCTCTGCCGTGAGGAGAGGCAGCTTCTACCTCTCTGACCCAGTTTCTCTCCACCCAGGCTGTGATTTTTGGCCCTCATGACCATGCGTATCTTTCCAGCAACTGGTTTTGTGCCGATCCCAGCCTAGCATGTGGACCTGGCACAACCTGTAACTGCTTCCATCAAAGGTAGATGCACTCTGAAACACAGACATAAGGTTTTGCACAAAGTATGCAGAAAAAGATCTCATTTGGAAATCCTCATCTGAATGGAAACTATAATTTTGAACACACTTAAAAGATTTATTAGATTTAAAAGAAGTCAGAAGCAGATAAATTCCTTAAAAATCAAATTATTACCAAGGCAAGGCATTTCCTTCTTCATCACTGTTTGCAAAACATTTTTCCACTTATTCTGCATGTGAGAAAGAGACCTTATCCTTAGGTAGTTGAGGGTCCTATACCCAGCTCTCACTAGGCTGAGAAGCCATTTCTTCTCTTCAATCCTTCAGATCAAAAAAAAACCCAAAACCTCACTAGTTAATAATTTTTAAAAGATTTTAAGGCATGTTTTCACAAACATGTAACAAAGACATTTGCTTTGACTCTTTAATAGTTTATGAAAGTGTTGTGGTTGAATACATCTCCTGTGATTTCCTTTCTTTTTTGCTGTGGTCTGATTTCTGCCCCACAGGAAGCCACAGTGTGGTCATGGTAGCCAGAGTGGCCTCAGGTGGCCACCCTACTGCAAACTCCAGTCCACCAGGGATGAACAAACACCTCTCCAGTAAAGCCTTTCACCAGCCTGGCCCAAAATTCTCTTTCATGGAGAAGTCATCAACAAGTGTTCAAATTCCCAAGCCCTTTGGTATCCAGGGTACAGCTGTGACCTGCCCAAGATCCTTCAGAAGATGCTTTAGCAAGCTCAGCACATGCAGTCACTGGTGGTAATAAGTGCCCCATTTTTGTATCTTGCTGTATTCCTGATGGCAGGAATGCATTGACACAAGTTGTCTGGAGGAGCGTTATGTGGTAGTTGACAGAGTCCTGGCATAAGTACACCCTTCCAGAGCTGCATCAGTTTATACACAGAAAACTCTGCAGTAACACTATCATGCAGAAATGGGAAGTAAATGCTGCAGTTTTCGTATTAATTATCCAGCAGCTTCTGTGCAATGAACAACAAAGGCAAAACAGGCATAAAAGTAGAGAAGACCTCAGACGCATTCCCTGCACGGACCAGGAAGGGCAAAGTCTGTGGTCCTCAGCATCAGCAGCCTGTGCATTACGTCCGGGAGATCCAGCCAGCGCTCTTGGGCGCTTTGCAGGTGTGAATATCCACCACTTCGAGGCAGTCCTGGCAGCGCACAGCACAACACCAGTGGAATTTGCACTCACATTTTGTCATCCTGCTGACGCGGGAGGTGTCGTAGCCTCTCCCACAGCACATCACTTCACAGCTGTCCATGCCACGGGAGGTTTGGTTACACACCCGACCAGCTGTCCCGAGGGACCCTACAAAGGGAATGTGGCAAAGGTCAGGAGGCAGACTTTAAGAAAGGACAGAAGGCAGATGAAAATAGGTATAGGAGACATAATTCACAATGTATTTGATCCTTCAACATCACGTTACCCAATGTTGTTACCCAATATCAAGCCAGAGAAATGTCCAAAATAAGGTAAAATTGCTGTCAATTTTCCCCTAGAAATCAGGTCTGGAGAGGAGAAGAAGGAAAATAGACCAAATACTTCAAGGCTCTGCCTGATTTTGTTAATATCATCTTGCTGTGCTTCATCTTTTCCTAGCACCTTCTTCCTCTCTAGAGAGCAGATACCCTTCCCGAGGCAGCCATGCAGCCCCCTCCTGCCCCCTGTGCCCAGTGACCCAGGGCAGTGTGAAATGGAGTGCCCAGGAGGAGCATTGCCAGGAGTTCTGGGTGGGCAGGGCAGAGCTGCAAAAGAGGACACCACAAAAGCTGGTGGCCGCGAGGGGAATGATAGCCAAAGTATCTGTGCTGCCAGTGATTAAAGTCTTGCAGAATTGAGTGCAGAAGCATTGCTGTGTCCACCCAGAGTGGACAGTTCAGGTCACAGCTGAAGAGCTGTTGTTCTGTGTGCCTTTCATCTTTGTGGGATAACACCAAGGGTTCTTCTCCTCTTTCATGACAGAAATTAGAAGAAGCTGAATTACAGCGTGCTGTGGACAGAAGGAGGTGCAGGAAGCATACCACAACTCGTCATGCTCTTGAAACTCTCAGGAGTGGCTGAAATGCTTCTGCCTATCTCCATGTGGCACAAAATGGCTTTGTAAGACATGTCTTAGTCTGAACAATGACTTTACTGCATGGGGGCTGCTGCTCATCTAACACAAACTGATGTAAGGGTATATTTTAAGTTGCTGATAGATTATTACCACCTGTCTGAAAATTTAATGAAAATTCATTGTTTCACCTAATTTCTTGTATATTGCTATTATAAATCAAATTCAGGTATATCCATGAAATTAACATTCTCCTGGCATTTTCCGTAGACCTAATTACAGCTGCATTCTTCACTTCTTGGCCAAAATGATATTTCCTAAATAATGGCTGTGCTCATTAAATTAACTGGAAGTATTTTTATAAAGCGTATTCACAGGTGCATACCAGACATGAACAATTTACCTTCTTAAAGAAAAAAAAATATGCAGTCATTAATTCAAATTTGTCTAAGATAGGATATCAAATCAATCTTAATTAATAAAACTTAAGCTGTAATTAATCTGTAACTATTAAGAATCTAAGGTGCATAAATTCTAATTTTCTTTATTTCCCCCCTATGATATGGTTGTGTATACGGATGCTGCTGTCTCAAAGCAAGATTCCACTGTCCCTCCATGCCCTGCTGCTCTTAGCACCACGGAGACTTCATATTATTTCAGGGCTGGCCCTGAGCCACTGATGCAGGGAGGGGTCTCAGGGACTGGAAGAAAGTCATCTTCTCAGACTGTGGTTTTCCATGGGACTGTGATAAGACACAGCCTTTCAGGCACAGGGGCAAAAATTTTGCTCTTTTTGCATTTAAGTCGGGACAGGCTTCAGCTGCTGCACTCAAGTGTTTCAGTCCCTACAACTCATGTCAGCCTTCTCTCCCATAACCTAGATTCCTGTATTTATTTAAATGTTTAAATATTCATTGGGTTGAAATATACACCTGGAAAGCTTCAATATCAAATGGTTCAGGTCTTCTGCAGGCAGAACAGGAGGGGGTTGTGTGGCCACCTGCCCCCAGGCTCAGCAGGTGCCCACAGCCCCCCCAGTCACCCACCCTGGAAGCCACTCACAGGCTAATGCCAAAGGCTGACACCCCAGCCACAGCTCAGGGTGCTACTGCAACGGCCAGAGGAGGCATTCTGAGACACCCATGAGAGAAGAGGCAGAGGGAGGAGAAAACAAGTTGAATGGAGCCAGACATGGACTCCTGCAGCTACAGCCTGATAAATCCCAAATCTCCTTGCAGTCTGAGCCTCTTCATGCTGCTGCCCATGGAGCAACACCCTGCACAGCATCCCTGGGGAGCAAGCTCAACTGCGCTTTAATAACTCTGATATTTGAGGGAGTATCTCAGTTTGATGTAAAAATCATTGATGAGGTGCATCAGGCATACCCTGCACCAAGGAACCAGCAGTAACTCCCAGCCTACTGTCCCCACAGCCAGTGCCAACACCTGGATCCCCTGCAGGAAATCCTGGGGAGGGGGAGTCATACCACACGCAGTGACTCACACAAACACACACTGCTCCCTGCAAGGCCAGCTGTACTGGGGCAACTGGCACGACAGGCACAGCAGGGATGCCAAAAGGCCTTCCCCAGATCCATTTTTCAGGAGTCTCCACAATGGGGAAAGACAGACTTCCAGTGGCCCTCAGTGCCCCCAGTCTAGGCAGAACTGAGAGTCAGAAGCATGTACAGCTACGTGATTCACCTGTGGTGCTGCAGGAAGTCTTTGTCAGAAAACAAACCAGACTCCTGCTTACCAGCCACCACACTCTCCCACATCCATGATGCTGAGTAAACAGCATCCTGCTAGGGGTGAAGGAAGACCCCCATGTCCATCAGGAGCTGTCCTGGAAAGGTTTGACTGTGTTCCTCAGCTGAGGCACAGGTTAGTTTCCAACTCCAAAGTTCTCACCTCCAGCTATATAAGGAATCACACAGCAGTAAAGAAGAACTCGAGCAGGATGCACCTGCTGCTTTCTAGAGGAGTTTTGCCACCAATTTCAAAACCAAAATGATTTCAGCTGCTAACAGAGTCAGAAGCTGGTATCACCCGATACTGCCCACAATGCAGTATCAACATCTACTACACCACTAGGACAACAGACTAAATTATCCACTGATTGTGACAAAAGTCAAAACAGGCTCATATAAGGCTTAGTTTCCCAGCAAAATTAACGTTTTTTTAAAAGTTCAAACAGCATCTTCAGCATCTCCATGGCTTCTCTAGTGAAAAAAAACAGTAATAACCAGCAGCAAGGAGCTAGGCAGGTTATTGCACTCCTTGGAGGACCCCTGGGCAGCAGAAGACACTGTACACAACAAGGCTGAGTTTTCTCTTCTTTGGCTGCTACCTGTGATGCACCCCTCAGCACTTAAGAGGCAGAAAGATGTTCTAACTTGTAAAAAGTTTTTCTTTCAACCTCTTTGTTTTCATTTCAAGTGTTGGAATTGCAATGCCTACACACAACATTATGCTTGCCAAAACATCCACAGCATTTAATACTGCTGACTTTACAGCCTGTACATCAAACCCTTTCTTCTTGGTTTGCACAGTTGTTTTCTTAAGAAACATGCTAAGTTGAAAAATACTTCTCCCCATTCTTGACGCTCTAAAATTTATTTATTCCTTTATAATGTGAGCTTTACCCTTCTGTTGATTAAAAATCTGGTGTCAAGAAATAATATTTACTATTTGACTTTCACCTAAAATAAAAGTATAAACTGCGAAATCCCCAACAACCGTTTTCTCATGACAATAGTTTTTGTTTTGGGGGGAAAAAACAGTAAAGGAAATATTCACAGACAAGTAGCTCTGAAGCTACTTGAACCTATGTACATCATCCAGTATGGAAGGGCTGGAGAGAACAGGCAGCACACACTGGAGGCAGCCTTGTTTGGAGAGGCTGGGATTTTCCAGGCCATCAAGGATGAGACAGCATTGTGTTGATAAAAACAGCTTATCCAGATTCAGTTTCCAGCAGACATTGTCTTGTTCTAATTTCCACAGCCACTGAGAGCCTTCATAATGCTTCAGCTCCCAGAGGCTCTCGGGCAATAGAGCTGCTCCCTTGCCAGACAGTGCTTGGAGGAGAGCTGCCCTGATGGAAGTCATTGCAAGCTCCACTGTCAGCCTGCACAGGGTTGGGACTGCACCCAACATGTTTGCAACGCTCAGATTGGGAGATACAGACCAAGAAGTCGCACGGACACTGCCTGTATGTGTCCAACCTGAGTGAGAGGTTTTGACATAGATCAGGATTGGTTTCCGTCTATGGATTACATACCTCAAGCACTAATGCGTCTTGCACAACACCAGGACTCACAGGCTACACTTTAAATTCCAGGCTACACTCTGGACGTGGCCTCATTCACCTCAAAAATGCCGCAAATGGCTTACGTGGGGCAGCCAGGGGAACAAATTCACACAAAAACAATCCTGTGAAGGACTCAAAGCAGGTCACCCCGGCCATGTGATTTCTCACCCAACACACAACTCCAGGGGGCTGCCTGTAGCACTGCACATGCCTCTTCACAGTGCTTTCCACCAGGAGACCAGGTGTGGAGGGTCCTCAAACACAGCCACAGCACCCTGTCTGCCTTTAGGGGCCACAGGAGATGGCCACTGCAGTCCAGGTATGCAACCCCAACCCCACGCACAGGCAGAGGCAGCAACAACTGGTGTTGACAGTGCCCAAACTGCGAGTGTCAGGAGAAACTTAAGACGACTTGAAGCACATGACACATGGAATTGCAGCAGGTCCTGACAGACTGCTGCAGCAGGTCAAGATTATGTGCACATAGACATGCCTTGCCTCTGCTTCATCACCACCTGCACAGGGCTGAAGCCTCACTGCTACCAGAACAGCTGTGAACAATCAATATGCACTCACCAACCCCACTCTGCCTTTGCCCACCACCTCCACCTCGATGCTCACACTTGGGGACACAACCTCCCTGCTCACAGCCATGCATAGTTGAGCTCAGCTTGCTCTGCACACTTTGATGGGGGTCTCCCTGTGAAAAGCTTCACTCAAACGTTGGTTTTTGGTTGCTCTGTACAAATGAATGTTACACTGCTGTAACAATGTCAGTGTATAACAAGCTCTAACAAAGGCTTGGTCGGCAGGCTGGAGAGGCTGACGCTATGGCTGCTCATGTGCTTATTCCTAAAGCAGTTTCTGCTTGTCCACCAGGACATTCCAAATAAACTTGCAACAGCTTTCAATCTACCTAGCCTGCACAGATGAACATATAGCAACCTTTAAAACATGAAAATGCTTTAAACAGAAGCTTATAAAAGCAGACAAGCAAAAGGGGGGTTTAGAGCATTTCACAGATGAAGTAACTCAATTAGAGCACGTGCAAGAGAGGGACTGCCACTTGTGCATCTGTCACTTTAGTTCCTCTCACAGCTCTGTCATTCTTAACAGGTCTCTCCTTGTGCAGTCCTGGGTATGTCTGTACTGTGTTTGGGAGCTGAAAATTTATAATACTATAAGGAAGACCATGCAAAGAGTGGCAAAATTTGTATGTTCATGGCAAGACTTTTCAACACTCTGTGGGATGCCCTCCCTCTGTTTCTATCAAATCTTGAGTACAAAAATGTGAGCAAAAATTATTTCAGTAGAGTTATGCGAGCAGTGTTAAATGCAATCTGAATACTTTTGTAAATCTTCCTCTGGTCCTTTATGAAATCCTAATGTGAGGAAAACGTGTTTGGGTTATTACATTCTCTTACTATTGAATTGCTTCTAGTGATTTCCACATATTACATCTCTCCTGAAATCAATCAGTCCTCTTTTCCTTCTACAGAAAAAATCCCAAACAAACCACATTTTTCATATTGTAGGGGTGTTCCATATACTTATGTCCAGCTGCCCACCTCAGACAGACTGCTAGACCCAGAGGAGTGTATTCAACCCAAGCACCCTCTGGAAGCTGCCCACCAACAGAAAGGAGAACCAGGGCTAAAAGCTCCAATGGCAGAAGAGAAGGTATCTGCTTTTTTCTGGGTAGGCTGCTGATGACAGAATCCCCAAGCATGTTTAATTGACTGATCCCTATGTGTTAATACACCCAAGCCACAGAGGACAGTTTGTGAAACTGTCTTCTGGTCAAGTCATGATGCTTCTTAGGGTTTGCTCTAGGAATCCTTCATTCAGTTCCAATATTAACCAACCTCCAGATATACTTTTTTCCTGAAGCACTAAACCACTTGAATACCCTGGAGAATAAAGGCACAACTATATTCAAGGACATATTAAAATGCAATGGTGTTAGAGTCAGCTGACACTGAGATGCTCCCCACCTATTTCCAAACTCATGCTTCTATAATCTCATTTCATTTGCAGTCATTTAACAGGGCTGACACTCTGAAGTGCTCAACAGGGCAAGTCAAAAAATGGAAAAATATTGTTCAGCCACCAAAATCATTTTTCTCAAAGCCAGATCAGGTTTTGTTTGTGTGATTCTTTCTTCGCTCCATGCAAGCAGCAGGACATCCCACATCCCATTAAACGTTTACTGTAGTTCACTAAAAATACGCTCTTCCAAACAGTCACATTCTCTGAATTCTAGGCAGCAAAAAAATGTCACCTCAACTGCAGCCTGATCTTGATCTGAGCCAAAGCATGTGTCAGATTTTGCCATCTCTGGGCAGGCTTGTCAGTATCTAGCAAATGCATGTAATGCACTACAGTGAAAAGTGCCCACTCTCCTCCACGATAACACGACTAAGAGATTAGGCTTAGTACAAGGAAATTATTAAGCGGCTTTTTGTCATAGAATTGCATTGGGTACAGTTTTCCTTCTAGGAGAGAAGAAATCATGGGGTTTACAATGAAAGAGGCAACCTCAAGAAAAAATGTCTTGAAAAAATCCTAGTCTGCAAAGTTAAGTCTCCATACAATGCCACAATATTCCCATTTATTCACTTGGGTTAAAGCATTAGACTTCACAGGATCAGCCACTATTCAAAGAATAATATATGTTTGTGCAGGTAATAAACATCACCTGCCAAAGCCATAAATAACATCTAAAATTATGTTGACTACTTACCTAACCAGAAACACTCTACAATGTAACAATACTGGATGAAATTCTGGGTTCACTGAAGTCAATAGTACACGACCAGGAATTCACATATTGTTCTTATTTAAGTACAGTTGTTTTGCAATGTTTATTCCAAGCATACTTGGATTGTAAATATGCAACAGTGCCAAAAAGAGTTGAGCTCATTGCTATCCAGATACTTACAGATATGTCATATGGGGTGCAACCTGGTTCGTTATACAACCTACTAATTAGTTCCACAACATCACTCATACATGACTCAGTATGGCTCTCTTTTCCAAGTTTCTGGTTTTCTAGTTGCTAGTTTTTAATTGCCACATCAGAAAATGCTATACATGGGTCAAGAACCATTAGCAGGATTCCTGGTGCTTGGCAATGCCTTGAATCCTGTAACATTGCTAAGTGTGTCTCTATTGAATCTTTGAAAGCAGGAAAATTCAGTGTTAATAGCAGCCCTGAATCTTTATTTTTTCCCACTGAAGCTGGCACAACTCTTCAGAAAATACGATGATTATCATGGACATGTCTCATAAAGAGAAAAAAACCACTCAACGTGGTGTCCCTCTGACCTCTCCACCTGCACATCCTCCAGCTGCCTTGCTCTGCGTTACCCACAGCTGCCCTGACTGGTGCAAGCACGGTTGGGTTGGCATCAAGCTGCTGTACCTCCCAAGCACCAGCGTGGAGAGGTGTGGCTACAGCCAGGGGGGCCATAGTCACAGTGAGCTGCGGGGAATGTGCAGATAAAGGAAGGCACTGCATCAGTAGCATGACAACGTGGGAGAGAAGCAATATCTCAGGAGGTGTATCACAGGAACATCAGGAGACTTGGGGCAGCTCTGGAGTAAGCTGTGTGACACGAGTGTGTGTGTGGCTCTACACAGTATGGCCCTGCCTCCAGAGCATAATCATACGGCTGAAAGCGGCTTTTGCCTTACAGCATCTCCAGAGCTTCATAGTATCTGGCAGAAACTGCTGACTTATGTTAGAACTGGCTGTTGTACATCCTGAGACACTGAGGAACTATTGTTCCTGTACGGAGCTGTCTTTCCAAAACATCTTTCAGCTGGTTACATGCACAAATTTTTATATATATACATACACACACAAGAATACTGACAATTTTTGATCTTTGAATGACAAATGTCTGAAATAAAATCATTCATATGTAATGACAGAGGCTTACCTACATCCCTGTCCCTGATACAGTAGTCTGGAGAGCTTTCAAAGTATACCAGGTCATTCTTAGTTGGCTTCTTAAATTTCTTATTAGCTACGGTGAAACCCGTACCATCTTGATTCATGACCACCTGAATCGCTCCATTGTATTTCTTCCACAGATAATCGCCTGTTTTCCTAAAGTCTGCCATGGCCAGCCAACAGGTCCTTAGAGTGCATGATCCACTCACACCGTGACATTTGCACTCCTGTTTCAAAAACCGCTTCACGGCCTGTTTAGAAATGCAGTAAAATACACACAGGTAAACAAACTGTAATTGTCTGCTTCTCAGCCATTCATCCTGTAGTGCCAGGCCTGCAATAAGTCTCCAAGTTATGGTCTGTAGTGACACCCACTGGTAGCATCAAGTCATCCCCATGTGGTTGGCCTGCTCTGGTTGCTTGAGCTCAACTGTACACACAGTCCTCTGGCTGGTGGACTTACCTTCCCGCTCCTCTCAGTCATCCTAAGGATTGAGGAGGTCCATTAGCACTAGGACACAGACTAGACAGGAGGAAACAATATAGAAAACAGACAAAATCACCCAGCCCCTGGAGAGAGATTCCCTTTCCCCATCATTCCAGCTGCAGCATCACTGTCCTGACCCTCTCTAGCTTGTCTTCATGAAGTTGCCCATTGCCCTGAACAGTGTTTCAAATATTACCCAGAAATTCATAAGCATTTAATATTTTAATGATTTTACTGAGACTGTGCAAAGCATCAGACCTGGTCTAGGCATCAGATCTATGCAAAATTCTAAAATACAGTATACTTAAAATGCTTATAAACCTTTTAACAAACATTTTAGAATAAAACCTTCACCAGCTTGCACTGGAGAAATCACTATACCTCTGGACAGCATTAAAGCCATTTCATCGCAGACATTTAAGATACCTGTATGATGCTGGAGAACAACAGATGGGTCCACAGGCAATAAATAATTCATTCCTAATTCTGAAGATATGGATATATGATCTACAAATAACCTTAAGGGTTCATGAAATATGAACATATTAAAGTTTGTACAAGAGGAATGGCATCATGGGAGGAAGGTGAAGGAGAGGAAAGCTCCATGATCAGAAGTGAGATTGATGCACAGCGGGGCAACATTTTTCAGTCAAGCACTTAGTAATAAAGGCAGAATGTATTATAAAACCAAAGGACTTTTAATTTTCTTTCCAACTTGTAAACGATACATGTACTTCAAAGAAGTCACTGACATTCTCACAGCCCCACTTCATTGCCAATGGTACTATCACAAAACTGTGACTTAAGCAGATGCTGGATTTTACTTATCTGAGAAGAAATCAGTTTAACTTCTTGTACGTTTAAAACAACTTGCTGAAACAGTGGAAGTAGCACATAGGAATGCAGGACTCTTCTTGTCAGTGATGTTCCTATACTGATACACAGCATGTGATGTTCTATGATTCATATGGAAATATTATAAATATTTATTCTATTTATTTTTAATTAATACAATTGGAATAGAATAGTTTTGAAAGAAATCTATTGGCACTCCTTTGGAGGACAAGAAAAAGGCAAGGGCATAGCTGGTTTTACCCAGGCCAAATGCCCAGGTTGAGGGGAGCCCAGGTAGTGAGATCCTTGCAAAGCTAAACCTACACTATCACACTGTGGATACAAAACAGCAGCCATGTCCATAAAACTGGTCCTAGAGCATATGAGAGCGTGTTCGTTATTTTTAATTGAATGTATTTATTAAAATCTCAATTTTTTTCTAAAAAATCTACCCTACTTATCAGTACTGCTTTAGTATTTGGCAGAAGTATTTTTTAAAACTCACTAAGACATTCAACTATTACAGAAAGTACTTTCTATCAGGAAACTTATTCACCCTCAAAAATCTTTGCTTCTGTTGTAGACTGTAGCCTCCTTTGGACAGTAGCATAAACATGGCTACAGCACTGCATGTGCATATCACTGTTCTGAATAGCCTCATAATAGTTACACCTGCTGGCAATTGGAGGATGAAAGATGCTGAAGGACAAATATTTGGCAGGAAAATCATCTACTTGCAGTACTATTCATTAAAATTGGATCATTTCTTTCAGTAATGGCTAGCTAATATAAAACAATTATATAAGGGGAACTTTTTAACACAAAAATATCAGGATATGAACAATTTAGTTCCTACTGAATATACATTAAGGAAAACAAAAGCAAAGAAAGAAGAAGTCTCTACAAATCATTTCAGAAGTGCTTGGTCTAGCACAATAAATTTTTTTTCTGTATTATTTCAGATGTTGTGGAAGCAGCAAATTTTGAATATGTTTTAAGTAATGAAACAGCATATTCTAGTTTCATGCACTATTCTTACTATTTATAGCTACCATCACCAAATGTTAGTGCATATATTCCTCAGCCCTAGCAACAGTAGTGAGCAATACATCTGGCAACTACTCCTTCTACTCACCTAAATTGTGAAAGTAAAGAAACTTTTTGTTGAAATTTAGGAGTGGTATTTTTCATTTTAGGAAAAGGGGGTTGTTTAGAGCAGGTCATGGCCCAAGGCCAACACCTTTTGGAGCTACATGAATTTTGGATTTTTTTTGTTAGAAAGTAAAGTAGTTACCTTTTGTCTCTGCTCATGTTGTGACTGGGTTTACTGTGAACATACAGGAACAGACAGTATGGTTTTTTTCTTCAGTGTTATTTTGAATTGCTTTTTAAGAGGCAAGCCTGTTCTTTAGCGTGGTCTTCAGCCTCTCTTAGGAATTTCTATTCTGTATTAATCAAAACTCCTCCTTATATAAGAATTATTAAAATGAAACCTCGATTCAAACTGGTCCTGCAATGGCTTGAACTCCTATGTAACTTCCCACACAAGGAGCCACTGAACTGACTCTGACAGGAACACCATTAATCAGTTGGACTCAGTCTGTTTGGAGATCTTTGTCACACTGAACCTTCAAGGGAAATAGAGCAGCTCAGGCTCCTGCTCATCCCATATTTCTTCCTAAGTGCTGAGACCAAACAACAAGGGCCAACCATTACGTGCCCCATGCACATAAGGGTTCTCCAAGAACATCTGTACATATCTGCTGGATGGACACCCACCTTCCTTCCCGCTCTGTTGTTGTGAAGGTTCATCAGTGCCCTTGCATCTTTTCCTTTCCGTTCTTTGGCATCCACAAAGGCTCTGGCAAATTTAATGCCATAGTCAATGTTATCACTGCAGCCACCCCAGTCAAAATGACCCTTGCTGTCCTTGGCAGAGCCTTTCTTCTTGGGATCACAGGAGCAGGATTTCAGCTCCCCTTGGCTACATGCCCTGGTGATGGCAAAAACAACTCCAGCGGAGGAGATGGCATGTACAAAAGCAGATTCCCGACTACCTGAAACAAAAAAATTCACTTTAAAAGTCCTTGGAGTAGCTAGTTTGAATGGCTGTCCTAAATCCAGATAGTTAGCCTGGACTTTTTTGCAGAGCAAAAGATAAAACTAGGCTGAAATCACACAAATACACATTCTCTGGAGACAGAATTAGTCATGGCTTAAACTTGGACCCCTCCCTGGTAAAAGCTCATCAATACAGTCTTAGACTTGGAAAACATTAAACATTTGCTTCTGATATTGATTAATATACTTTCACGGATCAGTAATTCTGTACAGATAGGTGAACAGGACAGCTAGTATTCCTATCATGTTTCATCAATTTAGAAAAATATATGAAGTGCTATTTGAGAGATAAGTGTAAGACGTTATTAAAAAGGCAAAATACTGCAGGAACTCTTGAAACCAGATTTTCCTCTCCCGAAGCACTTGGAATAGACTTTCTTGCTTAAAAGGTAGTAGGGAGAAAACTTGGGTGTTATTTCCTGAAAGTAAGTTAAAATTAGGTTTTCTGCCTAGAACCAAGCCCATAACCATAATTCACACAAACAAATTCCATTGAATCAATGGCATTGCTTGTGTCATGCTTCAGGCAGGAATTGGACCGGCAGCTGTGACTTCTTCATGCCAGCTGCTCTGGCAGTTTTCCCTTCTCCTAACCAAGATACTCTATTGCACCAAAGATTATCTGAATTTCTGGACTATGCCTTCTAATAGGCTAATGGGTACACATTTCAATGTAATAACTGCTTTTAATATACGGTACTTTACAATACAGAGATACATTACATTGGCACAAGTCTACTTATGGCAATGAAATATTTTCCTTTTAAAGCCTTCTAGCATAAAAAAGAGAAATAGAATTTTTTGTCTAAATACTTGAGCAGTCACTAAGACTACTAGCAGTGAGAAACATCAGTTTAAAAGACTTGTAAGCTTAAAGTAACTTTAGCACAGTAAAGTAGGACCCCAAAGGCAAATGTTATGCTGCAGAGGCAACACTACACCATATAACCAAGTATTTCGATTCCAGTGGCATATAGATATTTGAAATAGGAATGGATCCTGAACTTCCATGTGCTGTGCAAACCTTCAGCAAATGGCAACTGAAAGCTTACAAAAAGGGCTGGACAAACTGTGCCTTCCCTACACTGCCTCCAAAATCAGGCAGAAGATTTCATGGCTTGCTACAAATCACACTCTTTTGAAGACTTATTTCTGACAAAACTTATTCAGAAATATCAAAACTTTACAAAGTGTTAATTAAAAAGAAATACTTCATGTCGTTGGAAAAGAAATGTTTCATTTGAATTTATTGAAGTAATCAAAACCAATTAATTTTATTAGAGCACTATCAAGCTACACTTCCATGGCAATCACAGCCTGATCAGGCTCAGTGTAGAGCTCAGAGGCCTGATGCTGTCGATCTCTCACATGAGATAACAGTGAAAACTTCCCTTTTGGAAAAAATGCATTTTTACTACTTTTTATTAAATAGCCCCTCATCAGAATTAGGCCATGTTCTGCCAGACATGTTTTCCTGAATAACAGAAAAACCTCATTGAAAACTTCAGCCTATGGGTGTCGTTACCAATTACTCACAAATAATTGCTAAGGGAACATGAAGCTGGTTACACAAACCAAGTGTTTACCAGCAGCAGAACCTGGCAGCACACGATGCTTCGTGGATGAAATCCCACTGCTTGGGACAGCGTGCCCAGCGTCTCCCATCCTTCTCTCCATCCCCACCAGTGGGGCAATGGCCCCAGGGTACTTTCCTCTTCCCCTTCTTGCAGGCACCATGCTGCTCACAGCCTGGAGAGGCTGCCTCGGTGCTGGGGACTTGCCAGGGACACAAGTGCCAGTGCAGGGTCAGCCCCACTGGCTCTGCACCACGGCTGTGAGTCCAGGCGCGGCATTTGGTCAAAAGAGCTGCAGTTTCAAAGAACCTCTGCACGGCTGTCACTCGGGTAAGGACATTCTGTCACAGTAACATATCCCGCCTATTTCTCTGAATCAAAAGGACCACACAAGAGATTTGAAGACTCATTAGATGCCTTAGCCCAACATCTACATGACACCCCCACCCTGCTTAACCATCCTCCCGCAGGGTGGGAAGCACACCGCGGTCCTCAGCTGCTTGGGGACTGCGCAAGCCTGGCTCGCCCCCATCTGTTGTGTCCCCTGCTCCTCTCTGCCCCTCAGCCTGACCCGAGGGACCGTCGCACTGAGGGGGCTGTCGCACCCCCCGCGGAGGGCGGAGAGCCTGGAGGGCAGTGCTGTCCCGGCAGGGGCGCACATCCCACACCTCGCAGACCGCACAGCCCTGGAGGGACTGCACCCTGCTGCGCTTTCTCAGCGAAATGCTCCGCCGGGAACAGGCCTGCAGAAGGAGTTGTCGTCCGTCGTCCCACACCACCGGGCTCCTGCTTGCCCCTTTCGAGTACTGGTATCTCGAAATTGGGCTGTGATGGGAAGTCCTCTGCTCTCCTTCCGCATTCTGGTGCCTCGGTTTCTCTGTAGCCCTTAATTTGTGGGTTTGGTGTCCATTACGCACCAAAAAAAAAGTTGGGAAATGCACACCCAGCCTCTAATACGCTAAAATCCCCTCCTTGTTTTTCTAAGTTAATACAGGTTTTTAAGCAATGCAGCACTTCGGGTTATCGCATATGCTGCTCTTTTGATTGTGAGACCCTAGAATAAGTTGGCAATTCCCCTTCCCCTCCTTCCGAAATGTAAAATGAAGCTTTACCCCCGCTAAGAACGAGGATAACAGGAGGACGGCCAACGCTTCCCGTTGACCCTGATCATCGCCTGGGCGGTGCCAGCCCTAAACGCCCTGGTACTCCTTTAGGGAACCCTCGTACCCTCAGGCCGACCCTCTAAATGGCCTTTTACCCTCGGCACGTAGGCTGCCCCTCCCGCCTCCCGGCCCGCGGGACTCACTGCGCAGCAGGACGCGGCCGAGGAGGCGCTGCCCCCGCTCCAGGGCGTTGCAGTCCCAGCGGTGGCGGCGGAACTGGTGCTGGCACTCGGCCGTCCAGGCGGCCACGCCGCGGCCGATGGAGAGCATCGCCTCGGGGTGCCGCCGGCACAGCTGCCGCTGCCGGCTCACCAGGCCCGGCACGTTGTCGCACATCACCCGGGAGGAGCCCACGGCGCCCATGTACCTGCGGGAGGGAAGGGGCAGGGCAGCACCGGGGGCCCGCGGCGACCCCCGGGCACCGAGTCTGTGGGAAGGAGGGTCCTCAGCGCCCCGAAGCCTTCCTCGGGCGGCTCCAGAGCTGCAGCTACTTCTGCCTTTTGGGTGGAAATCCTTTACTATTAGTCACCGATGTTGTGTTTTTTAACAACGTGAAGCATTCGGGAGAACCCCAAGCCCCGCTGGTGCAGCTCTGTGCAGTACTTACTAAAAACCTTGACAAAAATTAAATTACATCATCTGTATCCAGATGGTCTCTATTAGTCCTGAAACGTTTCGAAAGGTACCTTTCATAAAACCTAAACTTCTATAGGTGTCTTTTGAAGGGATCAAACAGAAGAAAATGTCCTTTTCTTGTATTTTCATTAGTTTATACAACCATAAAATCGTGAAAGCGATGACTTCCAAAATATATATTTAAATGACAGTTAGAAGACACCATGACAAAAAGCCATAGCAATAAATAACTTTTTATGGCTAAGGACACATACAGTCATGTTATTGAAACGTGCTCAGTCTGATAAATCAGGTTTTGATCCCTCGTCAGCCAGTGTCAAATGTGTTCTCCAGCTTTACAAGAAGGGGTTTAACTCCTCTCCTCCTCCAAAACTTTTCAGCCTGGGCTTGGTTGGGGTCCTCAGTTTGAGGGAGGTTTGTGTTTCCATTCTAACCCGTTTTGCAGCGAGCTGCCCGAGACGCCCCACACCGCCATCCACTATCACTTGAAGCTGAGCCCTGCGCTGCCCGCAGGGCGCTCAGCTCTGTACCCTTGTAGTTTGCAGTTCAGCAAGGTTAAACTGTGAAGGAGGGAAGGGGCTGGGGAAGGCGAGGTAGGAGGAAAAAATAAACTAATAATAAAAAAATAACGCTGCTGTAGCCAATTCCCAGCGCCGCCGGGGCGCGGAGGGCCGGCTGCCAGCAGCAGCAGCGCTTCACCGCGCGCCCCTCGGGCGTGTTCCCCTCCCTCCTCCCTGCCCTCCTCCCGCTCCCTCGGCGGCCCCGCCGCCCCGGGCACCGCCGGCCGGGCGGTGGCCGCTGCCCTCGCCAGGTCCCCCACACCCCGCAACACTGTCGAGAGCCCTGCGCAGCCCCCGCCGCTGCGCTGTGCCTGTGCGGAGGAGGAGGTCGGGGAGCTGGGACGGGGTGTGGAGGGAGATGCCGAGACCGTCCAGTTCCGCTCGCTTTATGGCCGGACTTTCTGGACCGGAGCAACTGGCAGCAGCCAACTCCGCTTCTGCGAGCCTGCGAGGGAGAGGCTTCCCTCCCCTAATTCACGATTAATCCGACCCCACCTTCCCCCAGAGCAAATAAAAATTCCTGGAATTGCACAGCTTACCACCATGAGGAGGTGACTGGTGGGGTCGCCCAGACCAAGACCAAGGGAAGAGACCACCAGATCCCAGGGAGAAAGTTCATGTTAGAAACACTGCGGTCCACATCAGGTCAGTCGCGGGGAGCAGAAGAAATCCCATGGAGCAACAATGACGAGAAGGAGCAAACGCACCTTGAGGGTTACTTCTTTCCCGTAGGTCAAGCGCCTTCACACCCCCAAGTGCGGCCGCGGGGTTTACTGATCCCCTCCCCGGGGTAAGAGGGATGCCGGTCGGTACATCGTTCTGGATTCCTCTCGGTTTACGCGGCACCCAAATCCTTCAGTACATGGAGTTCAGCCCCGCTCCCACCCTTCATCTTTGCCCCGATCCAGCCCTTCCCTACAGTCACGGCAAAACTGAGGGGCTGGTGTAGGCTGCTCTCGGACTGGGTGGGTTCTGCTTTGGTTGGTGTTTTTTTTTTTTTTTCCTCTGAAAGTCTGATGGATGAAATGATGTCAAGAGACACTGGGGGAAGAGGAGGAGGTAACACCTCTGATTAAGCAAGGAATCCCGAGGAGCCAGTTGCTTTCCAATAACCCTACGAACAGACAGTGAGTTCAAACCCGCCAGCAGATGCTACAGGACCTGCTGCGGAGCCGGTGGCGGCCCCGGGCGGCTGTTACAGACCCATAGCACTTGGCACTTCTCAGGGTTTGACACGACAGCACTTCATGGTTCCGTACGCGCGTCCGCGAACACAAGAGTCACGATCCAGTGAGAGGGGAGAAGCAGAGCACCACAGTACCCCCGTGCGGGGTGCGACATGGCCCGGCCGCCTCCCCGGTTTCCCCGCGGGCACGGGAGCGGCTCCGCCCCGCGGGGAGCCCCGGCCCATGGGCTCCCACGGGGGGGACGATGCTACGCGCCCCATCGCGGCGCTTGAGCCCGGGACGGAGGAACCCTCTGCCGCCGCACAACCTCCCCGCCCCGAGCAGCGACCGGCCGTCCCTGCCCGGGAGCGGGGCGATGCGGCCGGGGCTGGAAGCAAACTCAAGACCAAGGGATTTAGCAGCCTTTTCACTTCATGTCATCTCTATAAAGCAAATATGGGGTAATAAACATTCAAAACAACGAACCATCGCTACCAAGCTGGAGATGCTCCATTTCCAAGACCGCCCTCATTGAATGAAACAAACGCCAAAGGTTGCTAATGAAAATGGTAGAACTGTATCAACTTTTGACGTGGTAACTTACCAATTTACTTTTGGGTTATTTCTTTAAACCTAAGCAACTTCCAGAAATCAGTATCAGACACTGACCCACCCACTCCAATGTCGAAAGCTTTTGGCTGCAAAGGCTTCGAAGAACAATTGAGGCACATGAATGGTTCTCCGGCAGTACTACTTGTCCAAAAACAACTACAGCTCCTCTTACTAACTCCAGCAGATCCTAAAAGCAACATATGGGCACTCAGCATGCGTTTGATAAAAACACACTCCATTTTTTAGCTGATGGCCAACTTCTTTCTTATGATACACCTTGGATCAACTACCAGAGCAGAGAAACGCTAATGAGAGAACTGCAAATTCCAGCACTATTTTAGATCCCTACAAGCAGAAGCTACAGTCCTGCTACCAGCCTTCTCAGGCTTGCGGTAAAAAGCTGACCTGTTAGAATTTCTGAGATACCCTTCTGTACTAAACAGAGATCCTTTACCTGTGTCAACTGCACCAGCAGCTCATCAGTAATGTCCTCTTTTTCTCCATAAACCATTTACCACATCTGCATTCCAGCTTTATTGCCGTTCAGATTCCTCCTCCAAGCCCTATTTTGTGCTGGTCCTACACAAATTCACTGTGGATCTATTATTTCTACTAACCACTCTCTCATACAAGACAACAGAACAGGCAAGGTTCGGAGGAGAGGCTGGGGGACTGTACTGGGTGTGCATGGCCAGGTTTAGGTAGCGGGGGGGGGGGTCACAGGGATGGCTTCTGTGAGAAGTTGCCAGAAGCTTCTCATAGATCTGATAGAGCTAATGCCAACCAACTACAAGACATGCTACTGGCCAAGGCCACATCCATCAGTGGCAGTGATAACACCTCTGGGATAACTATTTAATAATGGGGAAAAAAATCTCTGTGCAACAGCAGTTACAGCCAAAGACAAAGACTGTGAGAGGAACAGCTGTGCAGACACTCAGGTGGTAAAGAACAAGAGGGAAGAGGTGTTCCAGATGACAGAGCAGAAATTCCCAAGCAGACCATGGTGCAGACCATGTTGAGGCAAAACGCCTCAACAGCAGCCCATGGAGGACTCCACACCAGAGCAGTTGGATATTGGAAGGATGCTGTGACCCAGTGGGAAGCCCACGCTGGAGCAGGCTTCTGGCAGGACTTGTGACCCTGCAGGTGACCCACACTGGAGCAGTTTTTCCTGAAGGACTGCACACCATGGGAGAGATCTATGCTGGATCTGCAGCCTGTGGGAAGGATTCATGCTGGAGAAGTTCATGGAAGACTGTCTCATGAGAGGGTGTACTAGTTCCTGATGCAGCCTTGGAGAGGCTGCCAGCCTCCCTTGCTGCAGGTACAGACTGAATCTAGAAAGCTGCAAGTGCCTTGAACAAGTATTATGTGCATAGTTTCTCCTCCAGTTAAGAAATCATGCCATGTACAATACAGATGACAGTGGAACACAAACAGAACACTGAAAGTCCAATTCTCTGCATACCTTATGAAATTGAGCTGAGGTTTTTCAATAGTGAAAATAATGTAGCAAATAATGTAGCAAAACCTGTATTTCAACATTCAAAGGAAGACTTTTTTTCAGGAAAGCTGAAAGCATGGAAGGTTCATCTAAAAAAAAAAAATTAAGAAAAAACCCTACCAAACCCATGAGTAGAACATTATCTTGCCATATATATGACAGCCAGCAGCACAGCTTAAAAGAACTGAAAATCCTTCCCTCTAAGTCCCACTTCCAGGGACTATGGCCCTATATTATATGAAACTACATCATTTGAATCAGGATAAAAACTAGAAGTAATTTAGCAGCTATTAAAGCTGTTAAGGATACACATCACATTACTCATTTAATGCCAGTTAGAGCCCTTTTCATATCTCACTGCTTATCAACTCAGAGCCCCATTACCTGAAAATTAGTATTTCTAAAATACAAAAATGTAAGTTTTGGAAATATACACTTTCCTTGTTCCTCCAGAACAAATGACAGTACAGGTCTTTAAAAGCAGAAACCTGCAGTTGTACCTGCTAAGACCTTCACGGCTTTTTATCTGCATATAAAGATCCAAAGCAACATTTGTAGTACTTTACTAGTAACAAGCAGCTTTGGTTGGGAAAGATGCCCTATAGCTTTTGCAGAACTGCTGGAACAGAGAAGGCAAATGCAAGCAAACACCTACTCACACTTAAGAGCAAACGACAGCTTTGGGGAACACCTGAAGGGTGTTCAGACATGGCAACAGGAAAAAGAATAAACCACACATTTTAACTCTTGTCCTCAGCAAGGTACTTGGATTAAATAATACAAGAAATACGAAACACATCAATGAGGAATGTAATTTTAAAAAAATCACTTTTTCTCAATCTAAGAAGACACATACTCCAAACTACTCTTTATTACTTGCAATTGGTAGCCAACAGGAATAACTGAACAATGCCTGGTACTGGACAAGGTACTCCACAAATCACATTTAAAGAACAGTGCAAATCCTAAAGCATAGGAAGAGAGATACAACACATACAAACCACAGTGTACCTTTGCAGAGGAAAATGAGAAAAAAAAATAATTCTTTAGGTTCTTTCAGATCTCCACAGGATCATCTAAGGCCCTAATTTTACATAACAGTCTCAAGATTCAAAAAGGGCTATTGTATGAATAGTCATCATTATCTAGACCAGTTAGGTATCCAATGGCATTGCAAGTTGGAACCTCACTGCATCTTTAAGCAACTAGGTATCAGCAGGATTTGGAACCAGGTCCAATCCACTCAACCCTTCATACCTCAATTTGCACTACTGTAAGAGAATACCAGCAGGGCTGTGAAGCTTACCTGCTTAATACATGCAAAGCTCTTTAGCATTTTCCTCCAATCCCCTCATAGATGTGCAAATCACTGTATTCTTACTGTTCTGAGATAATGACTTCAATTTGATGACTTACAGAAGGAGAACTCTCAGCAGGGTCCTTTTCATCTAATGCTCTCTTAGTGCTGGTGGGGGTGAGAATTTTGACAAGTGTAGCTCAGGGGCCAGATGTTGAAGGAATCTTTCTCTTTGCTTCCTGCCCTATCACCACCATATTGTGATACCTCGTCAAAGAATTTGAAAGAGGCACTGCAACAACACTAAAGTGAATAAAGGATCTTGAAACTCATTGTTTAAGCTCGATTTTAGAATCCAAGGAGGTAAATACAATTTTATTCTTTTCTATGATATGGTAGGTTAAAATAATCTTTGTTCATTTGGCTCTTAACATGTCCTCTTCATGCAACACAGTTCCTAATTGATCAATTAACAAATACAGCTGAAAGTGGTTACTCCAAGACCTTTGCTTCTCATGAGTAGTTTATGTAACTTTAAACACTCTCTTCAACAGTGCGCAATGCCGAGGTTATTGTTGGCAAAAATGCTTAACCCAAAGGATGTTCATATGTGTGTTTGCAATCGTGGCTATAAGCATTCAAGACAGGTGACTCATAATTTAAATGGACCAGCTTCTTCCAAATGTGTTTTGGAGATCATCTCACAGAGTTCAAACCTTCGACTCCTTTCTGCAGTAAGTATTTTATTGTAACTCTCAAACTAGAAAAAAATTATCAGCAACTATCCTGCGCTATTTTTTTCCTCACAAATATTTTACACCAAAGGCATAATAATTTAGCTAAACACTGATGAACCTTTTCTGAAGCAGATTTTCTGTTCAACTGCAAGATCGCCAAGTTTAGGCCTCCACAGGACCAAATTCATGGAAAAAAACAGTTTAAATTTTTACTGTCTCAAATGTCAAGATCTACTAGTGGCAGGAAACACATTTCTTGAAACGGGAGCTATGTTCAGTGTCCTTTGAAATGGCTCTGTTAATGCAAATTGTCTTTGAAGTGGAGAAGTAAGGGCTAGGAGGCAGAATCTTTTCAAGGACAATATCACAGAAATCTTACTAGTGGTTGAAATAATTCCACTTAACTAACACAAAAATACATGTTGGAAACACAGTCTGAACAACATGCCTGCCTAGTCCCCCTCCACTACTAACCTCCCCCACCAAAACTCCAACACTTCATTCAACAGAAATACCCAAAAGACATTAGATGTCAAAGTTCTAGTAACCCTGACTGGGCAACTGCATTTGAATTGTATTTTGAGATAATTGAGGAGTGGTGTGTATATAAAAGGTTCTTTTCACAGTATGTGTCTTGTTAGTTTAGGATTAATTCTAAGGTAACATGAAGAAACAGAGGACTATTTTAAAAATATTTTCTTTTCTATACTTGTCTGTTCAGGCTGACAGTATATTCACTTCCACTTCTACTGGTAGATGGTGGTGGTGAACACAACTTATCCCCTCTAACCCAAAACTGGGAGCAGAATAGAAGAAAATCCTAATATGTTCTCTTTGCCTCTAGCCTCATCACTCTGTAGGATGTTCCTTGCATTGAAGGAGAAACCTGGGAGAAAAGGACGCAAAACAATTGCAGTAACAAGGAAACATACTAACACCCAACATAGTTCTCTAAAACAAAAAGCAGAGAAAGGCAGTAACAGCAACTGGAATAGCACTCAAGTTTTTATCTTCTCCTTATTAGTCTCTGGAGAGATCATCAAAGATTAAGACTCCACACAACATTTCTGACAACTGAGAGACCTAAAGTGCAACACATTCATTCAGTTTTATACTTTTTAAGACTCCTTCTGTTTCATTTGATATAAGAATCTCCCTTCCAAAATATTCAGCATTTTTACAGATGTTTACTGAAGCCTGCAAAAACATAACTGATCTGAATTCACTTATACCAACTCCCTTTTTTCCAACATAGTTGGTTTGGTAAGCAAATCAAAACCAGTTATTAATACTTCACCGTGGAATTACAAACACCTTTTTAAGTGGACAAAATATTAAGAAAAAATTTGTAGTGAAAGACCAGACTAAGAAAAAACATCCTGCCATGCCTTCTAAGTCACCTGTATTCTTATAGCAAAGTACTGCTATAATCCTTTTAAAAGATGTGATGAAACTCTTAGTAGAAGTGAGTATTCCTAAGGAAAGAGATTTCAGCCATAATTTGAGTATTGTAGTTCAGTGGTAAATGGCTTTTTAGGCAATGTGTAGAGATCTCCACAGTCCTCTTGTTTGCGAAAAGAAAAAAGAAAAAGTATATCTCTCTGCAAGAGAAAAGATCTTTATCAACATAAAACTGAACGTGACACTTACAATATTTTGAACTCTCCCAATCCCCCGAACACATCTGCATTATAATTTTAAATACAAATATGTGACATAAGCAAATAATTGGAATTATATTCACCTCTGAACAGCTAAAGGTAAACAAATTAAACTAGCAATTAGTAAGTAATAATAACACCTTTAAGCAAAAACACCAGCTTTGACAAGATTTTAGACCTATATTGTTAACAAAAATAGTTTTCAAAATAAAATGCTAGGATACTCTTATGTAACAGTCTTAATTTTTAATAACTTTATTTCTAGATCTAAGTACATACTGGATACAAATACTACAGATATGATGAGAAAAAGCACTAAGCTTAAATTCAGGTTCTCTTTTGTACTAATTTAATTATAAAGAAAAAACCAAAACCAAGCAATGTTACCACTCCCATTTTTACTAATCTTTTTTCCAAGGTGGTTGCTTTTTCTGGAAGTTTCATTTCATTGGGTTCATTCTTCTGTTCATGCTGAGGCAGACATTAAAATCATGAAAAAGCACAACAACAAAAAAAAAATTACTATGAAAGTTTAAGTAGGTTATAAATTACCTAAGAATTAACAAGCATTTAGGATGGATATTATTTCTGTCTCTGTCCTACTTAAACAAATGTGTGCAAACTTTTAACTTATCTGATGCTCAATGATTCTGTAATATATATTATAAACTGTTCATTTAGGAACTTAATTACTCAGGAGTAAAACACTTCTAATAGAGGCTATAAAAATCTAATAAAACAACTGAACTCCAACTGTCAATTGTTTTAAGCAGAACTTTTGCCATTTAATTACTAAAACAACTGTTTATTAAAAAAGCAAGTTAAATACGTAACATATTAGACTTTTTTGAAATTAAAGGAACAGTGGGAAGTACCTTACAAGTGCCTTCTTAAATACATGTTGAAGCTGAGTTGAGCCTTACCATGAAGGGCAGCAGGGTTACATTCTGATTTCCTACCTTAGTTCATAATGCTTGGAAGCCAATCTCATTTACTGCACTTTCAAAAATTATATGCTACAGACATGTACTGCTGACAAAGTCTTGTAATGACTAAACTTAGCAAACAGTACTGAAGACTTTAAGGGAATGTATACATACTGTTTATGTAAGAGGTTTAACTGTTCCATTTAAATTCACACTTTTCATAATAAACATTTGCATGCTCTACGTTCAAATGTGTCCCGTTATAAATTAAGTAGCACAGAAATGTTTTGTATTGAAGTTTTCATAAGTGAAATTCATAAAATGTAACAGTATTTTAAAAAAAAAATTGAATTTTTAAGTAACTAGAAGGCTGTTTCACTGGATACAAAGACACCATGCTTCATCTTCACAGCTCTAAAACCTTAAGTATAGATAAGAACAAAGTCAAGTGGCACCTAACTCAGATCCCTCCCAGCCCTGCACACACAAATATATACACAACTGATTTTTGCGTATGGAAAAAATGGAACAAACATCTATAAAGTCTTGGCCAAAATCTCTACCTCTTAATATATTTGGTGTTAAGCGATTTATTGAGAATGCTGTTATATTACATTAAATTTATTTAAACTACAGGAAATTGCATTAGTAGCATTATACTCGAGGTCTGAGTTCCACATGGCTTCGTTCAGCAACAGATTCCTTTCTGACACTGATGCTCCATTTACTCTATCCCAGCAGCTATTCCTTTTACTAGCCTATTACTTAAAATGACCCCATTTGACAAGAGCGTGTCACTGTGTTGGTTTGAGAATGACTGATGTGGTGCTAACATCTAGCCTTGACCTCTCCCACCCTCTTCTTTTGTCACTCTGCAGAGTTATCTGGGATGCCACCCATTCAATCCATAAAACCTTAGTATCTTCCTTGTGAGTCAATAATTCCAAACAAAAGATTCCTTAATTAAAAAGTAAGAGTGTGAGTATTCAGTGTGGCATTTATGTCACAGTGGTTGTCCAAGAGCAGATTCCACTTAATTTTCCTGTGGTAGAAAGAAAAAAGGTAGATTGTGCCTTTCATTGGAGCCTGTTAACGCTGCTGTGGAATACTCCAGATTATTTCTCATTTTGTCCATGGAAAGGTGAACGGGGTGGAGGTGGATGCAATGCCCAAGCTAAGGTTAAAGAGCCTGTGGCAGAACAAGTTATGAAACATTTCCCTGACAGCTGTCACATTTGAGGTTGCATCAGCAACTTGTGCACAGTATTTAACAGCCTCACTTGCACATACTCACCTCCACCACCTGGTCCTTCAGTTTGGCAACTTCTTCTCCCAGTTGCTTAACACTGCAGACCAAATCGTTGCAGACTTCAATACAACTTTCAGTCGGTGCCCACCGCAGTGCCATCTGTTAATAATTAGTTATTTGCCATTATTACATAACTGTAGATTATAATTTACTATTCTTCAGTTAATTTATCATAAAAGACAGTGCCAGAAAAAGCATGTAACTGCATTTATGTTAGATTGCAGTTGTATGATTTATGCACAACATAATCTACTATAGTAACCTTTGTTGGAAATTTTTGTCACCTTAACTCTCCTATCAGCAAAAACACAAAGAAACAAATCCATCTCCTTTAATTGGGTGCTTAACTCTTTGAAAGAAATTATTTTTGTTAAGTGTCCTTTACAAAAAGAGCATTGTACAGCTCTATATAGCTATATAATCACCAAGACAGGTGATAAGTAGTCATAGTCATCATTTTAAAAGATAGAATAATAGACTCTAAATCAATCTTCTCTTCTTTGGTTGAATACCTTGTGAGAATTTTTGAGGAAGTGCTTATTCATGGCCTCCACAGGAATGATCAGTTTGCTACACTCTTTATTCAGCTTCTGAAGAAACTTGCAGAATTCATCTTCACTACAAAAATGAAATGGTATTTTTTATTTGTCAAACGCTGTAACTTTTGCAGGTCATATATTACCCACACATTTCCAACACTGGCTAATGAGTGAGAAATGCAGTTTCATCACATACAAAAAACTCCAGTGTCATCTTAACAGTGACTAGTTAAAGACTATATTTAACATCCTAGCAAGGTTTTTGTTTTTTTCCCTTGTTTGTCTCATTTCCCCCCTTGGCCCCTCATTGTGGAAGGACAACAAATCATTAAATTATCTGGAATATTCAGCTAGTAAGACACTGAAAGTTAAAAAAGCATCACCCCAAAGCTTTTCAGAAACATTCTATTAACGTCCACTTCTAATTCTCATCTAGCCTGTATTATCTCAATATTTCATTACCTGCTGCCTGAGTAACTTTTTTAACACGCTATGTATGATAACTGCAACACTGTTTTCCTATTCCTGCATGCACAAATCAAAGTTTTGCAACACCAAACCCAGAGAATTTAGTCCATTTTATGCTGACATATCAGTAGTTCTGACCTGCAGCTTACACTTTTGAAGCATGAGGGAAAAAAAATCTGATTTGTACTTCAGAGCTATGACTGAAATGAACAGGTTTAGAGTCATTTAAGTGTCCAGCACAGTGGAATAATCTAAGATTTCCATAGTACTGGCTTGCCCTTTGGATCAGGAAACATATACCTCAAAGCCTAAAATATCTGATGCTATCTATTTGGAAGAAAATTTATACTTGGAGATCAAATACAAACAGGAAGACAGCTTGTAAAATGAGTTCCATCAGTGTCTCCGAAGAGTGGAGAAAAGAATAGAAAAACTTAACAGATTAATTCAACATTAAGATTCTAGAGCTTCCACGTGACACTGACTCAACTTTACTTGAAGTGTTAGACTGTTTTAGTTGTAAGCCATGGTGCTGGCCAGAAATGTGTTGCTATTGACCAGGAAGAAGAAAAGAGGAAGAGGAAGATATCCAACTGTTTTTACAAGTGAGCTCTCCAACACTGAACTCCTGAGAAGTGCCTGTATCTCCAGTAGGAAGGTTTCCTTTAGCTCTAAGCCATTCAGGTGAATGAATAACAGGTAGAGTCAAAACATGAGAAAATTGTAAGTTCCTATTGCAGAACTGCCTCTTCAGCAGATCCATAGGATCTGAATAAACTAATTCAGATCCCAACATTCCTCTATTCCCTAGGGGAATCTGCTATTAAACTTAAATGCAACATACTCACGCCATCTTAATTGCTTCTGCTTCTGAGGGGAAAAGAGTATCCCTGAAATTTGCCAAATAGGTAAACTAAGCTCTGTGGCAGTGCTGTGCAATCACCTAAACAAATGGAATTTAGCCCATAGAGTCTCAAAGAGTGTTTTCCTTCAACACAGAACCATTAGTGAGTAAAGTTTCAACCACTGATCAGGACATCCGTGATTTGCAACACTGCTGAACTCTTAAGACTTTAACATTTAAAACAGGAATTTATAGAAGCATCAGTAGGTGTTATGATGGAGGTTCATGAAAACCAAGACAGCTCATAGTTTTCCTGAAGATGGGGAAGTAAGAAAGCCTATGAGTTTGTTTTTATAAAATAAACTATTACTTGTTTCAGAACAACTTAACTGAGTATTTCGGGTAAAAAACCCAAACACTAAACATCTGGAGACAGTCTGAAAGTTTCTCCCACATTACTGTAGTCAAGCCATAATCACAAACATTTTCTTCTACTTAGAGAGATAACTTTTAGCTGTCTGGGATCACTTATGGCACCTTCTGTGTTTCATCACAACGGAAATTATTTTTTGGAATTCTGGAAGGATTCTCAGCAGATATAAAGTATGTAATGGGCTTGAATTAGGGAGGGGGGAAAACCAAAAACATTTATTCCTCTCATACTACTTCACTATACTACAGTTCTTAAATGCCCCCTCCCCTCACCATTATCACAGAATTTTATACCCATTGCAGTGACATGTTCTTATATTTAGAAATGGAAATAATGTTTTCAAAAAAATATCACTTTTAAAAAGAATTAATGGCTGTCAAAACATCAGTGGCTAAACAGCACTAGACACTCTGCAAGTTTATAATCAATCAGTTTAACATTTTCTACTATGTTAGTTTTTCTATGACTTAATGACTGATTTTCCTTCTCACAGACTGACTTTGAACAAGTGGGAAGTAAAATCTTTATATAATAGCATGTAAACATAGCCTATGATTTTAGTCTTAAGGTCAGATTCCTAGAATACATGTCAAGCCATTTTCTAGAAAACTATGCAGTGCTTTCCATAACTGAAATGCTGTCATATTCTGTGTACTTCAATCTTTAATCAATCAATTATTTTCTGGTTTTGAGAACTACATCTTATCTACATTGTACTAGAAATTTTATGTCACTGGTGTGCGAGACTGCACCAGATACCATTTGAGCATCTTACTGTATTTGGCCACACATGTGGCAAGTGGATAATTTTTTGTATTTCTCCACTTATTCCCTCTGTTCAAATTTTAAAGCTGCTCTGCTTGAATATATAAACACTAATAAGCAACAATCTGAGAAAAGCATACATTTTAACATGAAAATGCATAAAGCTTAAATTGAGCAATGTCCCCTTACATTGCAGCTAATTGTCCCTTGCTGAAGACTCAACATCCATTTCCAAAGGCTAATAGGAACAGCTGAGATGCTATTAAAGTTACTTATGGTGTATCACTATCCTACTGGTTTATACCCTCTTGCATGCTGGAATTTTAACTCTTCAGTCTTACAGCACTTGTACAAGTTTGCACCTGGATTGTCTCCTGAAAATACACACTTGTTTATATGAAGAATCACAGAATTAGAATGGTTTTGGTTGGAAGGGACCTTAGAGATCGTGAAGTTCCAATCCCTCTGTTTTGGGCAGGGACACTTTCCACTAGACCAGGTTGCTCAAAGTCCCATCCAACCCGGCCCTGGAACACCAGGGAATGGGACATCCACAACTTCTCCGTGAAACTTGTTTCAGTGTCTCACTACCCTCACAGTAAAGAAATTATTCCTTTAATCTAAACCTGCCCTCCATTAATTTGAAGCCATTCTCCCTTGTCCTATCACTACATGCCCTTGTAAAAATTCCTTCTCCAGTTGTCTTGTAGGCCCCCTTTGTAGACCTCTCTAAGGCCTCCAAGGAGTCTTCTCTTCTCCAGACTTAACAATCCCGACTCTCTCAGCCTATCTTCACAGGAATGGTGCTGCCGCCCTCCAAGTAATTTTTGTGGTCCTCCTCTGTACTCCCTCCTCCAAATCTGCTAGCCAATCCTTTTTTGATGCAGCCCAGGATCCAGTTGGCCTTCTGGGCTGCAAGTACATGCTGTTGGATCATGTTGAGTCTCTTCCAGGAGTTGGATTTGCTGATCCTTGTGGGTCCTTTCCAACTCAAGATACTCCGTGTTCTATGATTTTTATCAACCAACATCTCCAAGTCCTTCTCCTCAGGGCTGTTCTCAATCCATTCTCTGCCCAGCCTGCACTTGTGCTTGGGATTGCCCTGAACTTCATGCACAGGCCCATGTATCAAGCTTGTCAGGGTCCCTCTGGATGGCATCCCTTCCCTCCAGCATGTTGACCACACATCACAGCTTGGTGTCATTGGCACACTTACTCAGGATGCACTCAATCCCAGTGTCCATGTCACCAGCAAAGATGTTAAACAGCACCGGCCCCAGTACCAACACCTGAGGAACATCACTTGTTACTGGTCTTCATTTGGACATTGACCGCAACTCTTTTGAGTAGGAACACACAGCCAATTCCTTATTCCTGAGTGGACTGTTCATCAAACGAAATCTCCTGACAGACCAGGTCTTCTACTAGGACATGAACATCCTGCTCTTCCAGCCCACCTTAGTCTCTCAGGAGCTTCCTCAAATGCCTTGCATGTACTCCCACATCATACAGCTCAAACTTGACACTGTGCTGCAAAAAAACACCTCAAGCAGGCTGCAAAGCCTCCTCTGCATAACACTGGAATGGATAAAGATACTGGCACGGTACCAGCAATCAGTGTATACATGATTAGATGGGCCTTGAGTACATACTAGACAGCCCCATGTAACCAAGGCATAAAATGGCAGGACCACACCATGACATGACTGCTAATGCACAGTTTCAGTGTGATTCACCTGCCTCCAACACATGGCAACACGTACAGAACGAATTTGAACTCAGGCACATTCTTTGACCCAATGAACAACATCACTAAAGAAGTCTAGCCTCATGGCAGCCAAATAACACAGACAGTTCGCTTCAGCATTTTGAAGAGGGAAAGAATAGCCAAGACGGTAGCAGCCCAGCTGTAAGCAGCCCAGACACTAGTCGAGAAGGAGAGACACACACCTTAAAGAGGAACTGAACTCATTGTCTAATACTATTTTCAGTAGCTATTCTTCTGTAGTTCTGGGTAGTAAGAAGAGGAAAGATATGAGCACGAAATCTAAACTGAAGTCTAGGTGTGTCTTCTGGAAAAAAATATATTTACATATAAAGGGTGAGAGGTTTAAGAAATCTTAAGACTCCTTTGCACTTACTGTATCCTTCATTTTTCTCTTTGTGCTGGATGTGGAGTGCTCTAGCAGTGCTTAGAGAACTGATTAAGTATAATAAGGTCGCTGAATGAAGCTCTCAGCTCATGCCTGGCTTCTATGGTACTGCACAAGACTACACTAAAAGTATAAGTATTTCAGAGCTAGTGCTTAAAGACCATAATGAGAAAAAATATCAAGTTGAAATGGAAATTTGAAGAAGTAACCCTTAAAAAAAAGTGTCCTTAGAAACCTACTGACACATATAATCTATGATAAGGAAAATAACTTCTAAAGTGCTTAATTTGTAAGGTTACAAAATGAGATATTTTAGAAGCCAGTTAAAACTGCTTACAGTAGAAGAGAAAAACAATGAAAAGTCCCGAATCTGCAAAGTAACACGTATGATTTAAGATACACATGTATAAAACATTATCAGTTGAAAATTAAAGACCTATGCAGAAATTATATGCATCTCTCCCTCCCACACACCTTTTTATTGCACCTTACAATCAGACAAATTTGATTGCAAGTCTAACCAAAGCCTGCCTTGTCTATGCTTCTGACTTTCTTGATATAGAACACACCTACTACTACTCCTCATAATCCATTACCTAGCATATTCTCATGAATGTTATGAACAGGATAGGGTGAGAGACTTTAACCTTTGAGCTATAGAAAATAATGTAGTCACCTTAAATAGTTAATATTTCACTTCCATTTCCTTAGATATACAGTTAATACCTTAATTCCAGCTTCACCATTTCAGAGAGGTTTTCTATTCTTTTTTCTTTCACTTGCAGGTCGTTAATAGCATCTAGGAGTTTCTGCTGGTCTTCAGGATTTGTAATGCCAAGCTAAATTTAAAGAGTAATTCCAAATATGATTTACATTTAATACTTATTAGACTTAACAGTACAGCATCTTCTGCAACTTCTTGAATTTTCATGTGAATACAGACTTTTTCTGAAGTATGAAATCATACAGATTAGTGAATGATCTGAGGTGAGCAGCAAATAGTTCTGGTTTAAACTTTAGTTGTTACCATTTTCAGTATTTAATTATGTACTGAAAGGAAATCAATGCTAGGATTAGCAGTACATAATCCTAAATTACTACTTTAAATGCTGTCCTCCTTTGTGAGGTGGTAATTTTTGTTGGAGAATCGAGAGCTCTTTATCATTAGAGTCTCTTAGATTGTAGAATCTCACTTCCCAGTCAGGTTTGTATCTATAGAGAGATGTTAAGGCATTAAAAACATTTAAGAAAGAGAGAAAACATGAATCAACTTCTAAAGGTGTAAACTGACCTGTACTAATTCATCCTTTTGCATGACCAGAAGTTGTCTTAAAGATATATCTTGTTCCTGTATAAAACAAAGGGTTTCTACCATCAAAAAGAATTTCAGAAGAAATCAGTTTTCATTTTTTTCCCTTGTTTTACTGCAGTTTTCAGGAAAAAAAAATCTAGAAAACATCATTATCGAAGCAATGAAAGTTGTCTAGTTTAGAAACATTGCAACATCACATATTGTGACAAATGCATATAATCAAGAAATCCAATCCAGTCCATTGTAGTTTAACTTACCATTTTATATATAAACTTATATTTAATAAATTTATTTGAATTAATATGCTAATAGTGATATAACTTTTTTTATGCAGTAGGTGCATTTGCCTTCCATGGATCACTCAACAGGTAGCAGACACCCCCCAAACTTACCTTCAGTCGTCCTCTAATGTGTTCTAGGCCAAGACCATGTAAAAACACTTCCATGTCATCAAAAATTGAACAGGAACTGTAGAGGTAATTATTGAGATTGGAGTTAAAAACAGTGGAAATAAAAATTAAAGACATTCAGAACATGGAAAAGCTCTTCAGACAAAGGACGGAGGGGCAACCTGAAGTTGCACACACCTGCTGATGACAGAAGCATCTCATAAGCATCACGGAATTACAATTTATTCTACCAAAATTTTATGTCTTTTCTGTCTAATAAGTTGAATTGAGCCCAAAGGGAACTATTTTCATAAACGAAGGTCATTTAGAGTCACACAATATTCCAACTGAACCTTGAAGCTGGGTCACAAAAGCCTGAAAAACGTGGAAGTGGGATTAAAAAAGATAACTGTTTTCTTATCAGATAACGTTCATATAAACTGGATTCAGTCCACAACTGTTATCATTCTGGTTCCAGTTAAGGCAAAAAAGGTTATCAAGAAAATAGAAACATCTGTAATCAAAGATAATGGAAATTAGTCCATCAAGAAACTTGTTGTCAGAAGTCTACTGTTGAGAAGGTAGACTGAGGAAGCAGTGAACTCTGAACTGTAGGTTCAGAGTTTAACATTTCCAAACAGAGATAAAACATCAATTTTGATTCCTCACTCTACCAAGAGACATAAAAGCATAAGGAAAAAACAACTAAACAGCTTTCAACAATCAGATGAACTGTAGTGAACAGAATTAAACCAAAAGGCAAAGAATACAAAATCCAGAAAGGACTACTGCAATTGCTACAGTGAATCCTTTGCCAAAATCCCAAGTTAGGAGATACTTTGCTTTGTTTTATTGTAGGCCCTGAAATGAAGGTCTGCCCTCTCTTCACCTCAAAGACTGAAAGCACATCTTGAGTGCCATTCCAGGGCGTGTACAGGAAAAGCAGATCAGTCCCAGCAAGCATGGTTTTAGGAAAGGTGGGTCCTGCCTGACCAACCTCATCTCCTTTTATGACCATCCATTTCCAGATGAGGGAAAGGCTGCAGATGTAGTCTACCTCGACTTCAGTAAAGCCTCCAATACTGTCTCCCACAGCATTCTCCTGGAGAAACTGGAAGCCCACAGCTTGGACAGGTGCACCCTTCACTGTGTTAAGAATTGGCTGGGTGGCTGGGCCCAGAGAGTGGTGGTGAATGGTGTCACATCCAGCTGGCAGCTGGTGACTAGTGGTGTAAGACATTAAGGTGCTGGAGTGTGTCCAGAGAAGGGCAATGAAGGTGATGAAGGATCTAGAAAGCAAGTCACATCAGGAGCAGCTGAGGGAGTTGGGGTTGTTTAGCCTGAAGAAAATGAGGCTTATGGGGGGGACCTTATCACCCTCTACCACTGCCTGAAAGGAGTTTGTGGCCAGGTGAGAGTCAGCCTCTACCCTCAGGCAACTACTGACAGGATGTGAGGAAACGGCCTCAAACTCACAACGGAGATTCTGGTTGGACATCAGGAAGAATTCTTCACTGAAGGGGTGGTCAGGCATTGGAACAAAGTACCCAGGGAGGTGGCAGAGTCACCATCCCTGGAAGTGTTCAAGAAATGACTGCATGTGGCACTCAGTGTTATGGTTTAGTTGACACGGTGGTGTTCAGTCAAGAGCTGGATTTGATGGTTCTTTTCCAACTTCCATGATTCTAACAATAGAATCTGGTGAGGCTTTGTCTAAATTGACGTGAACTGCCATCAACCTAATGATACAAAACGAGGCCGTTCCAAATTCAGTATGACCTGTCTGAGCAGGGGCAATCTGACCCACCAGAACAGACTATGGGCACTGGAAGCTGCCTTTCTAAGACCTTGCAGCTCCAGCTGAAGGAGGCAAGTAGATGGTTTCTTGAGGACTTCTTAGCCAACATGTTCTGGAATAAAACCGTATTAGAGATTATTTGGAGTTGCTGAAGCAGGGGCTGATTTCAGGCATAAGATGCCTTAGAGCTTCAGAGTCACAGGCATGCTCTGCCGAAACTTCTGGAGCTTAACTGGTGTTCATAGTTAATTTTGACTCATGTGCAGAGAAAAAAAGAGATGGGCACAGCTCTTCCTGGTGGCATGAAGCTGAAAAGAGGCATTAAGGGAAAGCATCAAAAATTTAACATCAAATGAAGACAAGCACAGAACAAGGAGTATGCAACAGGAGACCATACAAATTTAACAGAGCTGAAACAAACTGAAGTGACAATGGACTGGCTCTGCTGTATTTTACACTGAACAAGAGGAAAGAAAGATCTAGAGCATGCTTTTTATTTACAATACAAAGAAACTTCACATTCTTGAAAAATTAATAGTACATTAATATACTTACTGTAGACTCTTGGTAGTGCTCCAAACAATACACAATATATATCAGAACTTAATCACTGATATGAACAAATACAATCTCTCAGGAATGTTTATAAGCTAAAATTACACTATAACTATTTACCCAATTCTCTGTTCAGGGACAGCTGGCAGAAGTCTGCAGATAGGCTCTTCCTCAGTTCTTTTATGATATTGCCCTTGCACATGCTTTGCAGCCAAAGAGAGCAAACAAAAAATCTGGAAGAGCCAAAATGAATTAATTGTTATTCAAACTCAAAACGCATAAAAAATATATGGGAGTAAGACTACAAAGTGATCTAAAGGGACAAGGCATACAACTATTTTCATGTCTCCATTTCCAGTGCATATATAGATGTAACATTTATCAATTTACAACTAAGTTAACTGTATCTGACAGACAGGGATTCTTTCGACTGATTAAAGAAGAAACCTTCTGCTAGACATTACTGTGCAAAACTGATGGATTCCAGAAGCTGAGCTAACCCTGTATGAGTTTTAAGATAGTCGCTAGAAAATTCAGCAAAACAAGTAGAATCTCAGTAAGCCCAAAGGAATGGTGAAACCACTTGCCTGAAATTCAGTTTTATATACATATACAGAATATGTGTGGTGGATTGATCCCGGCTTGTAAATAAATCCCTACCCAGTTCAGCAGGATGGGAGAGAATCAGAGAGGTAAAAGAGAGAAAATTTTTCACGGGCTGAGATACATACAGTATGGTAAGTGAAGGAAAAAAAAACCCAACCAAAACCTAAGCAATGCAAAGGCAGTCACCCACCACTTCCCACAAACACACCAGTGCCTAGCCAGTCTCCAATTTTATTGCTGAGCATGATGTTGTAAGGTATGGAGTATCCCTTGTGTCAGCTGGAGTCAGCATCCCAGGACTGTGCCCCTTCCCAGGCTCTTGCTCACTCCCAGCCAACTTGCTAGAGATGGGGAGCAGAGTGAGAAACAGAGAAGGCCTTGATGCTGCACAAGTACCACTCGGCAATAGCTAAAGCACTGGTGATGTTCTCAATGCTGTTTTGGTCACAATTCTAAAACACAGCAACATACAGGCTGTTTGGAAGAAGAAGAACTCCCTCTCAATCAATTTCACAATAATACATAATAAAAACATTTCCCCTTCCAGAAACAGTTTCAGCAGATGTAGTCTGTATGACAGTCCCTTGGGTTGTCAACAGCATGAAGGATAGACTCTGAAGCTGGAAGAAGCTCATGACCATTAAGTATCTCAAAACCATCTGCAAGACTTTGCACCAACTGTGTGAAAGTTAGCCCTTCAGGTCAAGAGGCAAGACAAACCTCTCAAGTGTGAGGAGCCTGTATTCCCTCCATGCCAGAGAAAGCCATGTTATAAGATTATATGGCTGTAAACTGCTGAACAAGTCATTTATCAAAGGCAGAAAGCTTTTGTAACCTCTTTTGGTAACCTGAGCTAACAGATCACTGAGCCTCAGACACAGATCTTGCTAGCTTCCACTGAAAGCTTTGTGCATAGTTAACATTTTTGCTCCTGCCTAGCCCTGGAGTCTGGCAGAAAAAAAAAGGTAAGCAAAAGAAGCTGTAAAATGACTTACAATATGTAAGAGTGAGTTATACATTTTTGAGGAGCCACTGCGAAAAGCCAAATTATTTGTAAGAGCAACTCAAGGTAAAATACATAGAAATATGGTCTGACTGGTCCACTATGCATCATCTGCTAACAGCAGTAAAAAGATTTATTTTAGGAGAGTATACATTGTCTTCAGTAACTCTCTACACTGCTGTTCCCCTGATCTAATGAACAACTTACGTTATTTTGCACCTTCCTCACACCTGAGAAAAGATTCTGAAAATGGCCAGTACCAATTCCCCCTCTTTTTAATCTTTTCACTTCCAATCAGAAACTATAGTCTGCAAATTAGTTTGATATCTGCATTCTCTCACATATTTGGGCAGATAGGTAAAAACCAGCACATTTTCTACTTCTCCTATCAACATCATTAACATGAATAATCCTTTGGTGTATTATAAATCTGTCAAGGATTCTGAAAGAATAAAGAAAAAAAATCACTACTATATAACCTCTACAGCACTGTAAAAAGCTGTGATACAACAGAAAATAGTCTATACAGATGTAACAGTACAAGTATTCAACTAGCTGCTATAATATAATTGTTAAAGTAACACTTCTGCAGAAAACTATATAATTGTTAACAGATTTTTGAGGGAAAACAAAGGATTTGCAGTTCAGAAAAATGAAGTACCTCTGAATGTTTATTGATTTTTGCTAGGTCTGCTGCTGTTTTTTCATCCTTAGTCTGGAGGTTTTTGTCAGCTCCCAGCTCAAGCAACTTCAAAACTACACTTCTGTGTCCATACTGTGCTGCCCATATTAATGCCTGCGAAGAACAACTTTGTTTTACCAAGTGTACATATGGAGCAAAAAACAACAGAAGTTAATCAGTAAAGCATGGACTAATTTGAAGACAATTAATACAGAAGAATGTCAAAGTGGTGTCAAAGCAGAAAATTCCAATATTTCTGAGAAAGCTGTACTTAGAAACAAGTTACTGGGATCTTACTTTTTTAAAATTTTTATCGTTAATTACAACACACAAAAATAAAACACTTACTGAATATCCATTTTCATCTTGGGCATTTATATGTGATCCATGAGCAACAAGTAAAGCAACAACCTGAGGACAGCCTTTTCTAGCTGCATACATCAGTGCAGTCATTTGTTTCCTGAAAGAAAATGGGCCAGGTGAAAAAAACTAATTCAATATATCAAAATGCAACCATATTATCAAATAGAGTATGTCAGTTTTGTAAAGATTCTCTGTTCTAAGCAGAGGATGAAAGACCAAGACACTACATTCATGCTTCAGAACAGAAGTCAATTAAACAGAACATGCAGATTCAGCAACTCATTTAAGTTCAATTAGCAATTTTTAAATAATTTAAGAGTTCACATTTATTTTCTGATTAAAACAAAGTCAAGTCAATTGCCATCACTTGTCAAGAAGAAAACTTAAGAGAAAACTAAACATGTCTCTTCCGGGAGTTTTGAATATAGACATACAGTACTTCTGGGAGAGAAAGTTAAAACACTGATATGGGGTTTTTTTTATCACCTGCAAATTCACCTAGCACTTTAAAAAACCCAAATAACGTTAATGTGTTCCAGCTACAAAACACTCCAGCTCGGTGACCATACCCTTTCTGCTTTGGTTCTGAACTACATAAAACCAGTTTTTAAAGACTATCCTTGCTGCTGCTACAGACCCAGCATCAGGAGGCCTCTCACTTAGCCCACAGGCCAGCTTAAACAGAAGAGAATGAGCATAATTTCAAGTCACAGTTTTCAGCCTCCTAAAAACAGAGAATATCAGCAAATCATCTTTTGTCCCCTCAATAAACCAGAGGGGGGAAAAAAAAAGGCACGCTTCCTTTTTTCATTTTAAAAGACACAGCCTAAGTGATGAATTTTACACCCAGATTAATTTCAATCCATAGTTTGGAAAAAATTTATAGGTGGGTAAGTTGTAAATCACAACTGAACATTTAAAGGAAGAAAATAAAAAACAACAACTATGTTCATAAATTCAAACCCTTGTCTTGTAAAATCAGGATAAGCAAAAGAATCACAGGTGATGCAGCTCTCACCCCTGGGCAGAGGTGCAGTGCAATAGCACAGCCTGCACACATCAACATTCAGGACTCCTCTCCCTGACTACAGCCAGGAGGAGTCTTCATACTAAACCCAAAAGCAATCAAAATATTTCTGTCCTTTATCCCATTTTTGTTTTCTGTTCCCAGAAGTTGTGCCAGAAAAGATTCAGATTAGACATCAGGATTTTTTTTTTCCATTTAGAGAGTGCTCAGGCATTGCAATAGTTGCCCAGGGAGGTGGTGGAGTCACTGTCTCTGGAAGTGCTCAACCAGAGCCTAACATGGCACTTGGGGATACAGTTAAGGGGTGACTATGGTGGGGCCAGGTTGATGGTTAGATTACATGATCTTAAAGGTCTCTTCCAACACTGATGATCCTGTGAAGTGTATCTGTTCGTGCTTTCTCTCTTACATAGATTACTTCTACTTAAAATTGCTGACAGAGTACTTAGACACCATCCTTCCCATTATTCTGGCTTATTATCCCAAAACTATGATGACAACAGACTACTGATCATGTACTTCCAGAGACGCTTATAAGATGAACCCATTGTGATTCACTCTGCATATTTTGAAAGGAAAAAATATTGCTCAAAAGCTTCTGTTCACAAAACATCTTTCCAGATGCCTGCCACTTATTCTTTGGTGGAGTAAGATTGCAGAATTAAGGGGGAAAAAAGAAGGAAGCAGTATTGGAGTAGAAAGATGTTGCTACAAAGTAATCGGATTTAAGCTGAAATATATTTTACTACTCTTGTTCAATTAAGATTTACTGTATTACTAAAAGTAGTTTTCACAAAAAATACTGTGTATTGCTTGTAATGTACAGCTGTGTCAAAAACCTGCTTTCAAAAGATTATTCTATTTTGCTAGGATATACTGGAGGGGAGGATTGCTCTTCCCAATATTGGATTTCTTAATACTGAGTTCATCAACCACTAGAGGGATCCCAAAAGCATATGTCTTAAAGAATATGCTTAAAATTTCTGCCTCCTTCAGAGTATTGCTAGAATTAAGGATTTGCACATCTTTCTTTGGGTTTGATCATTAATACTGAGATAATATTTTGTCTCATGCAAACACTGTTAAAAGTGTACTGAAAGAAATGTGGTCATGTTACAAATTTGAAACAACCTTATGGTAAGGAAAAAAGTCAGTTACTCAGAGATAATCAAAATGAAAGGTAGCCAGACCTTCCAGATATACAGTCAACAAAATAGCAGAGTAATGAAGCAAAAAGACTTGCATCAGTATCAAACTAATTTAATTTAGTTCATCAACCCTCCAAATGTAGAAGTTTTGACTGAGAGGAGGAGACAGGGTGCACAGTCAATCAGTGGAACTGGTTGCTCAGAGAAGTTTTGTAGTCTCCATTTTCAGTGGGTTTCAAGACCAGATGGAAACCTAGCCCAGTGTCATAGCAGAGGTAGCTTTAAGGAAGAAGTTGGATTAGAAATCTCCTGATGTCCCTTCTAACCTGAACACCCTGTCATCCCATGAAGGTTACAATAAAAATACTGACTCTGTGCTCTGCCTCTGCAACTTAATAACTGATGAGATAGCGAGACATACATATCTCCATATGTCTCTATAGAGATATCTATATACAGACATATTCAGATATCCATAGATATCTGTATTTTAAAGAATGAGTAGAAATTGATCACAACCTAGTCATTTGTAGGAACAAACTTGTTTGCCCAATGCACCCATTCCCACACTTATTTCTTTTCAGTGATAGGTAGCCTTCAGCAGACGTTCCATGCCATCTCCTTTGCAGTATTTACATCTGCCTGCAAAAAGTACAATTCTGACTGATTTCACTTTAATTTCTCTTGCTCTCAGTCCTTTTTTTTTTTTTTTGCAACCTGAACACTTGCTTCACAATTACCTTCTGCTTTTTCAAAGGAAAAATACTGAACAAAAGCCCTGAGGCTATAAAATAGTCTTTTCTCCACAGAATATGACATAGTTACACCTGTACAGTACTGCAGACATGACATCTGAAATCAGGGCAACAACTCAGTAACATTAAAGTCACTGAACAAATTCCTCCAGTTGCAAGAAAAAACCCAATTAAAAATACATTTAAAAGTTCCACCAACATGAATACACAATTAGTACTACAAGCATTCCCTTTTAATGCTCCAGTTCTAATTTCAAAGGCTACAAGTTGTTTCAGGATAGAAACACATACAGAGTAGTACAAATTCACACCTTTACATATGAGGGGGTGCCATGAGCCACCTCTGAAATCAGAGTCCATTTACATGTATGGCCACAGGAGGGAGATGAGAGCTTTAAGGAAAACATTGTTTTCCTAACCCTGCAAAGAACCCCCCCCAAACACAACAGCAAGCTTTTTTTTGTAGTGTTTGTCTATCACACAATGATAGTGTCAACATCTTTGAAATTATGTGGCAGTGCAGATTTACTATCTTATCAGTAGTAATATATATCTTCCTAAAATTGAGGCATTCCTTCTTCCATTATAATCTTCTCAAGAGGGCAAAATAGACTGAAATTTTCATCATTAAATCATTTTTGATACTCCCCAAAACTGCTCTGAATGGAAGCAATAAGTGAAAATATACATAGGCAGCTTAATACCAGTCCTAAGCACTGGTTATTATGTTTTCATGTATATGTGTTCATGTACATGACAGAGCCTTAAAGCTCAAATTTTTTATCTGTACAGTTAGAAAACAAAGAGTCTAGTTCTAATACCCACCCTAAAAAAAAGGAAGTATGAAAAGACTTTCGGAAGACTTTCTTTTAAATGTGCATAAAATTCTTAACTATTTTAGAGCAGAAACACTGAAGACAGGCTTGTTCATTGTCTAGGACTCAACTGTGCCAGAAATATTAAAAGCGAGGGGGAAAAAAGCCTCACAAACAAAATTAAGCTCTCTCATATACCATAGAGAACAAGAGACAAAGACTTCATGTTAAAACAAAGGAGGTTTCAGCCTAACTATTTGTACCTTCTTCTAACAAACCATCATTAGCACAAAACCAACTCAAAACACTTTCCCTTCGCAGATAAAAACCATTATATTTCTTTAACTCTGCTTTACATAAACAAGAACTTGAAGGATGCTGTAATTATCATCTGTATTTCCTAGAACAACCTATGACATGTTATTCTAGGAGCAGTAATTTAGTTATCAGATGATTATGCATTTTCATTTTGCCTAAACTGAATTCCTAACCTAACATTAATAAAAGCAGTGTAACTTTAAGAAAGCACTGCAGGTTAAAAAAGGTTTTATAAAAAGATTTCCAGCCTTACAAAGAGATAAAGTATACAATTTACATTCTGGAGCAAGAGGGAGGTGAATGATATAAGGCAAGCAGAACACATTTCTCAAGGTAGCATTCCCTAAAATGAAGTGTTCGGGCTACAGTAGCTCTACAGAGCCTATTCAGAGCAGGTCTTAAAATGCCTTCTTGTTTCATCCAACCATTACTCCTTGTTCGACCTCCAGAACTCTTCAGTTAGCACTTAGGCTTTGACACACTACATTCTCATCAACAAAACTGTTTTGACACCAGTATTCAGTTTCCAATTTTGTTTTAGCAAAAGTAAGTTACACTAAGGAGTACTTTCTCCTCAGTACTGTAATCCATTGAAACCATCTACCTACGCACTCCCAAACTCATCTTCTTTGCATTTCAAATGTCAGGTCCTTTCTCACTAGTCCTTCCCTTCTCCATACACACTTAATAAATTATCAAATTTTTGTGTATCACCTCCAAATAACATGAAATAAAAGAGGCTACTTGTTGCCCTGACACCACAACAGAGAAAGGATGAACATTAAACTCTGCCTTACATGAAAGTTAAGTATTCTGCTTTGCATTCACACACATTTCAGTTACTGGTAGACAAAAGAGAAGCTTCCTAAAATCATTCTGGTTCTTAAGTGCTGAGAAACCCAAATAATGTGAACCTTAGTTCTTAACACCTGTGGCAGGCTGATCACAGAGGAAATGCTCTCACAATGCCCTTAAAACTCCCATCTCTTGTGTCAGGATCTAAATAATTTTTCTCCCCAAAGTTTAGCCAAAGACCTTTCCAAATGTAAACCTCCAGCTCTGCACTCTGGCTTACGTTTTCAACATCCAAGACAAAGTTAATAATGCAAAGACTTCTCCCATTTTTTAAAGCAGGATGTCTGTCAGCTGTCTGACAACAACATGTAATTAATTCAGACACTGTAGCTTTCTCTTCTCTCCTGAAGAGCCTGGGTCAGTCCAGAATTTATTTTTCAATGTAAAATGAACCACTGCATCAAACTGTGCAACTACAGACATCTCACAATGCACTGCTTCAAACTGCTGAGACACAAAGTTGTAATTGAAGAAAGAAGCTATTACTTGTTTTTACAAGGAGTTTAAATCTCATTTTAATCTAGATTATTCCAGATTGCAATGGAATAAATATATTTACGGAGTTTTCCACAGGAAGTAGTCTGTGAAAGGAATACAGCAAGATATCCAAAAAAGCTCAAAAGGAGGACATGAATTTAAATAATTAACTGATTTAACTTACAACCCTACGCAGAAAAGGAAATATTATTTGGGAAAGGCAGAGGACATATTTCTTGCCTTTATACTTCACTCAGCTAAAGAATCAAGATTAATTTTATCTTGTTCAACTAAAGAACATACTTAGAATTTGATAAAACTGATGTAGTCTTATTTACTCAGACTGTACTAGGAGATCTGAGTATCTGGGCACTAATCTTTTCTTATGCAGATAGAAGTGAAATTACAAAAAGCATACCTCCTAACAGTTTAACCAACAACAGCTATGTCTATAAGCACATCTCGGTATAACAGTATTAAATTTTATGCTGCATTCACAGACAGGGTTTTTGGTACCTGCAAGTAAAGTTAGGGTCAGCATTCCTTGACAGAAGCAGTTCTACAGTCTTCAAGATGTTCTCCTCTGAAGCTTGTGCAGTACATGCTGCCATCAACACAGTGTATTTATCTGTTTGGAAATTTGCAGTTAGAGAATTACGTATGCAAATACCATGGTAATCCAGGAGTTCCTTTAAAAGTCTTTGTACTTGCCTGGGTTGTTAATCAGGTTCTGATACTCTAAGATATTTAGAAGAGGCTAAAAATCTTGTTTTCCTGCCTGTGAAAGTCACTAGAATTACCAGGTAAGACAAAGGCATTTGAGAAGATACTTAGAAAGATGAATCACAGTAATAAAGCATCTATTCCTACTGAAGTATGGTGCCGGGGGAGTACTGGAGTATTGTTTTGGATGTGGATTTAAAGAACATCTACACAGTCCATAAGAATGCAAGCACACTTACTACTCCAGCTTTGAAGCCAGCTGGGTGTTACATGCCAAATCAAAACTGCACACAGAACACAGATCAGCTCTAGTGTTCTACCTAGAGAGATGTGGGGAGCATAACACCACAAGGACTCCAGCAACTTAGTTGGCCCCAGTGTCATTCAGGAGACTGCCACTTGAATAACTACCCATTTTGCTTATTGCACAGACTTGTTCACAAGTTCAAACATGCCTTCGACCATTTAACAAGTATAACATTAGCTGTACCTACTTCAGACCATGTAATCAAGTGTTACAACACATTTTGTAATTTTCTTGCAGAAATTTTAAGACTGTGCATAATTAACATCTTTTCCTTTGTTTTTTTGGTATACCATCTTAAGTTTAACCTGGTCATCAACTAGAATCTGAACTTTAAACAAAGGTAGTGATAAACACTGTTAATCTAGGAGTGACATGTAGGAGGAACCTGTAGTTGTATTTGTATTCAGTATTTCAGGTAGTGATAAAGAGTGGGAAATTAATTTCTGTTAGCCTACCTATAGCTCATACATGTGAGCAAGAGAAAGGAAAGAAACACCTTAGAATTCTTGGGCTTCCCTTTCGCAGTGGAAAACTGCTTGAAGACTGCAAAAAGACAAGTTTATGTTCAGCCTAGATGAAAAACCCAGAAGATTCAGTGAAATTATTCATCAAGGATGCAACATCACAGTGAATCACATATTAATACCAACTACCAAAAAGGGTAAAATTGTAACTACTTACAAACCATTGTAGAGTGACTAAAGGTTATTTACATTATAGCTGTAATTAAGATTGTAAACATTAAAGGATAATGACTATAGGACCACTTATGTGATTGCTTGCTCATGTCAAAAATAGCAGCACTGGTGACATTTAGTACCGCTTTGGGATTGCACAGCTTTACTCAACCTGACCCAAGTGAAGTACTTGCGGGACTGCTCCTGGCTGGACAGTACCCTGCTGCCCACATTGCCCTAGTTACTGTTTCCCTGCAAAGTCTAACAAGGAAACAAGCCAAGAAACCTGATCCTAACAAGGTGCCACTTTGGGTACATACAGTTGGTCAGAACTGAAAAAACACCATGCTTTTGGTTACCCTCTCACCCTAAACTATGGACCCCACCAGGTTTTGCCCCATTTATAGCTCTCCACAGCCATAAAAAAGGAACAGGCGTGAGCTGGCCACAGTTGTAGGAAGCCACGCTGAAATTCCCTGGAGCTGGCTACAAGGACATTAATTAGGAGAGAAGGCATGATTGCTTTTGGTGCAGGCAATCTACTCTAACCTCATACTCTGATCAACTGCTAAGAAGTCAGGGAAAATTTTCAGAGCCAGATTTGTACCATCTGCATTTCAATCTCCTCCTACTACAAATATTGACAAGTTACAGGAAAATATGATCACTGCTTTTATGTACTTGGCAATATTGTGGAATAAATATTCCAACACAATGGAAGAGGAGGAAAATAGCCATAGTTTAAGTAGAGAAATGTTACTATTCAGCCATAAAAATTGACAAGAGGAAGTGATATTCCTTAGAAGCTAATCTGAACTCTTACAGAAAAAGGTGATCTAGCAACGCAATAAAGAATAGTTTTCACTTAATCAAAAAAAAGTGCTTTAGTTTTAGAGAAGTCCACATTAGTTTCCCATGAACTGGAAGACTGTTCATGTTGTTTGGGATGCTATCTGGTTTCTGCATGTACACACTTCCTAAGAGGGCCATACAAAAGAAGTTTTACCTGTACAACTTTATTCTAGAATTTTTGAACAAGTATTTCCAAACACTTTTTAAAAAAGTTCTTTGGAACTGGGAGCTGATGGGGGGAGGAAACAGTTTTTAGAGAGAAAAAAACCTATCAACTGATTTCAGGTCAGTTCCAAGAACACTACTTTTACTTTGAAACTACTACTTTTGTTTCGAAACTATGAAAGGTTCCACTGTGAACTTTGTTTTCCTCTATATATGTAAAACAAGAGAAAAAGGAAAGCAACAATCTCTGGTGCTGAGCATTACTGGCAAGTATTTTTCATCCTAGTCTTACCTATTTCAAAACATGCGTTGGCACCTCTGTCCAGAAGAAGACGCACTACTGCGCAGTCAGCCACGCTGGCAGCACACATCAGGGGAGTCCACCCAAACTGGAAGCTGGTTTCTACACTGACACCTGTCAGAATTTACGACAGTAAAATCATCTGCAGAAACTGCATCACAATAAACATGCTTTTTATAACCCTTACTCTCAATATGTATCATTACAAAGGTTACACTCTGTGTGCATTTAGACCTGGGAAGATTAATCTTTTATGCTATTTTCTTTTTTGTAATACATCTTTATTCAGAACACCAGAAAACAACTTTTAAAACTGACATCAGGGAAGTTCAGTCCTCAATTCAAGGAAAGACTACATTAAAAAGCCCCAAACATCTAGCTGCAAAAATAATTTTACATATGTGCACAGAATCCTTGTTTTCTCTACTCCTGTACAAGAGGGTTCTTCATTCAACATGAAGAATTTTGACTTTCATCAAGCCAAGACAATGGCTGTGGAAGCAAATTGTTTGTCAGGCAATTAATATCACACTGTTCAGGGTTTCCTGCTTCACAGCTCCTTTTATTCTCTCTCCTGCAAGGCAGTTAACTGGCAGATTTGCAGTCAGCACTAACAAAATATTATCTCTGTAAAAAGAAGAAATAGGAGAAGACTGCGCAAGATTCAGTCACAATCACCAGAACTGTTTGCTACTCTTTGTAACACCCAGAATAACTGTAATGATTAGAGGCATCCCTGCCAGTCAGACCAGCCCTCTCAAATTCACCAAGTACCAGACAGAGCTACTAATATGACAACGTCCAAATATGTATTTTTGTAATAAGGGCAATCATCTTTCTTTCAATCCTTCAACAAATATTCCTTCCTCTAGAACAGTCTCCATCACCTGGCTCCATATTAGTTCAATGGTGACTCTATATATATATAGATAATAAAAAATACTTCTTTAAAAAAGAGCACTCTCAAAAAACCCCAAAACTTGTTACAGCTGAGCTACATGCATCTTTATTCATGCAAAATGTGCATTTACTTTCCTTGTCTCGATACCATGCCAAAGATGTGCCCAGTATAGCAATTTAAAGCCATTAAAGCTGAGGGACTAACAGGTCACTGCTCTTGGATTGATTCTTGAACTGTTTAAGATCACTGGAATTGTAGAAGCAATCAGTGAAGAGGCAGCATGCAACGAAAGCCACATGTTGAAGCATTTCAATGCCTGCAAACCACAGAATTGACAATCAAATCTACTTAGAAATGTACACGTACTGCAGTCTTTAATGACACAGCACACCGGATTGTCTGCAGTGTACAAAACACTCCACTGAAGCCCACACACAGGTTCTAAATGTTTTCTGTCCTGCATGGTCTCCTGACATCTTTGTAGTGACTGCCTGGAAGTGTCACTCAGTGTGAAAGGAACAATGCAAACCAGCTGATGTCCCAGACAAAGAAAGGACAATGGAAATAGTAACAGTTGTCCTGCTTGTTGGCTGGGAGTTCTAGGAGCTGTTGACTGAACCAGAAATGTCTTGCCTTGGTCACTACTCAGACAGGTTATTAATCTCATTACATGAGTGGTTGTTGAAGTAAAACAGCATTATAAATAACCCTTAAAAAACCCTATAAGGCAACAGTGAAGCTCAGAAAAAAACTTTGAAGCAAAAAATCAGGCCAGATTTAACAGGCAAAGAGAAGCAAACCTGCTGCAGCTCCACAAGCCCAGGTCCAATCTGTACCAATGCTGAGCACACATTCCCAGCAGGCACATACACCACTGGCCACAGTGATAACACAGCCAGCCAGAGCACTCTTGAGAACAGAGTACTAACAGTCTGTCTCATCCTGCCATCTATCTCCTCCAGCTGCTGGCACCACAGGCCTCTGACCTCTGGTCCAACTCCTGTGATGGGCACATCTTTCACTCACTCCTCTTTCTACAGTCACTTGACCCCCAGGCACAAGGGCTCTATGGCAGCCCTGGGAGTCCCTTCCTCTGAGTCCCTAATTTGGGTTCCAGCCTGCCCACAGGCTTCTCTGCTGCCATGAGACTGTACAGACAGGCCTGTAATGGGCTGCTGGCTTCTATGATGGGCCTGGGAAAAGCTGGGCCAGGCTATTATTTGGGATCCCCCACCTGCCATTACCATTCTGAGCAGAGAAGCTTTTTAGTCACATGACCTCCCAAATTCTAGGTAGGAGAGAAGCCAGATACAACATTCTTTCTTACAATCCAAGTTACAGATAAGTATCTTCCTCTTTAGGCAGCAATGGAGACAAGAAATACGTCCTGGCCCCAGACAAGCTCTACAACAGAATCTATGTGAAATGTATGAATAACGGTGAAGCAAAAGAACAGCAAAAGAAGAACTACACTCTTTTTGTGATGACTACAGTTTCTCTGGCATCCCTTTCAGATACTTTGTTGACTATGGCTAATAATAGCTATGGTAGAAAGGCTGTTTCCTAACCTCAAATTCAGAAAGGTTAACAAGCCCAAAGAACTACAACCAACCTCTACCTCCAGCCTCTTCTACAAAATAATTCTGTGTTTGACTCCAAAACTAAGAGGTCTTTAAAGACTTTCATTTAAGAACAGCTTAGTATTGGAATCCATATTCAGACATCGTTTACCTGAGGGAAAGTTCTAAAATACTTGATTTTGTAAGACTTCCCTCTAAAAGAAATACTGATCTCTTCTAAGACCATCAGCGCTTGGTGCTGCATTTCCACACTTCAAAGCTCAGTCACATTAAAGCTACTGTCTGACACTGCTGGGCCAGACATGGTTTTCGCCCTTTTTATGGCTTTAAGGGCTCAAAGTCCTAAACTGGCTGAAAAATTATTCTCACACATCTTGCCCCCTCCCACTCCTATAGTTTACTAGTACTTATAACCCCCTGAGCTGGCTCACAAAAGATGAGATGAGCTCCATCACTCATGCAAAGATATAAGTGGAATAAACTGCTGAAAGAAAACAGGAAAGATGATTTTTTTATCTTTAATCAGCCTAAACCGTCAGGAGGACATAATTTTTAATTCCATTTTAGGAAACAGAGTACATGAATTATATAGTTTTAATTATTTTACTCCCAAAGCAGACCAAAATGCTCATGTCATCTTTGAACCTGCTACTTGCTTTTTGGGACACCAGACTTTGTTCTTAACAAGTTGCTGCTTTACAGTAGTAGTAAGAGAAAACATTGTGCTTGTCCATTTCCTAAAGGATCTCTGTAAAACTGCCTCAGCACCAAGGACCTTAAAGCAACACCTAAGCAAGCCAGAAGACATGTTCTTGCTTTATGTGAAAGAATGGCCCCAAGAGTTGCTAGGAAATCCAGTTCCAACACAAACCCTGAGCTTGGTCGAGTGCTGGTAGTGAGCCTCCTACAAGCTCTACTGAACATACACTAAAGGCAACTCTGGAGGCAAAGATTTAATCTGACTGAGCACCGATCCCCTGAAGGACAATGTTACTTACCTTTCTTCAGAAAGGCCACCCTGGTAGAGAGGCATTGTGTTCTACTGCTTTTCAGGACAGTTCTGGAGAGGTCAAAATTTACTGTTGATCCCATTTTTGGGAAATTATATATTCTTTTGGGATACTGCCTTGCTGATTTTGGCAGACAGGAAACTAGACTACACGAATCTTTGGCCTGACCTTACCCTCTAACAGATACTTATCTTCCAGCAGCACCAAACTGCTCACTGTATAGCAGGCATCGACACAGAAAGTGAGCTATTGCTGTTTGCCTGCAATACAAACCATTGAAAAGGGTGGCAGTAACAAAGCAGTTAAGCAGTGTGATGCACAGACACCACCAAAAACTCCACCTATAAATAAGAACATATTTGCTCAAGGCAAGACAGATGTATTTCACTTTCACACCTGTGTTTCATAGTCTTGTGTTTCAGCCCATGGAACAGTTATACTTAATAGAAAAAGAAAACCACTCCCTCATTGTGGTGAGAAACAGTCGTCTTCTGAAAGGGCAAGCAATGTCATTGTTTCAAAACTCAGAAAAAAACCCATTGCTAACCAAGAAACTACTTTCTTCCAGCCACAAGACAGATTTTCCTCAGAGAACAAGCTCCTGGGCACTATATTCTCCTTGCTTGCTGAAGCAGAACTTCCTGACAATTATCACTAGGCAGGCCAACTCAGCTATGTGGTTTCTGATTGCCTTGGATGCTTCAGTAAGTGATCCAACCCTCTAACACTGATTAACAAACACGTTACAGACAAATACCGAGTAACAGAATAGGGAGAAAGGCTTTTGGTGTTAAAAAAACCACTTTTTAGTGACAAATGCCACAGAAAGCCTGTTAAACCTTTCAGAATCACAAAATCTTTGTCCAGCTCATGTTGCCAGGACAGCAGTATCACATAGGGCACATACCAGAAACTTAACAGTGAGTGCTGTGAGAAAAAAAAAAAAAAAGAATTTCCAAAGTAGGAGAGCATTAAGACAGAAAAAGTGTCAGCCTCCCCTTCTTAACCCACCCCACACAACCTTCAACAACCAAAGATCCCGCTGGATTCTCCTCCTCAATTTAAACCACCAAATTCAGTGTTTGTAATTGATATTTGCCCTCTAAAAATGCAACTGAAAAGCAAGAAACATCTTATTTCATAGTTCCCATATCATAGTTTTTGCAATTTTCAGGGCTCCTGACTGAGTAAAGAAACATGAATTAGAAGAAATGTGCTGTAATGCCGATTGTTCTGTCACTGAATTAATTTAATCTTTAGAGTTCATATCCTTTATTAGAAACATTCACTTATTCCCACAAGCACTCAACATGCTATTTTGAAAGGAGAAAATTTAGAATTCTCACCAAGCTCAATTAAAAACATTTAACGTTGTAACTGCCTTTCCTCACCTGAGTTTAAGAGTTGTTCAATTAAAGACACATCTCCATGAAACAGAGCCTTCTTTAATGCCTCATTCTTATCCACCTGCAACATTGGATCCAGCTGCCAGATAAAAAAGGAAAAGTTAAGTCAAAACCTAGTGACTGTTTCAAGGCAAAACCAACAGAGTTTGATTTCAGTCCAAAATGATCTCTGAAAGGGAAGAGCGCAGGAGGAGGGGAAAGATCAAGGTAAAACTTCCCTTCTTCGACCTCTGCACATCTGTTTAGGGTCTGCTGCAAAAGCTAAGTTTTAAAATCAATTTTTCTGAAAGGTTCTATCCTCTGGAAATGTGAATATCTTTCTTCTCAGCAGACCTGCTTATCCTCTTATGCTGCTCTGTTTTTCTTACCAGTACTGGATTTCAATTAAGATTTTTTTTTTTATCTTACAGCACTAGAAAAACCTTGCAGTGCATTTCTGTACCTTTTGTGTATTTTACACGCACTGAAGTACAATATTAGAAAATGTAACTACCAGACACGAAAGTCTGAGCACAGCTGAAGGCAGCTCAATGACCTTGTCTGGCCCAACACAGCACAAGTCCACTGCTGCGAAGGGTGACCACTTCTCCTTCCCTCCAGTCCTGTAGTAACAGAGGCATTTGTGTTGCTGCACCATAAATGACTTGGCTGAAAAAGGCCCTGACCAAAAGCCTGGTTTATGCATCAGACAGTTGCCCAATTCAAGTTCTTTTCAAAAACATGACAGATTCTTCTCTACTAAAGCTGCAGATGCAGACGGAGATTGATGCTGGCACTCTCTAGGTTTGTACAAAACACACACACCAGTGACTGGAGCATGAGCCACTAGTTTCTTTACAGACAGAAACGGGTATGTAACACAGTTGTAATTTTTCATAACTTGGAATTACCTAATTTTCACAGCACATTGTAGAGCATCTTTCCAATAACTTTTGTGAAGATGTTATCAAAAGTGTCTAGAACACCAAAGCTAAGAAACAGAAAATGTAGTAATTTAGCCCTATTTTTATCCTACTCAGTCAACAATTTGCAAATAATGCATTTCTTGCGATAGGAACCTCTATTTATAGATCAATACCCCCAAAACACTGGCTATAACCTTCAGCCTGAGTGCTGCAAGAATCCAGCTACTTCCATTTTCCACTTCCACGAGATAAACCAACACCCAAAACGACTTGTGGAATGTCCCTCTACATCACACTTAAACTGATGCCTTGCACCCGATACAATAAAACTACTGAAATCTCCAAGTTAGCAAGACACAGTCTCCCAGATACAAGGTACAAAACAGCTTTACAGGCCTCCGGTCCCTTTCAAATTCACCCTCACGAAAAAACAGGTACCAGGGTGCGCGACTAAAGTCTTTCAAATAAACATTACGGTTTAACGTAGTAAGAGAAGACCCCGAAAGGCAGGTTTGAGTCACTGGATTGCGAGCACACCACCCTTTCCCCGGCAGGGAACACCCTCAGAGGAAGCACCGGCCGCGCCCTTCCCCGGGACTCTCTGGCCGCGGCTGCTGAGCGCGGAGCGGCCGAGCCCCACCTGCGGCTCCCGCCGCACGGTGCCGATGTCCCAGCCCCCCTCGTCGCTGTCGCTGTCGCCGCTCTCGTCGCCGCCC
>VXBA01003540.1:163424-294953 GCA_013399895.1 Serilophus lunatus
GGACGGGGCTGGGATGGGCGTGGCTGGTGTGTGCCTCGGGAAAGGACGGGGATAGGGATGGGGGTGGGGATGGCTGGTCTGTGCCTTGGGAGGGCACAGGGATGGCTGCTCCGTGCTGGGATGCCGTCACGGCGCCAGGTGAAAGTGTGAGTGCAAGAAGAAAGGTACGGCTTCCTCTCTTTAATTACTGGCGTCATTAGTGCGCTCTTCCAGCGCCAGCTCAGCGGACAGCAGCCAGTGGCGTCAGTGTCACAGTATCGGCAAGATTGGAAGAGACCTTAGAGATCATCAAGTCCAACCTATAAACTAACAGCAATCCGTCATTAAATCATGGCACCAAGTGCCTCATCCAGCCTACTCTTGGACACCTCCAGGGTCGGTGACTCCACCACCTCCCTGGGCAGCCCATTCCAATGGTGGATCACCCTTTCAGCCAAGACAGTCACTAACGTGTATGTACATACAGTGCCACACAGCCCGAGCCTGTCGTGGGGACACTTCTGTGGGAAGGTTGAACAGCAGCCATGCGTAAATGGCCCAGACTTTGACCCTTCCACAACATCAGTTTCAGATCTGTAGTTAGGTTTCTTTCCATAGATAATGTCTCACCCATCACAAGGTTCGTGTAAAACTCTTTGAAGAACAAACAAGGAATGATATTCTGTGTTTCATCCACAGGTATCACTGCTCTTTGAGATCAGTTATTGTGCCAATGATACTCTAAAAGTGTAATTCTGGGAAGTTCATTTTAACAAAAAACCCCTCATCTTGATCAGAAGATGACTGTGAAACATTTCTTCCTTTTTTTTTTTTTTTTCTTTTCTTCTTACTTGGTGCAATGCAGCGTGCAAGGCAACTTTTACCAAATTGCCTGTCTGGTATTATTAATAGCTGTGTTTTCTGGATTATATTTGCTTTTCTGTTAAATATGACAAGTTGTTTGCATAAAAGTATTATGCAAGTCAAGTTATTAACAATGAAGAACTCTGATAAAAGAGGTAGCTGAACATTTTAAATGAACTCCCATGAAAGAAACTTCCAGTTCTGGAAACTTGATAGAAATGCAAAACTCCTTTTCACACAGCCTCCCTACAGTGAAGGATGCCAAAATTGAGTCATCTGTAATGCATGCCTCTACATAAAGGCCTAGCTTTACGTGCTTATTTTGTCTTTACCTGCGTATACTAAAGCTCTGTTTAAATTAGTTTGGCAATGAAGATATAGCCTTTACTGTGTGTAACAATTGAATATTTTTGCAGCCATGTCATTTCTTATAAAATTGTAACTTCTCAGTTTTCAGTGGTTTTTTATTACTGGTCTGAATATTTCTTATGTCACTTTCTGTCAGCACAGGAAAAGTAGAATTTATGGCATTTTTGCATAGCTTCTTTGTATCGATACTGAGTCTACCAGTCCTCAGCATTATAATCTCCATAATCATGATCAAGCTTCTGTTTTGTAACTGGTTTGGCTTAGCTGTGTTACAGAACATGGACTTGCTGGTAGAATTTATATCCCCAGCTGTTCACTCTAAAGACAGCTGAATGTGACTTTTCGCAATTGACCCAGCACGGTCCAAGAGGTCGTTTCTAACTGGTGCTGGTACTATCTATAGATTCATTACTTTTAATACACTAGTAATTATTTAGTATTTGACAATTGTGATTTATTTGTCCTCCTTGGAGATGGTTGGTTGGTTGGTTTGCTGTGGGGTTTTTTCCTTTTCTCTGCATTATATCCCATGCAATTTACAATGTCACAACAAACACTTCAAATGCAACATGTGTGCTGTTGCTTTGCTCAAAGGCCAACACTCTTGAAAAAAAAGGTCATCTTCAGTAACAGGCCTGATAGTCTCTATTATTAAAATAGAAAAACCAAAAACACTTTCAAAAGCTCTCAGTGCAGAAGAACCTTGCAGCCAGTGTACCCAATAGCTGTTTCAAATGTGAGCAGGCAAGTCGTGCAGAAGCTGGTAGCAGGTGATCTCTCCTTGTGCGTTTGCTTGGAACTGTAAATCAAACACTATTGTTGATGTAGACTGTCCCACTTCTTTTTCACATTCTTCTTGCTCTACCTCATTTGTGACCTTGAAGTCTGTCTTCATTTTTCAGCTAGGCAGACTTATTTTGGTTGACAGTATGGTAAATCCTGGCTGTCATCCATATTTGCCAGATATCAGTATGTTTTTACTTACTCGGGTAGGAACAGCTCCCAACATCTTTTCCTCATTGCTGTGTTGTACTCATTTTATATGCAGGAGGCAATTATAGAATGTCTCAAGGTGGGAAAACATCTTAAAATAATTTCCTGTATCATAAGAGGCATCAGAACAAGCATTAAAAGCCTACTCTAAAATAAGTACCTAATCTGTGCTTAGCCTTTCTCTGTATACTTGCATGTCAGCCTTTACTAAACATACCTGTTAACAAATAGGTTGAATCGTAAGGATGGCAGTCACTGGATGCAGTAAATTACAATATTCTTGTAAGAACCTGGTTTTGCTCTCAATAATAAAACTTCCTTAGTACACTTCCCATGTCTCTTTAGCCACTCTCCTTGCTGTCCATACCTGCATTTAGACTTTAGCTTGTTTTTATCCATCAGCTGACTTTTAGTCTTTTCTCATTACTTGTGGTATTAAATAGATTTCATTAGTTGATTTTTTGTGCAGTTTTATCCATAGCTTGTGTGTTGTCTCGGATGGGACTGATATATGCATAGCTAAATATTTTTCTTCAGTCATGGTCATCAATTGTTCGATTTTGTGAGTTTCAGACCAAAAGGCTGAATTAGTAAATACGTAAGGATGTTGACATTGTTAAAGTTCTTGAGAGGAGAATCAAAATTGGTAAATGTTTAAAGAGAGTGACTCTATAAACCTTAATTACTCAGTAACGTTGTACTAACAACACAGCAGCCGGTACTTTAGAGGTTTAATGGCAATAGCATTTTGATGGAATTCTGCATAGTTCTCTATCACAGCTGCTGCTTTGAGTCTATGCCTTTTCAGTATTATATACTTTTCATCTGTGGTAATATTGTTTAGACTAAAAGCTCAGTGATTCTTAATGTTAGCTAGATAGTACTTTGACAAAGCTCAACTCCACTATGGGACAATGATAGAAGGTCTTGAACCCATTCCTTTCATTCTCCTGATTTATTTGTGCAGATGAGGAAAAAAGACCTTGTGCAAACAATGGGTACTCCAGAAAGAAAGGACTTAATTATCTTAAGAGATCCTCATTCCCAGAGAGGTTTAGTAGCTGTAGGTCTACTGAACTGACAAATTGCCAGTAAATTTTCAGCTGGGAGATGGTGAAATGAAAGCTGTACCAGTCCCATGGTTAAGTATCCAGGAATTTACATGATTTGCAAAAAGTCCCATAAAGTAAAACAGGTGATTGCAATTTCACAAGTCACATTCATGAAACAAATGGGAAACAAAGTAGTTTATGTTGTCTTGGATGAATTTTCAGCTGACCTGTAGCATCTTTTATTTTTAAGGTATTTCATATATAAGAACATGGATATTTATTCTCTGAAAAGCACTGAATTGGTCTATGTTCTTTCTCTGACCTGTGAAATCACCCTTAATGTTAAATCAATTTTAGTTTTGTCATCCTGAAATTTTGTTATGAGCTGCTGCACTTGAGCAAATTGAGTTGTTCATAGTTATTTCAGTCATCAGTCTAAAGGACTTAGAATAGATGGAAAATATTTAATTTCAGCTGTTTTGCTTATAATTCATTTTTTACAGCTGTGTTCCTCCTGTCCACTTTCCCAAATCTCGCTGGATAGTACATGATGTAAAACTTTCAATCTGCTGCCAAACACTTGAATATAAATTGCATTCCAACTGTTTTCCTGTAAGTAAAATTTGTTTTTTTGGTGGAGGCATGAAACCACTGTCAGAATGAGACCCCTTGAACTACTTAGTGGGGAATTCATGATCGTGATGTAAACCTGAATACTTTTCAGGATTGAGAAGTGCCCGTGTTGTGAAAATATCTCCTGTTATCATAGTCATGTATTAAATAATCTAGAACAGGAGTTAGGATGCTAAAGATATTTTCATTTTTTAGTGTCAGTAAGGCAAATTTGTAGCTTCTTTCCATATAACCTAGAGGCTTTGGACTGTGTAGCAAATCCATGTCTGAATCATTTCTCATATTACTAGATGCAACCTCTTGGTTAAATATTCCTCATTCCTCCACTATCTCTACTCTGTTCTACACTATTTCTCCTCCTTAATCTTAACTGGCAGTACTCCCACTTCGTTATCATGTTGCTAAATGGTGAGTACCTTCTTGTTTCAGCCTGTTCACTCTTTGCTGATATTCAGGCAGCCACTTCTAATAGTATTGGCTGTCTCTTAGAAACTCAAATGTTTGAGTTTACTAATGGCTGTTTACATGGTCAAGTGGTGCTTTGAGCCTTCTGCACTGTTTACCTTTTGTTCTGATATATGGCTTTATCTTCTCCCTTTTATCAAGATTGAAAGTTATTCACATATTTCAGTATATTCATATACATAATATTTTATTACTTGCCACATATTTCTTTTGCTCTGATCAATTGAAAAGGAATGTGGCTTCTTGGAAAAGGGGCTGAATCAAAAGCTGGTTTTGCTTTGTCATGTTTGACAGTCTGTGTTGGTTTTATTCTTTCTTTTGTTTGCCAAGCATGCAATCTAATTGTCATTTCTGCATACTGAATGGCCTTGCCTGTCATAGGTTTACCACAAGATGTTAAGTCTCTGGTTATCTCTTACAGTTCCTAGGACCGCGCATCAGTAATCTTTGGGCATTGTGACAACTCCCACACATATATTGTCTTCCTGGACTTGTTTTGTTTGACTTTATTAAATCAGGATGGTATTTTTTATTGAAATCTGTGGTTCTGACTTTCCAAAGTAATGCCAGTAATTCAGAACTCCTAAAACTTCACAGTTTCTCTTCTGGAAGCAACTATTCAGCCCGTTGCTCAATTCCCGAGATGTGCTAACTGGACTTTGCTACTGGTTCCTTTTGTCTCGTTCATCTCTTCCAACGAAGTTAGCATCTCCTCTGCTCTGAACTCTTCTCTCAAAGGGTAATTGTGGTGTTGTCCACATCCCCCGTGGTATGAACTAAAATTGTTAAAAATGCCAACAGTCGGAACATGAGAACCTACTGCGTGGGAAAAACAACCAAAGATGTACTGTTTTCCAGCTGTCTTATACTTACATTCTTATGCTACTCTCCAAATCTACGTGCAGAAGTGTTTCACTGTGGAAGAGACTTCTACGACCATTTGAAGAACTCTGTCACAACTGGCCCAAATAACAGGAAGCCATGAGTCTTCCTTATTGGCCAGGTGGGAGCAGTTATGCTCTAGGAATGCCTTGACGGTCTTTGCTTGGCAGGTGGCTGAACATGAGCCAGCAGTGTGCCCAGGTGGCCAAGAAGGCCAGTGACATCCTGGCTCGTATCACAAATAGTGTGGCCAGCAGGGCACGGCAGTGATTGTCCCTTTGAACTTGGCGTTGGTGAGGACTCACCTCAAATCCCGTATTCAGCTTTGGCCCCTCACTACAAGAAAGGGTGCTGATGTGCTTGGCATGTGACAAAACTGATGAAGGGTGTGGAGCACAAGTCCTATGAGGAGCAGCTGAGGGAGCTGGGTGTGTTTAGCCTGGAGAAAAGGAGGCTCAAGGGAGAACTTAATGCTCTCTACAACTGACTGAAAGGAGGTTGTAGTGAGGTGAGGATTGGTCTCTTCTCCCAGATAACAAGTGATAGGATGAGAGAAAATGGCCTCAAGTTTCACCAGAGAAGGCTTAGATTAGGTATTAGGAAGAATTCCTTCACTAAAAGGCTGGCCAGGCATTCGAACAAGCGGTGGAAACACTATCCCTGTAGTGTTCAAAAAGCTTATGAATGTGGCACTTGGGAATGTAGTAGTGGTAAACAGGGCAGTGTTGGGTTAACAGTTGAACTCAATGATCTTAGAGGTCTTTTCCAACTGTAACAATTCTGTGATTCTAAAGCAATGATTATTGTGATTGCAGAGGAAGGTTTCTTCCCTCTAGTAAATCTCCAATATTTTAATGGCCATAGTCGAACCTCCTGTGTGCACCAATTGAGTCGTTTTCTTATGTGAGATCCTGTCTGTGTATCAGCACCGAGTCTCTAACCACTGATATAACTTGCTCAAGTTGCTGTTGCCATAGATTCAATTCTCTTGTTAACAAAAAGCTTTTATTACTCTCGTTAGTTTCAGTGAAATCTCAGAGTAATCAATAGGCACCGGTGTATTAAAAACCGTACCTTCTTTCTAATTTGTGCAGTAAAATCCTCAGCAGTTTCTATCTACTTTGATACTGTAAAATGCTATGAGTCTTAATCTTCCTATATACTGGAACTGTTCAGGTTACTGAAGATACAGTTTCTTCTTTTTTAATGCAGATGTATAAGCTACTAACAGCTGTTTGATCTAGATTGCTTTCTCATAAAGCTTTCCTACAAAACTTATCTGACACTAAACTTGTGGAATCTCAAGTGCCAGACTATAAAGCTCTGCAAGGAATATATTTGCCTCTGCCCCATATAGTACTTTCCTATGTTCCTCCTTGAAATACCCATTTCTATGGAGCTCTGTTAATCATACAATACCCATTATGTTTCCATAAAGACTTATCTAAAGGGGAAGAAGATGGAGTAGAAAAGGAAAGTTGATCTTTGTACTGATCATAGAAGCAACATTTGTTTTCTACCAAGCTGAGGCAGAGGACACTCCCTCTGTGAAGAGGATGCCAGTGGGCAAGGCAGACTCCTGTGCAGCTCAGTAGTGCAGGCTGTTCGGAAGAGCTTTTGAGACTTTCTCTGTCTTGTAAGAAGTCATCATTTTTTCCCTGAGCCCTCTGTTACATCAGTGTCATGGTTTAGGAGTGGCACACCCCAATTTAGTTTTCCTGCTGAGACTCTCCAACACGCTGCCACTTGCTCTCTCTCCTTCACCCCCTGTGATTGGCTGAAGAGAATTGGAGGCGCAAAAGGTAAAGATCATGGGTTGAGATACGAACAATTTAGTGGACACAGCAGTGAGATAAGAAACAGCAGTAACAGCAACAATATTAATAAAAAAAGCGTACAAAAGAGAGTGATTCACATAATAATGCTCACTGAACCAGACTCCACCGATCCCTCCAGGTCAGGACCAGCATTACCCTCACTGCTCTGTCCACTTTTACTGGATCAGAGGGGACCCCTTCTCCCTGCAGCAGAACTTCCCTTCCCCTGTCCCTGGCAACATGAGTTGGTACAGAATAACCTGTGGGTTCTGGCTGTGCCCTCTCCGGCCTACTGCAAAAGACTAACACCGTCTTGACTGGAACCAGGACAATCAGTAACTAACAAAATCCCATTAAAAACTCAACTGGGCATTGCTTTGGCTAAAATAAGACTAGATCAGTACATTAAAAATGGAATTTTTATGTTTTACTAAGCTGTTTTTATACTGAACTGAGAAGGCCTTTACACACTATATCTTTTAAAGGAACCAGGACTAAAAAAAAAAAAGTAAAATATTGAAAATACATTTTAAAAACTGTTCACTTGATTGTGATGATAGGAATAGTATGGCAATCTGGAGAAGGAAATGTAAACTGAGACTGTCACAGTAAACAATTATCTTCTATTTCAAATGCTTGCAATGCCATAAATATATACAGAAAGCTGGTTGCTCGGTGGTTAAATATAATGAAAAAATGCTGTTTCCATCATTCCACAGTAGCTTTTTCTAGAAAATATGTATAGTTCATACTGAAGTTGTGCTGTAAGCTTAGTACTGCTGTGGTCAAAGACACAAGCCTTCTAATTTGGGGTGACTAAAAAGCATCAAGTACCAGTTACTGTTGTGTGTTGCTGTCTAAGCACTGATGAATAGCTACTGATCTTTTACATTACAGAGTCACAGAATCTGCCAAGTTGAAAGGGACTCACAAGGACCATCGTGTCCAACTCTTAGCCCTGCACAGGACCATCCCCAAGAGTCACACCATGTGCCTGGGAGTGTTGTCCAAATGCTTCTTGAACTCTCTGTAGCTTTATGTTGTAGTAAAACAGTCTAAAGAAACACACTATTTCTTTAACCCCTAGTACAAAAAATGCACCTGTGTAAAGTCAGTGGAAGTTTGGCTTCAGCCATGCAGATGGCAATATTTGGCACTCCAGTAGTTAAGAACTCAAATTTCCATATTTATTTTCTGGTTTTATAGTATGATTGTGTGTTTCCTAATCTTCAGTCATAGGAAACATTGCAGTGTATTACATGCATTCTTCTTGAGCAGCTCATGGTATTTCTGCTGCTTTTTCTACCCTGTCAGATGTTTGTTTAAAACAATAGTGGGGAATGTTACATCTTTTAGTCTTTTACATGTTCTTAAATGTGTGTTCTTTGCTACAGTGATCTAAAACCATCAATGTACCTGTTCAGAGACAGAGGAAGACACACCAGGAAAGAAGACCCATCATTGGTCTTCTTATGTTCTCGGGCTAGCATTTTCTTATCAAAAATTAGCTAGTGCTGAACTGAACTGTTGAAATTACACATTATGTGTAGGTTTAGGTGGTGAATATGAGAAAGTTCTATTTTTCTATAAGCCTTTATTCTTTTCAGTACTCATTTTGATCCTAATGAGTTTGAGTTAGGTCTTGTCATTTTCTGTCTGTATGTTTGATATTCTTTCCCAGGAATACATGCTGGAAAAACTCATTTTCCAAAAAGTATTAAATATGACAGACCTCATCTAAACCTCATCTATGTTACCTAAACAGGACAGTGTGATTATTTACAAATAAATCTGTGAACAGCAGTGTTTGCTGAAAGAAACTATTTTTGTAAGTAGTTAGCATGTCCATTTAAGTATATTTTAAACCTGCAGAGTGTTAGCCTGGAAGAGGTGTTAAGTTTATTCATGCTTTTGAATAATTTAATTTATCTTTTTTCTCCTGCTTGCATTGTTTCTACTTTTGGAATGTAAGTATGACTTCTGTTTTTATCTGCTTGATATTCGGGCCTTTTTATTTCTATGCATTAACAAAATAGTTTTTTGTTTTACCTGCACTTGACATCTGCTGATCGTTTTGCAACAGATTCTAATATTATATCTTTGAGATTACAAAGCCAAGAGTCATTGTGTAGAAAAGACTATATCATAGTCAACAACAAAAAGGCATGCCATGTTATGGCTGCTAACTGACAATTTTTGAATGCCAGAGCCCCAGATAACACAGGGACCATAATGCATACAAGTGGGTTTTGAGTATGTATATGTATGTGTGTGTATATATATATGTATATGTACATATGTATTTATAATATGTATGTATATTATGTAGGTAATTCTAAGAATACGCCATTGCAACTCTGCCTTTTGTTTAGATCTGTCAGAAGCACTTTTGTCTTTCCCATATTGGTACCAAGATATTTTGCTTTCCTCTCTTCTCCAAATCTGTGAGACGAAAGATGGTGCAGTGAATACAGTGCCAGGGTAGGAAAAAGGAATTTCCAATTGAGAGGACATGGTGTGCTTGAAGGGCAGGATCCCTCTGAAATGATAGTTCCTAGATGATTTGTAGTAGGAATGCTTGGTGGTAGTATCCATATTGTCTAATTTCAGACTTCATTTTTATTTGAGAAAAAAACAATAAACAATCCTTTAGGATCAAGGAAAATTTTCTTGTTTGTAATTTTTGCTGACATAACTTAGTTTATGGCAAGAAGTCTTCTGCCTTGTTGTGCTCAAGTGAGTGGCCTTATTTAGGCAGAGTCACATAACTTAAATTCCTATAAAAATTCTTTTTGCCTAGATGTCTCCAAAATTTAGTAATTGAGGAAAAAGTTCACAACCTAGGAACTTGGAGAGAAGCTAAAGAATTTCTGAGGAGATGATGAGTAGTTGCTATCTACCACTTTTCCTTTACCTTCTGCAGCAAGGCCAAGGGAGTGAACAAAATTACTATATCCACATTATGCCTGTAGCTCCATGCAGCTAATATCAACTTGAGCAGTCTTTACATTGTGTATAAGTGTGTGAAAATCCCATCCCCATTTGGAATCATATTTTGGGGTTTTTGAGAAAAGTTCTTTGTTGTTAATTCCATAAATGAAATATATGAAGTCAGTAAACTGTGATGTGGTGGGCTAAATCTGTGCTCTGATGGGTGTGCACTTCACATTTTTGGATTTGTGCCAGGAGTAAGAATGAGATCACATCTTTATTTCTGCATGTGTTAAAGGTTGTAATGAGACTTCATCTGAAAATGGGCATGGATTCATACACTTGACATGATGTCACAGCTGATTTAGGGGAAGAATTCTCAAAATATACCGTTGACTTGTCATAACAGACTGCAAGAAGTCTGTTAGCCCAACCCTTGCACTGAAACAAAATGGACTATATAACTTTCTAAACAGATATTCTGTGTACTTTGTCTTGACAAGGAGACTGCAGACTTTTCTGGTCCTCTATTGCAACTTGGTTTTTGGAAGATAGAATGATAAACTGTCATTTTTAGATGTATTTGAAGGTTTGGGTCTTATAGGTCTTTGTCTCTCACTATACTCCCCAGTAAATGGATTCAGTGACTGAGCTAGAACCCCAGTCCCAAACATAACAACAGAATTGCCTTTTGTATGATTTGTATACCTACACTTCTGTTAATACATTTTACAAGTCCATTTCAATTTTTGCCCCAACTTGCTTTGCTGGATTATTGAATCTGGATTCCCAGAGTATTTTCCACAGAACTTGTGGGGTATCTGAGCTTCCTGTTTGTGCCCTTGGTAACTTTTTCCTTCCTACTTGGTGTCTCAATCTCACTTGATTCACATCACTTACACAAAGCCCTTTGCTTTGTGTAGGTTTTGTATAACTTTATGCAGTTTCTCCTCTTTATCAAGATAATTTTGCTTGCAATACGCATTTATTGGTTTTGAAACATTGAACGTGACACTCAAATTTATCTTCTTATAAAACACTGTTCCTGTTTGTAGGATTGAACAAGCAAGCAGATGTTCCTTTTGTACCTTTTTTATCTGTTTCCTTTCTTATATCTGAGTTCTTTAATAAGTATTTTCCTATATAGTCACAAAAATAGATATTTGTGATCTTGTAATTTTTAATCTGTGTCTACTAAATGCAATGGGAAATAGTGATGTGAGTTCAAATGTAATGTATTTTGTGTAATGTTTGGGGGGTGTAATTGTTGGACATTCAAGGTTTGCTACAGTGATTATTGTTTTGAAAATGTGGAGGAAGCATCTAGCTCAACACCCAACAGTTACACCTTAATTTTTTCTTTAATAAAAGAGGCAATTTCCCAATTTATTACACCAATTTAACAAAGATATAACTATACAAGTGCAAAAAAGCCATTTGGGCTACAACACTAAACTAGACTTTGAAATGACTGACTTCCTATAAATATTCAAAGTTTAGAAAGGTCTACTGGACATTTTTTAAAGATTTTACAAAAACAGAAGATGAATGTTTTCAGACAATGGTGATCACCTGAAGTATTTAATGTATGATATATTACCAGCAGGTGCTGTGAGGAACTGTGTTCAATTTGACCATAAGATGATAAATACTTATATTAGTTTGGGGAGTTCTGCTGCAAGACAGTACTAATGTGTGTTTTGTTGCACTGTTTCTGGAGAGGACTTATGGGAAGCACTGCTTTTCATTACAGATGGGTTCTCTTGTGCTATGATCAAGCAACCCAAACATCTGATTGCTCTGTTGAGCTGTTATTCTCATTGCTGTACTCGTTGCAATACTTCTGGGAGACTCTACTAAAGCTGCAACCATCTATTGAAATAGTATTAACAGTTTTCAACAGGTGGTGGTATAAAAAAAGGATAATACTTTTTTTTTTCAGAAAACCTGAGGAATCAGGAAGAATTTTCCACTAAGGCTTCTAGAAGCAATGAGTAATTATTAAGCCACTTCTAGTGATACAGTTAATGATCAAAACAGCAATGACAAAGGTATAATTCGAACAGTGGATTAAGAATAAAGAAAGGCAGTGTTTTCCATTTGGTAATGTAGTGTTCAGTTAATGGCATTGAAACTGCTGTTTGAAAATAAATTTAATCAAAAGCATGGTACATGGGAGTAGTAGATGTAATTGATGCAGAGGTAATTAAAAGGCAAAAAGGAGATTTTGTATTGATCAGGCTGGGTTTTGCATCATGTGCTTTATCTGTTACTGAGTTGCAGCAGAAACTTAAGAAGCATCTTGCGTGGTTTGGTTAGGCTACTCTTTACTTTTCTCTGCCTTCATTCTTTCAGCAGTAAAATATATATATATATATATATATATATATATATAATTGCAGAAATAGGATCTTAGGCCCCTTTTCAGATAAAGGATATCTGAAGTGTTCTGGATTTTACAAGCCTCTGATGGATGTGGATCCTGGGTCCAGTTTGGCTCAATGATTCAGAAAAAATGCCAACCTCCTATTAAAAAAAAAATCCTTTATGTTCCTCTAGAAACTCAGTGCCTGGATCAAGCAGGGGAATCTCACCAAGGAATTGCTCTCTTGTTGGGGCAACCTGATCCACACCTGCTATAATTAAATTTCTCATTAATATGTTCCCGGGGGATATCCCAAGTGAAAATGAGTTGCTTTCTATGTATTTACAACTATATATACCTACACAGAAAATTTTAGCATCCCCTTCTTCTGAACTGTGTTATATGGAGGATATTCCTTCTCCAGTCTTTTATTCTGATATTAACAAGGTAATTTATGGGGGTCAGCTATGTCTGGATAGGGGTAAGTTACACTTTCTGTGTTTGCTTTTTAAAAGGCTGCCTTTTTGCAGTGGAACCAGTTTGCTGTTTCCATCTGCTGAAGCAGAGTATTTGTGACAAGCTACCAATTCAGGCTCATTGGATATAGAGAGTGTGTTAGACTGGGTGTAGTCACTTGGTGTTCTAGCCTCTGTTTTGAGAGTGAGCTTTCCCCCAGGCATTTGTAGAAGAATAGAGACATTTGTATTTAGACAAAAAGGTGTTTGAATGGTAAAGAAATGTCTCATGTCTTAGGAAAGCTGCCTCTTCATATGCTCAGTATTTAGAACTCCTATGACATTTCTCAAGACAGATATCTTGTTTTCCATTTTAGCGTTTGGGGTTTTTTTACCATTTTTAATATCTTTTTTCATCAATACCTACATAAAATGGGGTATGTCAGCCATGCCAGTAGAGTTGTATCTGCATCTTTCAGTATGGTATCCTTTTACAAATTCTCTTTTTATTTCCTTTTTTGACTTTATCTTTGAAGAATAAAAATTATTTCTGTTACTCCCTTTTCTTCTAGTCTTCAGTGTTTCTACTCGCAACTTAGCATCTAGAATTCAGGGAACACAACCTTGATTTGTTTTCCCTAGCTTTGGTCTTTTTACTAATGTTCTTATCTCTTTATGAAGGGGGTAAGAAATCACACCACACCTCTGTTTAACTTCTTCTTTCTAAAAATCAAAAAGGTTTTCCTGACTTCTCTCCTCTAATGTACTCCAGGCATCTTCCTACCCACCCAAGTACGACTGGGTGGACCAGCTCTTTCGAAAGTGTGTTTGGTCTGCGTGACTCAGAGATGCAGAAAGCTGGCTGAGGTTAGGAAAAGGGTAAGCTTAAAGAGGGGCCTCTAATACATATTCTGCCTCTTTTTTTAACAAGTCTTCTCTCAGTCTGAAAATTTTTCTCACTTATTTGTCATATTTTACCTTCAAACGGAAAGCAGTTTGAGGAAAGAGTGTAGAATGCTGATTTAATTGACCATAGGTAGTACTGCAATAATACATAGAACAACTTGTAATAAAGTAAATAAACTTAAAATCTCTCTCTTTTTTTTTTGATTTACAACATGAAAATATTGTACAGCAAATAGATACATAAGTTCATGTTCTTTAGTTTTCTTGCTCAGATATTGTTCCTTGTTTTCTAGTTCAAAAGGAGAATCAGAAGTGGTACTGTATTTTTGTCAGAATAAAATAATTTGTGTAAAAAACCCTTATTTAGTTTCCTGCAGCCAAATGTATATGGTAAACCCATCTACTGTGGTTGTCAACCTTAGCCAGGATCTTGTACAGCATACTACAGTGAAAAAAGTAAAGCTACAGAAAGTGATGTTTTATGATAGAATGCATGTACCAGATATTACCTTCTAAATTCACAGAAGTAGAGATTGTATTAAGAAAAGGACATTTCAGATTTTGATCAATAACTATTGTAAATGCTTTAGATATTTTGCTTTCTATGTGTATGTCTGTGTGTCCTGAGTCCTTGCATGGTTAAGAAAGCCGTGGGTCATTGACTTCCACAGTTTAACTATGCATCAAATAACAAAAACATTTCCTTTTACTTATGTATTTTGCAAAAGTGTAAACAGAAGTGCTTGATATCGTTTGTCTTTCCTGTATACTATTTCAAATGCATAATTTTTTCATTGTTCCCTAAATTCTATGCTACTGTTACATTGTTCTGCGAAAAGAAGAATGAGACTGAAACAAATATTTGATGAGAAATCATTACATTTCTGTATAATATAATTGAGTATTTTAATTATGAGCTTCTATCTCATAATGTAGTTGTCCACTCTTGTTTCATTGTGCTGTCTACAATTAAACTCACAGTTGGTTCTTTCTCTCAATGGTTTTACTAATTTATAACCTATTAGAGTTCATGAATAGATCATATTGTTCCTTTCATACTGGCACAGGGAAATGTAAATTAAGTTTTTGTTGGCTGGCAAGGGAGACATCTATCCAAGAGTAGAATATAAAATTTCTAATTTTAATTTCTGTGATAAATGAAGTTAGAAATAAAACTGTTATCTCTGAAAATAGTTTTCATTTTTTAAGCAATAAACCTAATTTGTTAGTTACAACTATTTTTGGGTATACATGGCTTTTTAAACTCTACTTTAAAAGTATTGTGTTGACATTGAGCGACATAATAGTACTGGATGTAGCTAGCTAGTTATAGAAACCCCTGTGTAGGAAAATAAAACTGAACTTTTAAAAGAACCTTTTTAGATTCTAGAATTCAATCTGAAAATGCTTTTTCCCATAAACTCTTGAGAACCTTTTGACTCTGTCATTTCAATACCCAGTGGTGTTAACTTTTTTCTTTTGTTCTCTCAAACCCCATTGTTACTAGGTGTTTCCAGACTTAGACCAAAGAAAACTGTGAGATTATCCATTCTGCCATTCTCCTATGGGAAAAAACTGACACACCTGACAGGTTTGGTTTGTTTGTTTTTGTTTGTTTTTCTTCTATCTAAGAGTATCTTTCAGAAAAAAAATCAAATAAACAAAACCAAACAAAGCAGCACATCATTCCTTATTTGAAAGTTAGGGTTCAAATAAAGTATTGCAGCTTGTGTTCAACTAAGCAGCTCATAACTGTGGGTGTTTGACTGTTTTCAAGTGAAACAGCTTTAGGTCAGAATGATCATTCTGATAGGACTCTTACCAGGCATGGGAAAAAGTGGTGCAAATGCATGGTCATAACTTAGTGGAACATGAACTTCATCACCAATTTTTTAACTCTTTGCAAAACAGCTCAACCTTTGATTGATCTTTTTATTTCTCTACATATCAGTTATTATATCCTTGGTATGTAAAGTTTAGATTCTTAGTAAATAGCTAAGTGAAAAGTCAGGGGCCTGGGTTGCTTTACATACCCTTAAGTTCCCTGCTCCCTTATTTTTGCATTGTCAACACTGGTAGCCAATATTTCACAATAAGCCTTAATTTTCCTAGAACCCTGGAAACTATTTCTCGGTCTGCATCATCTGGAGGTGTGGAGGATTGAATGGCCCTGAAGGTTTACTTACAACAGTGGCAGGCTGGGCTTGATGAAGAAACTTTATTTTTAGCAATTTTTATTAAAAAGTGTCATCAGAATTCTTAAGTCTCAGGAATTCCTTTTTAAGTGGAGAAATGCTTTTTTCAACCAGTTCTGTGGACAACTTCAAGACTGATGCGTACTTTGTCACTGATACCACTGTGCTGTGATTGTCTAACATGATTCTTATCCTGTAATATAAGCTTTTTTTCTTGCAGAGTATTTTGTAAATAAATAAAGGCAGTTATCTTCTGTAGCTTAATAATGGTGGGTTTTCTTGCTGTCACTTGTGTAAATCACAGCTTGACATAAGTCTACGCAATTTTAGCGGTCTTGCTTTTAGCCTCAGAAATCTTAACTATTTAAAATACAGCTGCACCTGTTTGGCGTAGCACAAGTAGCTGCAAGGTCTCACGATGAGAAACCTTTAACCTCATATAAATTTTTCGTTGTGTCCAATGTGAAGGGTTTTTAATTAAACTCAGTAATTCATGATATTCTGCTGACAGCTGCCATTAACAAAAGGGAAAGGGATCGCTTCTCATTTTGGCTGGGAGAAAATCCTTTGTGAAAATGTCAGTCAGCGATGCAATCCTTATTCTTTTGTACTTGAAGGCATTATTGGTTTTCTGAAGCCTGACTAAACATGGGGCTTTAATCTACTAACCTGAATCTCAGTATGGCCTCTGGAAATGGGATGGGTGTGGGCTGAGAAAACTGCATGGAGAATGGGGGATTGTATGTCACCCATGCCTCTCTGTCCCTATACTTCCACAGTGAGCTCGAAGTCATTGGTCATCTATGGGGAGGAGATTAGCCCTCCTTTTTATATATATATATATTTATTTTTTTATTCTGAAGATTGAGGCAACTTCTTTACTGAAGAGGCAATTACAGAGGCAATTTTAGACTATTTCAAGACTAGAAGACCAAGTCTTACAGTTCTTTTATAATTTGAGTAATGATGGTGTTTGCTGCAATCTTTTTCCGTTAAGATCGGGAAATATTTGGACCCTTATGAAACTGTTTTAGGTGAGAATAGTATACACCGAACTAAGAACACTTTCAAAAAGAAACAGGTTAAGGATTCATTGTGCTGCATGGATTCACATGGCAGAGTTTATACTGCATGATCTTTGCAATAAGATTTCAGTAAAGATGATTCCAGTCTCAGTGCTCTGTCAGGAACCCAAGCTCTTTCTCTTCTAAGCAGTTGTAAATAATTAAGCACTTTTTGTCATGCTCTAGGTGGTTCAATAGTCTTTGTTGCTCAACTGTTTAAGATTGCCGGCATGTGCCTTTTATTGAGTCGCAGAAGGAATCAGTCTTGGATTTTTGCCCTTTTAACCTCAATAATATCATTGTTCTAGGATTATTACATGACAGGATGAAGAGGAAGAAGTTAAAGCTATCTTTGGAAACATAAACCTTGCAAGCTTGTCAGACTTGGATTCTCAGGCTCCCCTCATGCTTATTTTGGAATGAAAAAACCAAATCCTGAAGTTTTCAGAAAACTATTTTCTACTGCATCTTCCAAAGAACCAAGTGTAAAGTGAAAAAATGTACCCTACATCTGATAACTGTTCTGTTGTTTTTTTCATTAGCTTCAATATTTGTCAGAAGTGTCTCCTTTTCTCTTTTTGTCTTTTTTTTTTTTTTTTTTTTTTTTTTTTTTTTTTTTTTCCAGGCAAACTTTTTTTTTTTTTNTATCTGCCAGGACAACTATTGTTTCTGTTTGAGCTGTGTCCAGACTGCTGAAACCCATGACAAATCTTGATATTATGAGAGTTACTAACAGGAGGGCTTTCACCCTCTAAAGAAAGTGTATTAGGAAAATAGATAGTATTGTTTTCTTATGTAACCAAAGTCAGAATCTAAACTTTATCTCTTCAGATTCTAATTCCTTCAGGATTTTACTTGATATAAGCTTTGGCAGCAAGATTTCAGTCAATACTTTGATAAACACTTCAGTAAATCTAGAAATTTTTGCTAGTTTTGATGTATCAGTTCAAATAGAAATGGGTTGACACAGAATCCTGTGCTTCTGAATGAAATAGTACATTTCCGCTTCCCTTACCGTGTGTCAACAATTTCAAAAGGCTTAAATATACCTTCCAGTTTAAAAAAGTATTCTTGTTGTGGTTATTAACTTCATAGACTAAATGGCAGCATACATATACGTCTGACTTTTTTGTGATGGTTCCTTCTAGTGTGTTGTTATAATTTTTGTCAAAAATTGTGTGCACTTTAAAGTGCTTTGAAGAAGTTGTTCTGGAGTGCCTGTAGAATCAACCTCTGCACATTCAGTGTGAGTTGCACTAAACATCAACACACAGCACTAAACATCAACACACAGCTATTCTGCTATTCTTGTATCAAGCCTGTGGTGTATTCTTCACTGTTTTCCCTCTTGTGATTTCCATCTAAGAGCTTACAAAATCTGATCTTCTGTCCATTTTGCCTGTCCAGAATGAAAGGTGGTGTATTTTCGTGGTACTTCACCTCGGTCCTCATGTGGTGTCACAGAAATACATGCCTGGTACAAGATCTGTTTAGTTTCTCTGGGGTATTAAGATCTTTTCAGTATTTATTGAGACCATGCATTGAACTGATATAGTCAGATACTTACAATGCAGCGTGGGAAAGCATACATGACTCTGCTTGCCAAAAGTGTCCTGTGTGTACAGATTAAGAATCTTAATCTGCAGATACTGGAAGCATTGGTTGAAGCAATTTTAATAGTATTAAGACAATGTATTGGGATACATGTTTTGCTTGTGCAAACGGATTCAGCAGCTGTCAGTCTGGCATCTTCTGCATGTCCATCTGCATTCTAAAAGTATTATGAATGTGAACTCACGATCTATTTGTCTGGTAAATATCTGTGAATAGTTTACTTTTTAAATGAATCCTGCTATAGCCTTTATCTTGGTTTTGATTCAGTTTTCATTATATTTTCTGGGAATAGAGAAAGTCTTTGGAATTCATAGTACCATAAGACAAAACTCACAAACAGTATGAAAAGGAAGATGTTGCTAATTTATTAGCTACTAGAGAATACTGTGGGGACTTCAACAACTAAGAGTAGGTACTTGTAGAATAAAGCTGTGCCCTGTAAAAAGATGTCCAGACTGCTTTCCCTGCTCCCAAAAGAAGCTGGAAGTTAGATGAAGTTAAGCCATCACACAAGAGAGATTGAAGAGCTATACCTGACCCATATTTTAAGAGCATTCATCTAAGAGTGTTTGTAGCAAGGCCTCCCACCATTATTTAAATCACTTGGAATGAGGAAGTGAACCCAGGTCCAATTGAGTGCCCAGGTAAGCTTGAAAGACCATTGTCAGATTTGTGTGTAAAGTTCTGTGCTTTCATTAAAAAAAAAAAAAAGAAAAAAGAAAAAAGGAAAAAGAAAATAGACCAGACTGCCTTGGGGTGAATGAAACATTGAAAAAACCCAACCAACCAACCAGCCAAAAACCCCCAAATAGTTACCAGTTAATTAAAAGATTCAGAAGAATTTGAGGATTTGGTTAGAAATGTGATTGGTAGGGCAGGTTGCTTCAACTGCTAAACAAAGAAAATTAACTTCATCCTAATGCCTGTTTTCCCTTTGTCTATCACTGCAGCAAAGTATCTTGTTTGTTTGTTTGTTTTTGTATTTTTTTCTTTGTCAGGACTATTTTAAAGAATAAAGTTTTCAGAAGATCAGAATTAGGAGACTGAACAAAACACTTTTTCATTTTAAGCAACAACAGAAAGATAGCAACTTAAAGTGTTAGTTTTGACATCTACTTAACTTCATTTTCTGAAGAGATGGTATTTAGTGCGACCATTCCTTTCTCCTGATAATTTCTACCCCTTTGTCCATTGACATTAGTTGATCAAAAATTCAAATATAATTAACTTCTTAAAATCATAGAATTATTTATGGTTGGAAAAGACTTCCAAGATCATTGAGCCCAACCTTTGACTGAACACTACTATGTCAACTAAACCATCTACTCTTCTTGCAAATCCGCAGCTGAACAAAAAACCAAAACCAACCCTGACCCCCAATGTATTGCTGTACCTAGGAAATGGAATGCAAAATTCCATTGGTGACTTCATGGCATCTAAAGCAAATCTTTCCCTTGCCTTGCCTTCTGCCTTGAGCCATGCCATAGGTTTGTACCCTTACTTACCTTAGCAACAGCCCTGAGTGAGTTTTCTACCTCTGAAGTTCGGATCCCAGTGAAAATGCACTACTTTGGTGGGGTTTTCCGCGAGATCAGAAGCAGCTTTATGTGGAGTCTGATGGCTCTGGAATGGAATGGAAATGTGTGCCCAAAGGCAGGAGAGACACCAAGGTTATAGTCCTGAGGATAACAGTCGCTTTCAGTTGCCATGAATATGAAACCAGCCACTGTGTTTCAGACTGCCCATGGCATGTTGGCTTTCACCTGTGTGAGTGCACAAGTGTGGTAGCTAGAATTACTGCAATGATGGCACAGAGAACCAGACCTTAGTCCTCCTGTTCTCCTGCCTGGCTCTCTAACTCGGCTTCACTAAATTCTTTTCAGAGGTAGCAGAGTAAAGTGAACAGATGGTGGATGTAGATGAAACTAGGGGATATAGTAGCTCTTGTCTCAATGTATCAAGTTGTATTTCTGTAGAAGTGAAAGATCATATGAGATGAAATTCATAATACTGAAGTTGGAGTTTTTTCAGTTCCTAGAGAAGAATAGAAATGTTACATTTTATTCCTACTCACAGTAGTGCTAATGACAACTTTCACATTCATATCAGATAAGTAAGTATGTTCAAGATCTCTAAGAGACTAAGGAATAAGAGTGGCTCTGAAATATGTAAGGAAATGTACCAGTGGAAACTTTGTGGACCCATGAAAGAAAGATTACAAGAAATATGTAAAACGCAACTTGTTAGGAGTTTGTGACACTGATGTGTGCGTGAAAGTAGCTGAATTATTTGCAAAACCAGTGTGTCACAGAGCAGACAAATAATTATTCTGCAGGTGCTGGTGATGCTGAACATAGCCATAGTAGGTATTTAAAGAAATAGGCAAAGAAATATTCTAAGTTTAGAGAAGAAATGTTCAAAATTAGGGAAAGGTGGTGGAATTTTTCATGTAAAAAAAATAAATTACATAATCAACAATGATTGACAGGATGTCTTTGATAGTCCCAAATTTGCTCCAAATGCACATAAATCAGCTTTCATGGCAATAGCAACAAGGAGATACTGTTGCAAGAGTACTTCACTACCTATTGACATTTTAAGCAGTTTAGACTTGATCCTCGAATCGTTTTAAATTACTAACATACCTCACTTTCTAATGTGAATTAGAAAAGTCTAATCCCCTGCTCAGTTTCTGCTTTACTCCTCTGTACCGGAGATCCGGAGGGAAAGAGCCCGTAGCAGGCGGATGTGTATTGCTCATAAGGCTACGTTTCCAGTCTGTCTTTAAGTTAGCGTTTCACCATTTTTTAATGAATTGAAAGAATTTTGGAGACTTAGGTGATCTGCATGTCAGCGCGTACTCAAAGAACTTCTTTCAAAGGCCGATGGTCCCAGCTCTGTCCCGGCTCCTGCAGAGGGGGGGTGTGAATCTTGATCTGCTTTCCTACTTCAGCGCCCTGATCATTGGAGGGGCTGAAGAGGTGTCGAGCTGCCGCCGCAGCATCAGGGAGCTGCGGGAGGTGCCTTCCTGGCGCCCCACACCAAACGCCCGCAGACGCCGGTCCCGTGCGGGTTGTGATGGGGGGTGTGGTGCGGGGTGTGGTGGGGGGTGTGGTGCGGGGTGTGGTGGGGGGTGTGGTGCGGGGTGTGTGTGTGGGGGTGTGGTGCGGTGCGGGGTGCGGTGCGGGGTGACGCCACGGGACCGGCTCCACTAGGTGGCAGGATGCCTGAAGGGCTCCGTGCTGCTGTCCTGTCTCTACGTGTTGTCTGAGGGCATGATAAAACGCGGACAGTCTCATGGAGTCCTGCCTGCCCTGCGTTTCTTACCGGGTTTGTCATTAATAAAGCAGAATCGGGAAGGATCCGGGGGAGGTCTGAGACACAAAGGAGCCCGGTGCGATGGCAGAGTATCCACAGTCTGCGAGGGAGAATTGTCAAGGCAAAGAGGAATTCTTTATGAAAACACAGTGGGGTGTACCGAGAAACGGTGAAATAAAAAAAATGTCTTCAAAGTTTGCAAAGAGTAACAGCTGGTTAAATTGTAGCGCAAGCTGTAAGTCCATAGAAAGGCACGTTCGCTTCTTTACAGAGCCAGTTTAGAGAGCAACGGGACATGCTTAAGAAGGCATGCCCTTTTCCATTCCTATTTTTTTTAAGCCACAGAAATGAAAGGACACTGGAGCGTGTAAATATCACAATAAAACATCAATTAAAATTAAATCTTATATAGAATTGTATAAGGTGTTCTTTTTCCGGCTTCTTGTAATCTTTGTCTCTTTCTAAGCTTTCGGCTGTGCGCTCTGAAAGCGGTGATTTTGTTTTTTGTTTGTATGACACAAAAGCTTCATAAACAGTTTTAGTGCTAGAGCTGAGTATTTGGGCTAAACTAACTGAGGGTATAAATCAGTTCCCATTCCTCTCGGTTCGGGTAGCTGTGCCTGCCAGAAAACTTGCAACACCGAAGCGAGTGTATTTTAAAGTGAGTACTGTCGCTTGCCGTGCACCCTGTCCCGGGCTGACCGCCTGCCCCAAGCCCTTGTACCGCTGCGCTCCCCCGCGGGACCGCGCACACGTGTAGGGACCGCCGGGCCGGCGGAGGGGGCTTCTGACCCGGGCCCTGGGCACCCACCGAGGCCAAACCTCGCTAAACCCAGCCTCGATTCCTGCGGTTATCGAGGAGTTGCGGGCAGGCAGCCGGTAGCGTACTGGGGCAGGCTCTGCGGTGAGGAGCTACGCGCTCGGGAGAGCCGCAGGGACCCCGTGCCCCGAGGGGGCTGTGCCCGCTGCCCTGGAGCGAGGGCAGAAGGCCCCTCTGGAGCAGTAGTTTCTCCCCCTCGGCTCCCGGTTGGGCGAGGGACTTAGTGCTGGAAGGAGGCTGGAAACCCGGTTTGGGGTGACTCACGAAGCGGAGTCGGCAGGTGGAGGTAACGGGCTGGGCGAGAGCCGTCGGGGAGCCGGGAAGGAGAGAGCGGCCGGAGAGAAGGGGAGGGGAAAGGGTGCGGGAGGAGCCGCGGGGCGCTCCCGGTGCGCGGAGCCGGGCGCGGCGGGGAGGCGGAGGAGGAGCGGCGGCGGCAGCTCGGGCTGGGGCTCCTGCCCGCGAACCCGGGCAAAGCAGAGGCGGGGAGAGGGGCCGGGGCAGGAGGCGGGCGGTGACATCAGAGCGGTCGGGCGGATAAGGTGGGAGAGCCGCGGGAGCGGAGTGGGCGAGAGAGGCGTCAGCGATTAGCGGCTGCCTCTTGTTCCCGCACACCGCACCGCAGCTCCGGGCACCATGCAGAGGTCCCCACTGGAGAAGGCGAACGTCTTCTCTAAACTTTTCTTCAGGTGGGAGCCCCGGCGCGGCGGGACACGTGCGGGCGGGGGCAGCGAGGCGGGCAGCGGCGGCGCNCGGCCGAGCGAGCTGAGCGCCAAGTAGGGCTGGAAAGATCTGTGAGGAGAGCGGTAGGAGTCTTGCTTGTTGATGAGATTACTTTTTTGTTGTTGTTGCTGCTGGGATTTTAGCACCAGGAATGGGCTCTGACTGCCAGGTGTCATAAACCTTGGCTGGACCCGGACAGATGAATTTATGGCATAATTTGAGCAACCTTTGGTAAATTGCTCAACTAGTTAATCTGTTATTTCACTGTAACTTTGAGAAAACAGTAGGGTGATGGGGAGCAGAGGGAAAATGCTCTCAGAACAACGCTGTTTGAGTGTTTAGCATTTGCTCAGTGTGTGAGTGTAAAAATATGATCTTACTAGAAACAGGTCTTTGTAAGCCTTGAAAATGTTCTCTTACAAGCACACTTCCTTGTGCCTTCTCTTTCTCAAAACTTCAAATAAAAAGAGAAGGAGCCAGTACCAATAAATGGGAATATTGTACTTTGTAAGACAATATGGAAGCCTGAACACATTTTATTGTGACATTGCTAAAAATGACACTGCAAACTTGAGAGAGCAAATATTCTTTCTGGCATTGGCCCACACCACTGTTTTTGCCAGGATGCTGGGTCCCCCTTTTGTTACTGGAGGGTCTTTTGCATGCCAGGGAAGGAGGGGAAAGAATGTAAGATGCAAACATGGTGACTGAAATGGGAGCAGACTGTGTAAAACCATAACATTGGCACGAGGTCTGTGCCTGAGCAACTGGGGGCATTTAGCTCAGTTTTTAATCCTTTTTAGTCCTTTTGGGATATCTTTCAGCAGGTTGGTCTATACATTTTAAAAAGTTTCTTAAGGGAAAGGAGTCTGTATGTATCACTGTTTGCCTGCCTTCCCCTACTCCAGCTCATTTTAGCCAGATGTGATAGTGGGAGAGGATCCTAAATATAACCTGTTCCTAAAGTTTTACAAACATCTAGGTAAAGGTGAGGATCCCAGAGGTGTTCTCCGGTGATGCTGCAACAAAGTCATTCTTGCTGCCAAATGCTATTAGAGCCAGGAAACGTGGATGATTGGAGTGTAAACCTTTACAAATTCTCCATGAAAGTTGCTTCAATCAGTTCTCCTGTCAAATATAAGACAAGAATCTGTAGAAAATAAGTCTGCATATTAATTTAGTTGCTCAAGGAGCCACTCATTCTATTTAATTTTGATTGTAAAACTTCTAGCAGAGGAGTGTTCTAGAATCTGTGATGTTTAAGGTTTGAACTAAAACCCCAATAAGATAAGGCAAATATACTGATTCCTACCGTAGTTAAAGTTGCCATGTCTGAAACCAATTCATACTCAGGAAGTGCATAATTAACCATCCTTGGACCTAAACTGTCTTTTAAAGTCAAAGTCTTTAAGTCAATTAAATAGTGTATTAACCATGCTTATCATGCATGATGCGTTGTATTTTACCAGCTATCAGTCAGATGACTGTAACCAAAGTGCTAATAATAAAGTATAATAAAGTTAAGGAGATATGTACGATAAATATTGACTGGAACAGAGAAATGGAAAAAAAGATGTATGGAAAAAGACTGGTTTTTCTAATGATGATGAAATAGTTGCTTTCAGGTACATGACAGACTGTTTCAGTGAAGTAACTTCTATAGGAGGCTGCTATGAATGATGTGTGAAGTGTCAATCTGAATGTAATGTGCAACTTGAAGGTCATGCTAGCAGAAGTGATGTTAAAGTATTAGTTGTTATTCAGGAAATCTTGCTGACGAATATAATATTATTATTTAATATTGTACAAGCCATTAACAGCTATAGGTGTGTAAACCTATTGACGAGGTTTTATTGCTTCATAATGTATCCTGTTCAGGCTGGAGTGACTGGTTTAAAGGTGTTGAAGTCACAATGGAGCTTCTTGCTCATAACTGAATAATTGTTTGTACCTTTTTTCTTAATTCTTAAAATGAGAAACTGTTTTGGTATACAAGGACTAGTATCTTAAAGAAAATGTTACCTTTTAATTGTGTTTCCAAGATTAGTGATAATACTGGGGGGAAAAAAATAATTGCTTGGGATGGTGAAGATAGAAATTATTTAAAATTAGAAACTAGCTTTCAGCCAAAATTTTAAACAAAACCAAAATGAAACAAAACAAAAGCTTTGGTAGTAAAGAAATGAGATGTGAATACAAGTGGTCTGAGATCTTCCATGAGGATGACACTTGGAAAACACTAGATGTTAAGTGTTTGCAGATTCAGAGTTTCTTTTGTGCTTTGTTTTATTTTCCTTGTTATCTTTTCAGAGTTGATCTCTTTTGTTCCCAGCTGCACTCAAGACATTTTTTCTGTGCATTGGCAACTTTTTACCTTGTTTAAAGAAAACAGAATTTTATGCAGAAGCAGTCAGACAGGCATATGCTTAGCTTCATATTCATTGTGAAGCTGCACTTTTGTCTTTATAAGAATTACTTACTTTCTTTTGTAGTTTTAGAATTTTGTAGGTTCAACCTTTAGTTACCAACAAAATCAGAGTACTTTGCAATCACCCAGTTTTTATTGAAGATTAACTGAGATAAGGAAGTATTGTTAGTTAATCAATTTTTATCTGAGTACTGACACACAGAGCTATTGCTGGAGTTTCAGATGTGGCTGCAACTCTAGGACAATTCTGATTTTATTCTTTTTCTTTTACATGCAAATTTAGATATTAAAATACAGGTTCTCAAAAAGTAATCCTTTTGCCCCTGTCCAACTCTTTAGGCGTGTACTTTTGCTTCGGTACATACCCATGTGTCAACTCTTGTCAGGACCTAGTACTTTAATGTTGATTCATTATTAAATCCAAATGAGAAATACAAAGTAAGCCAGCTTTTGTGTCAAGTCTTCTCATGGATTCAGTCAATCAGACCTGCTGTAGTTGCTTCTTTCTTTCCAAACCACAGAAGAATAAATCTTTTGCCTTTTTATACGGCTGTCCAGTGGTTCCTAGAACAATTTGGCCTGCAGGAGAAAAATGTTGGATTCCTTCTTCTGTCCTGTGTGTGCTGGGAGGGGTAGGAAAAGAAATTCAATGCTATACCTCACCTCTTATAGGAAGTAGGACCAAGTGAAACCAGTGTTTGGCAGTGAAGGTGTTTTAATTCTGTGTCTCTGGCTCAGCTACTCTTTTTAGAGCATAAAAGCAGAAGCAACTCAGGAGTCTACTGGGTAACAAACTTGTTTGCAAGTCCTGATTTCTGGTCTGAGACCGCATCTTATGAAGTCTTAATAATCCTTAAAATGGATTAAGGACGGAATCCAGGACTTAAGTTTTGAAAATACCTAGCCCATAGGCTGCAATCATGTTATTCTATCACTCTTTTTAGCTTAGTTTAGTCACAATTGCAAGGTTGAGGGTGTCTTGGCCAAAAATAGTTTCTGGTTTGAAAAGGCATTCTCATGAAAATGAAATTGAATCCCTTCAGAGAAAGAAATTAAAGCCATACCTGCCCTAGGCAGTCTTTTCTCTATCCTTGAATTGTGTATCTTAGAATTTAATAACAAGAGGCTACCTAGGTTTTTGATTCTTGAATAGAGAAGAATCTATGTGTTTTCCTCTGGAAATTTGAGAGTTAATATGTTAATTTGTACTCAAAATATCTCCTGAAATGGTCTTGATTTCCTGACAATTCCAGATGTATAGGCTTGAAGATCTGATTCATGTCTATAAATTTCTCTAGGTGTCTAGAGATTGTCCTGGACACATATCTGGAGCATCTCCTATCAATATCTAGCTGTAGCATTTTGCTCATCATTCCTATTTGAGTATTCCTATTTGAGGGACCCTCTGTGTACATCGACAGCTGTGAGAAGTGGATTGAATTGCACAGTGTCATGGCACAGTCTGATGAGACATTTTTACAAGGCAAATCACCTATGGTATATTCTTAGGGCCCTTTATGTGTCTAGCCCTGAGGAGCTGCCTTTCACTGATCCTAGGTAATGATAAATCCTATCTGTTAGTTACAACCAAACTCAGATGCAGCTTCAGCACAGAATATCGCCTCGTGAGGTTGCCTGATCGTTTGTCTGTTGCCCCAAGTGATCCCTGGAGAACAAGGCTTCAGTGCTTCTGAAAGTCAGCCCCCAGGTGGTTCAAAGACGTGTGTGCAAGTTTGGGACTCCTTTTGAAAGTTTTACTTCCATTACTATTACCGAGGTAAAATACAAAACTTGGAGTGAGCCTAGTGGTTAGGGAGAAAGAGTACCGAGTCTCCTACACTTGCAGTAATTTCAACCAGACGAATACATTCTCTAACAGTGTGGCTAAATTGTGTCTTTGGCTTAGCCTGATACTGCATCTTTGGTCTAATGACAGAAGTGCAAACCCTTCATATAGCAGGGCTGTTTTATAACTCTAGAGCGCAGATGCCTGAATCAAGTTGCATCTGAGTTTCTGAAATACATTCAAAGACTCTTTTCCTCCTGCAGGAAGAAGATTTACCATCTTGATACTCAAAATTGTGTCTAACACATGTTCTTAGCTTGTTATTCTCTGCATGCTTATTTGATTTTGGTGAGATAGAGACTATTCCATCTAAATCCTTGATTCAAAACGGTGCCAGCTTGACATCTGGGTAATAACATGTCACATTATGTCCTCTGAAATAAGTAAGTTAAACATCAAATTAAGCTAGCAAGTAAGACTTAGTGAAACATGTTGCCAAATTTTGCCATGTGAACATGTAGATGCAGTTCAACTGCCTTCCCATGAGTGTGGGGATATGCCTGGGCGAGATGAGCAAGAACTCCCTCTCACATAAGCAAAAGGATCTGCATGAGCTTTTCCAGTCAGCAAGTAGCTAAACTTGAGACAGCATTGTCATGATGCTCCCCAAGTTGGAAGAGAATAAGTAGGCATTTAAGACATACTTTGAAACTGCATTTTTTTCTATTGAAACCAGAATTCTCCTGTCTGTCACATATGGGTAAGCATCCTTCCTTCAGGAGAGAGTAGGCAGGAGGAAGGATTGACCCTGAAAGGCAGTGCTTGGGATGGCCCACTGCAATACTAATGCCTTGACTCCATGGGCAAGGTTGTGCCTTAGGAGAAAATTCTAAGTGACAGCTGGGAAAAGTAGTTGGTTTTGAGTACTTTCCCATGTTTTAATGTTGGTATTTATTTATTTTTTTTTTTTTTTATCTTTTAAAGTAAGAGATGTGAACCTTTATTGTATTGGACTCAATCAAATATCTCACTTTTTGTTTCACCTTGACTCAGTTTAAGGCTAAGTGAATGAATACAAAGAGAACAAAACCACAAAGCCTCACCAAGATTGCTTTGCTCAAGGCTGGGGACTGTTTTGGAAATCAGAAAATAGGAGACATTTTCTCATTAACTTGCAAGGATCATGCTGAGGAGTTGCAGTAATGAAATACCAGGATACAGAGAAAATGGTGAAGAGCAAGTAGTAAGAGAAGCAGTACCTAATTTAGGATTAATTCTACTGACTGTAATGGCAATTTACATTTTGATACTTGGTATTAAAATAAAAATAAAATACAAATGTGTTCACCTGTTTGTGAAGATGCCTATACCTGACCACGTATCAGTCATTGGGGTTGGAACAAATTACTGGTTTGGAAAGGGCACCTGATGAGCATCAGTATGCTATTTTCTTCTGAAATATATCTAAAAAATGCATGACTAAGACAGTGAAATGCTAAAGTGGATGAAATTTGTTGCTATCACATTAGTGACATCTGGGAGATTTTAAAATTCACTTAAATCATGAATAGCACTGCTCCACAATGGTTTTGCTGATGCAAACTTCTGTAATGTTCCTTGTTATTCCGAAGGACTAGGAGAAAGGAATCCTGTTCTCCTATTCTTGCAGCGGGGTATGCAATTGAGAAAAAGAGTGAAGATAAATATCCTTTCCTGGGCAGTCTAACTGTAGGTATATGCCGAGATAGCCTTGCAAACCTTGTCCCTAGCACATCATCACCACTATATCATTTTACTTGCTTGATTAAAGAAATATCTGAGTCGTATCTTACACTTTGCTTTGGTATCTAAACAATTGACAGAATTAATGCCATGAATATATTCTGTCCTTCAGTCTTGCTCAACTTAATGTGCTTTCTTTTCTCTTAAAAATAGTTCTCAGTATTTCTGCAAACTAAAATACTTTGACTACCTTCATAATTGTAAAGAAAAAGTATTTCTGATGGAAGAGTGTTTAGAGATTAGATAATAATTTGCATAAGTTTCATTCCACAAAAACTGAGCATAAAAGGGAAGCCTTCCTCAAGAATTGCCATGGAGTAATCCTCATTAAGGTTTGCTTTTGAAATCCTGGGTTTTCAGCAGAACATTGATTATTTTTAAAATGGTGCTTACTCACAGCTAGTGGCAGAGTCCAAAATATTGTGGCTAAATATTTTCCATGTCAAGTAACACCTTATGGGTAAGAATTGTTTATTAGTAAGGAAATTAAAATCTTAATTTTTGTGATCAGAGGGAAAACAATAACAAAAACCCAGTAAATGGTAGAATCAGCATTAACCTTCCATTGTTGAAGCCTTGCAATAATTACATTTAAATATAAGCTGTGTTGCATTTGTTTGTTTTTAAAAGAGAAAATGCTAAATGCTTAATACAGTTTTCAGAATATCCAACATGCAATTTCAGTAGGTTACCATTCAAGACAAAATAACTGCAACCCTACTCTGTTGAGGGCAACCAAGGGGCAAGGAATAAGGCTGTTCTGGCTGGCAGTTGTGCTCCATGGGCACACTCACCCGTCCCATCTGTTAGAAAGGATCACACAGAGCTATGGTCATGCTTTACAGCTGTATTGCAGGATGCTCAGAGAAGATTGGCTGGTGTGCAGACACTCTTATGGAGAAACAATTTGGGATGTAGTAGAGTTGACACCTTCAGTATAAAGTAAGGAACACTAAAATTTGCTGCTGCCAGAGTGATGGGTTTCTTTTGGGAGAGGATTGGAGTAAAGAGCCTCTGACAGAGTCCAGACTGGTTTGACCCTTTGGGAATGTCTGAGCTCTACATGATACCTGATCCTTTTTCTGCAGCTGGAAGGAATTCTATAAATGTGGCTCTATAAATGTAAATCTTAAGCTCCAAAGCATCGTAATAATGGCTTGATTATGTTCTCTGCTCCCCCTGCCCTTAACTGTTAGGAGAAAGGATAAGATAAAGCCAGAGGCACTTTTCTTGCCGTCTCCATTGAGATTTAAGTCTAGTTCCTTAGCAGCTATGTCTAACGATATTGTGCACAGGCATCAATGCTTTGTAAATGGGGGTGAAACAATGGTTACCTTGGTGCTGCTCAGTAGATGCTGCTGTCTTGGGCACAGGACACCTGTTGAAACGGTACCAGTCTGATCAGTGACCCTTGCAGGAGAGCTGCTCTGTTTTGCAGGTCTTGGATAGCTCAGCCCCACTGTTCTCTCTCAACACTTCGTGCATCTTAATCTGAAGGGGCTGATGGAGCTAGGGAATTCCTGTGGCTGGGAGGAAGGTCTGGATAGTTGGCTTAGCAACAAAGGGGCTCCTTCTGTCTTCAATGACATGCAAAGCAGCCTTAAGGAAGAGTCAAATCCTATTGACAAGTTGTCTGTGTTAATACTCTCTGGAAAGCCAAAGGCATCTGTCCTATAGATACAATTTTCTTGAATGGGATGAGTCTGAACATGCTGGAGAAAGCAATAGCTGCAATAAGAAATCTGTTACATATTGCTAAGGTGAATGACAGAGAAATGGTCATTAGAAATCTACAAAAGAATATATTATTTATGTGATATTTACATATCAAACTTGCAAGGTATTTTTTGCTAGAGGCAGTAAATAATAGAAGTGGAACTTGTTTTCCTTCTCTTCTTCTTTCCTGCTCTACACCCTTGAAACTTGTCTCCTGCTGGGTTTCATGTGTGTGTACTCATAATAACATTCCTAGTTGGTGGCAAAACTCTGACAGCACTACAGGTTTTTCTGTAAAAGAGTTCATTAAATGCCAGCCGCTAATCTGGTAGCATTTGCTAACATAATGCTATAAAGCCAGTCTGTTTCCCTTCCTACTTGCTCTTTTCCTTTCAGAAGAAATTTCTCATTGTCAGCAACCATAAGAAAAAACTCAGCATTAAATTTTTTCTATTAGCCAAAAAATAGAAGAGCCTTATTTGTTGACAAACTCTGGTTGATCCGTGTCACCTAGTGTTAAAGAAACACTGATAACTACAGATTATACTGCCAGTTAAAATAAATTCATAATCATTTTGCATTTCAAAACTTTGAAACGAATCGGAAGCATAACGGTAGCCTGGCAAAAAGTTGATTTTGAGATATTTATGTATTTTAGGTCTAGTATATTCCTTTTCATAAAACACATACTGTCTCCCACAGTTCTTGACAGCACAACCCAAGCAGCTGTTGAAAATTTACCTTGAGACAAATATGTGTCAGGCCAACTCTTCCCATGATTACCATTCCAAACTGAAGCCACTTGGCACAGTGTGCAAATTGGCCAGATCTGTCTAGGGTGGGACTTCTGGGCAAGGCCAGGGCAGCTGGGAGGTGAATCTCTCTGCCCAAGCCCTGCCAGCAGCCTGCAGCAGGAACCTGACTGCAGACTAGTAGGTACCAGGGGAGTGTCAGCATTGCTACTTTAGCTGGCTGAGGGAGTTTATCTGCCATAGTTACAGGTACCTTGATGAGCAGTGAGATGAGGATGAAGACTATACTAAGTATGCATCAAAGACTTGGGAGGAGGAGGTGGTTTAGGGACCACCTAATTTTGGTGGCAGTGATAAGTGCACCTAGTTAAGCACAGAGTAAAACAAGAGACATTTCTAGGAGTACAGTAGATCTGCTAAGCGTGCTGCCTTCCCAGAATGTTAATACAGTCACTCAGGCTCTGAATGCAGACACGTTTTGTTACTTCAGGCACTGGCAAAATGCCAGGATAGGTGCTAATCAAAACTATAAATAAAACCAAATGTGTGGTAGGAAACAGTGCAATAAAAAATGTTTTCCCAAAACATACAAAGTCTGGAACTGTAAAGCATTTAACTTTTTTCAAGTTGGGAATTGCTTATTGCAGTCTCAAAAAATTACTCAGGGGCTCAGCAAGGTTATTACCTAGCAATGGTACTGGGAATTGAAGGTGCTTAGGAGGTACTGTTGCTTACTTGCATTAGCTACAGGAGTTGTTTTGTGTCCCATAACATGTATTCATTCTATCATTACCTGAGTATCTGTGTATACAGAACTTTCAGTGAAACCAGTCTACAAGAGTCTCTGTTCCTGAAGGACCAGGACTGGCTTGTGCTCCATGAGATGTGTATGAAACCAACAGCAGCTGGTTCTTTCTGTCAACAGAAGCTGGCAAAATACAAATCAATACCTGATTTATCATTTGCAGAGTCCATGAAAAACTTTCACATACCAGTGTTATTTTAAATTCAAAAGTTTTCTTCTAATTCATCTTATTACATCCCTGAAAACATTGGTTCCTGTTTCCAACAGTAGTAAAATTTACAGGTGTTTTACCAATGACTCTCCAAAGTGTACACTCTTAGCTGCTTTCTTGTAATGTACCATGAATTGTGTGTGCTGTTTCTCAGCTACAATGGTGTCAGAGATTGAGATAAAAGCCATATGATTCATCTGAAACCATACTGTTATTGCAGAAACGAATGATAATCCTCCAGGTTCTTGGAACACCTTCTCTTTGCAGTGGGTGGGATGTAACTGTGCACTTGGGAAATATCTTTGTGCCTTACTGAATTATGGGGATTATAGACTGGTGTCTTATGCAATTCGTAACTTCATTAGAGTAGATGTTAAAATGTCCATGTGTGTGCACGCAGTTGAACACAAATAGTCTTCAGATGTTATGCTAAGGTGTTTTTGCACTTGTGTAGTGTTTAGTGATTTTTTTTTTACCTTTGTATCAACCTCTTTGCACCTTCAAAGGCTGCAATTGAGAATATGGATTACTTTGTGTGTCTGACACATGTTCTTACAGGCATACAGGTATGCATATCCAATAAGCTGTTTGTATTTTCTAAGCTGCTGCGGGAAAAAATTGTGTTTCTTTTGCAATTTTCTTAACTGTTGTTTATAAAGACAATTTAAAACAAAGAAATTTTGAAATGATGAGTTGACACAGTGAAGATCATATGAGGAGTCCTGTGAAAGATCTCCTGTGTAGTTAAGTGCATACTGCAATGTAGGGTGTCAAAGGAACCCTTATGGAATCATAGAATGGTTTGGGTTGCAAGGGACCTTAAAGATCATCTAGTTCCAACCCTCCTGCCATGAGCAGGGACACTTTGCACTAGACCAGGTTGCTCAAAGTCCCATCCAACTTGTCCTTGAACACATCCAGGGATGGGGCATCCACATCTTCTCTGGGCAACCTGTTCTAATGTCTGGCCACCCTCACTGTAAAGAGTTTCTTCCTAATATCTAATCTATAGTATATAGGAATGGAACTTACACATCTAGTTTCATAATAGTTCTGATTTATTATTCAATTATATGGACACAACACATAGCATATTTGAAAATACAGTACAAAGATCTCTGTCTTCTGTTCATTGGTCTGCTACTGACTCAGTAGGAAGTTTGGGGCCAAAACTGATAAAATGTAAGTTTCACAATTATTCTTCTAATGTTATATTTGTAATATAGTTTTGTAAATATAATGCAGAGCTGCATTATTATGTTGTATGTGTTGTGTGTGCATGCTCACATAGACATACTTGGATGCTGTGGAAAAAAGAGTGAAACAAAGCAGCTCCAGTATTATTCTCAGAAACTGGTGATTTTTTTTTTAATTTTTATTTCTGCTTAGATGGACAAAACCAATTTTGAAAAAAGGTTATAGACGACGTTTGGAGCTGTCAGATATTTATCAAATCCCTTCTGCAGACTCTGCTGATAATCTTTCTGAAAAACTGGAAAGGTAAGAAAGATTCGTGAAATAGCTTTTTTTCTGGAACCACACTGCAATTTCATTAAAAAGCTATTGGATAAAATGTTTACTTAGCATTGGGTGCAAGCTGGTTGCACACAGTTGTACTTTGCAGATGGCTGGGATTCTTGGTGGAGATGTGCCACCTTAGATGCCCAAAATTACTGTTTTCAGGTACCTATGACATCTATCCATTGAGGAGTGAGGCTAGACTCAGAGTTTCAATGTTAGTTCCCCTTTCTGCTGTTCTTCTCAAAATAACCTTGTAAAATCTTGGGTTTGTTTTTTTTTTTTCAACTAAGTAACACTTATTTTCCTTTGATACCTCTGTTGAAAGACTAATTGTTTCTGCAGAAATCGTCCATCAACTTTCATTTAGGTTTTCCTCATTTAAGCACTATTCTTTACCCTATTTAAGTGGCTTCTAATTTGGAAACTGTGCTGCACTAGTGACTAACTCTTACAGTACAAATGCCTAAATCCATTCTCCCACCTTCTAGTGTAGCTTTTCCTGGTGTTCTGGTGCAGCTCATGTCTGCGCTGTCATGCCAATCCAATTAAACTTAAGTGAAGTGTGGCGTACATGTTCAAAACTGGTGGAATGTATTGAAAATATCAGTATGCTTAATGCATTTTGATAGGTTATAAGTGGAATATTTTGGTTATTTAATATTCTGTTGAAAAATGAAGAAAAGGGTTAGCTGAGGAAATTCTCAGAAGTGGTTTAATCTGTGAATTAAATTTTGACTAAACATATGCTCTCTAAGCATCATTACTTCTGATAAGCTATTTATTACTGAACAGAAATTTATTATCCCAGCAATACAAGTTAAAAATAGTGCCGGGCAGTAGAAAAGTCACATTTTTGATCCTTTGTTGGTGCTTTCTTTTTTACAGACTGGAAGAGTTCCAAAACATTTATTTGCCTATGATTGTGCTTTGGTTTTAAGTACACCAGGTTTCTTTAAAACATACAATGTGACCTTTTCATGAATTAATTCCCTGCAGGGTGATGTATGACCAAGTATTTAAAACTGCCAAATATGTGGCTGAACTAGGTTTGAACTTTTGTGGGTCTATCAAGTCAATGAAGGCCAGGTCTTTGGGATCTCGGCAAAGCTTTCTTTCATTAGCCACCTTAGCTAAATCTCCTTGGATATACTTGGGTGAGTTGAAGTATGTCAGAGCCATAGACCCATGTATTTGCACACACAACTTGTTTTTTGATTCCTTTTCAGAGAGTGGGACAGAGAGCTGGCAACTTCAAAGAAGAAACCCAAACTCATTAATGCTCTTCGACGATGCTTTTTCTGGAAATTTATGTTCTATGGAATAATGTTATATTTAGGGGTAAGACTTGTTGGTCTCCTTTTCAGCAAACTTTTAATGTACTGTAAATAGCAGTCCCTAAGACTTGGGTCTGAATTAATACAGAGTCCTTTGAATAGCTACAGGTTTTTTCCTCTGTGTATTGCATACGAAGGTGATAAATACAGAGAGATGTACTCAGGGACTTTGATTAAAAGAAATATTTTCTCATAATATCTTTAAAACACACATATTAATAATTTCTAAATATTTCTGGTGCTGACATACACTTCTCCAAGCATAGGCAGAGCACCTGAAGTTTTGTATCACTGTTGAATTAATTATTTTCTCATGTTATGGTTTTTAAAAAGTTTCTAAAGAATTTTCTACCCTTATATTAAAATAAATGACCATGCAACTTCACACGATTCAGTCAATTTTTCCAAAGTGACTATCAGAAACATTCATAGTTAAATACTTTATTCAGGTTTACGTATTCAATAAACAAGTTTTCTTCATCAGCGGTAGCAACTCTGCATACACAACTATGTGAAATATCACCGAGTCTTGGTGCAGTCAGTGCTCCAAAGTGTGTGGTCATGAATGTGATGTAAAAGTCTGAAGTGATTATGTTTATCACCTTTCCAACATGTTAGGTAGGATTACCCTGAGTGACCAAATGCCACCTGTTTGTTTGACAATCCTATCACTCGAGTTAGGAGCTGTGAAAATAGTTTATTACTAATGGTGTCACACTAGGTATTTTGTGTAGCCAGGCTGTAAATCTGAACATTGCAGTTAACCAATATGTACATTTAATATCCATGTTATTTTCATGTTTCAGCGATTTAATAGTTAGAAAGAGAGCGTATAACCTCTGTAAGGAGGGGCAGGTAACTTGTGAGTGCTAAAAGGGTGTTGTAAGGTTATGTAGGGAGAAAAATAGAAGAGCCAAAGCCAAACTGGAACTTAATTTGGCCATTGCAGTTAAAGACAACAAAAAAGTTTCTGTAAATACACTAGAAGCAAAAGAGGGCTGAGAAGAACCTTCATCCTTTGCTGGATGCAGAGGTTAACGTAGTGTCAGAGGATATCCTTTAGGTACGAGACCCTAAATTGTATTTGTCCAGATGGAGCAGTTAGGGACAAAGGTGCCGGGGTAGGACAGGGTGTCTTGCTCAGGAGCTGCATAATAACCCTACTCTCTGTACTCTTTCACCTTTTTCATCAACTCTTCTCCGTCATAATATCCTTTTTTGTGGACCTCTACTCAACCATGTCTTTTATGTGCTCCTGCAATCTCATTACTGCCTCTAGTTTTTTAATTTTTTCCTCACCAAGACAGCAACTCCTTATTCCTGATAGGTTTGTAGCCTACCATACACTGTAATGGCTGTTTCTGCAGAATATACCAGCTGAAACATTTGCAGTAATGCATTCCTGTTAAAAGTTAAGCGGCGTCTGAGGACTTTTGCAGGCAGACTTGAGGATAACATTCTTTCCTAAAGTGTAGGCAATATGTGTGGACATGCATGCATGTGATTGTGCAGGGTTGATTTTTCCATATAGACTATTTTAATGGAATACAATTTTAGACCAGGTGAAGACAGAACAAGATTGCAGGATTTTTGAGTCACATTCTTTGTGTGGTTGTGGATTTGGATTTTTTTTTAATTTCTTTAAGTAAATCACGAATATGTGCAATTAAACGCATAGTAAACGGAATCTGCCCCTTTCATAATGAACATTAACTCAGTTTAAATTCTTGATTTTCTTATCATTAGTCTTCATTTCATTGAAAGCTAAATCATTTTATTGAAAAGGAATTATAAGAGAAAAAACTTGCTCCTGAGGCTGCTGGTGTTCTTTTTAGGACCTGCTTGCGGAAATTAATGGGAGCACTGCCATTAATTTTTGTGGGGACAGGATGTTGTGCCGTACTGGCATAGGTGTAACCAAGTTGAGTGTTCTTTTGAACTTCATTTTCCTTTCAGCTCTTCTTTTGTCTAATCTCTGAGCTGTTTTCACTGCACCTTTCTTGGAATATGATTTGAGCTCTGCTGACATCCCTGCTGTTTGTGTAGTTGTTGCAACTGGCATCACAGCTTTGCCCTCTCTAGGTCCAGCGTTTTTTCCATCTCTCCCTTTTCCCTGACGTGCTGTAGGTAATGATGTTATTGCAGGATGGACACTTGTGCCCTGGCCTCCTCAAGTACTCTGGCTCTCCCTCATAAGCAGTGTTACTTAGGCATATTGAGTTAGTGCACTTACTGTATCTGCTTCCCTGCTGTTTGAAACAGCTTCCGTGCTTCACCCTATCAGAAGATGAGTCTTGCAACTTAAAGTTGTTATGGTGGTGAAACAAAAATCTTGCTTTTTAGCTTGATACTCGCTAACTAATTGGATACTTTGCTGTGAGGATTAGTTTGTTTCTACTTATATTTTTGTTTTACATTCATCCCAATGAAACGCATATTTCCACTCAGGCACAGCAGCTGCTAACATTGACTTAGAAGTGGTATTAGTATCATATCCCGAAGGACCCTAATGAGGATTTCCTGAAGTTCTTGCATATGGGTCACGGGTGTGAGTGAGGAGGCAGGGAGGGAGATAAAAGTCCAGAAGCACTTCTTGGGCATATGCCAAAGCAGAGATGTGCATTATTGTCCTCAAATGCAGAGTGTTTGAACACATGTGAGGATACACGTGACATAAAAGTCCTTGTTGCGTAAGAATATTCATACCAGGTCAGATTAACACAGTATCCTGTGTCATACTCTTAGTTCTTTTCAGATCTTTGCTCTTTTAATTAAGAGTTCCGTGAGCGAGATATTTCTACATTTCTCAGTGGCCTATGATGAATGCAGAGGGAACAGTAAGTACAGGAGAAGGCAAAACATGACTCTTGAAAACTGCATTTTCTGCGAGGTGTGCAAATCCCATTCCTTTTTTTAGGCAGTTTGCTCTAATCAGTTTATCCATATTTATATCAGTATGTAATTTCGAGTTTGCAAGAGAAAAAAAGAAAACCAGGTAGTTCTGCTTTGATTTGTGTGTAGACTAGATAATATCTTTGGTAAGTAAGCTGATAAGTCTCCATTGTAAATCAGTAGATTTTTATGCCCCATGAGATAGCATATGACTTGGCTTATTGCCAGCCACTATTTTACACTTAGTCTATAAATCACCTTTTTTCCCAGCAAGCTAGGAATGTATGCAATACCTTTATAGTCACAACAAATACAGCAGCAGAACATGGCATTTTCACTGAAATAAAAGTAAATACAAAAAAACCCCCCACCCTTGCTATTTTAAGCCTATATAGAGAAGCTTATCTTGAAATCTCTGAGAGTATGAAAGCACTGCATTGCCCTTGAGAGGTGAATGTTTTGTATTTTGTGAGTTTTGGGGAGTCTTGGTTTGATGCTTTGTGATGCATATGGTCTAAGCACAGCTGCCTTGGGTCATGTGTGTTTTAATAAACACTCCTCCCTTCGCCTACTGATAACACTGAAGACTTTGTCAAAGCTGGCTCCAGATTTACAGGATTTGAGTTGAGGCAGAGTGGTGTTTAATTTGGGAAATGTAGTGCACAGCAAAGGTATGCTGTTTGAGATGTAAAATTTCACCTCTTCTGTGGAAAAAGTGAATGATGAATATCATCTCCACCAACAGTGACATTCAAAGGGATTACAGTACAGGTTGTAGAAGCACTTGGGGTTGCTTTGGTATAAGAGACCAAAATGAACCCAAAGGAGAAAGAAAAAAATTAAAGGTGATTTCCCCAGTATAACAGTAGAGCATTAACTATAGCTGAACTTCACCAGTTCACTTTTCTCTGAGTGTCTGTATGGTGGTCCATGCGATTTTTAGCTGGAAGGCAGTGCTAACAATTTTATTTTTTTTTTTTTTCAGAATTTAACACATTTGTGTAACAAAGAAATCAATAGCGTCTTGTTACTTTGGAAGTAGCAGCCTTCTGCTGCAACACAACAGAAAGAAGGATAAGGAAACAGACATAAAAGTTCATAACACTACGTATTTTTACACTGAACATAATGAAGTAAAGAAGCACATACATGCTTTACATCCTTGTGAAACTCATGCAGAAGATGAAGCAAGGTGTTTGCAGTTCTTGGGGAGGGAAAGAAGGGACAAGAGGCAGAGATGGAAAAGAATGAAGTTATAGGAGTGAAAGCATGAGAATGCTGTGTCAAGAAGGGAAATAGAAGGCAAAGGTGAGGTAACACTAGTGGGATTTAATTACAACAGAAAAGAACACTGAGGGCAAGTGTAATAGCAAGCTAAAGTCAAATCAGGGCTGTGGCAAATCACTTGGATGCCTTGCAGTTTGGTGATTTGTGCTGCCTCTTTTTCCTCTCCTACTCTGGATCTCCACCATGCTGCTCATACTGGGATGGGAAGTGCTGGGGCTTCTAATACAAAAGGGATGGATTTCTCTCTTGGATTTTTATTAAACTTTCCTCCTCTACCATGTACTTCCTCTTACTCTGTTTTTGTTCCAAAGCTGGATACAGTGTCTAGAACGGCCGAGCAGGATGATCCCATTATTTATACTTTTAATTTGTTGCTATTTCCATTTACTTTTTGTTTAGCTATATCTTCACTGTGTTGTTCTGATGGTGTTCATTTCAAGAGTTCTGAGTCTTCCTGTGTCTTTGAAGTCCAGTAAAGTGCAGTGAGAACTGTTCCCTAGGGACCAAAACAGGGATCCAGCTTGATAAGATGGATTCAGTCATATGATATGGCTAATCCATTATAATTCTGTAAAGTAAATGTAGAAGCTAATCTCAGTTGTCATTTTTGTAGAAAATGATCAAACAAAATTTACAATTTAGATTTGTTTTGGTGGAGTTGCAGGAGCATCACAGATTTAGACAGCAGTGAGTCGTCTAAATCTCTTGTGTATTAACTGCGTTTTTCTGTGATTTGCACAGCAAACAGGCTTGACTTCTTTAAGATATAAAGTTGTAGATCTGAAATGGTCGGACTTGAAATTAAAATGTTGGCCATTTTGAAGAAATGGACGAACTGCTGACCAAAATTATTTTTCTCCTTTCTATCTGCAGGAAGTCACCAAGTCTGTGCAACCCCTTCTGCTAGGAAGAATAATAGCTTCCTATGATCCGGATAACTCTGATGAAAGATCCATAGCCTACTACCTGGGCATTGGCTTGTGCCTTCTCTTCGTTGTGAGAACACTACTTATACACCCTGCTATATTTGGTCTTCATCACATTGGAATGCAAATGAGGATAGCTATGTTTAGCTTGATTTATAAGAAGGTAATTGTTCCATTTGCACTCTAAGACAAGCCTCTTTATGTAGCTTATGTAACTTCTAGATTAGTTTGTTGAAAGATTGATAGCTTTATTAAGGTAAACAATGTACATATGGCTTATATCAGATTCTGACAGTTCTTCATTTCCCAACCCAAAGAACTAAATACTCATCTATAGCTGGTTTGACTGAAGTCAGCCTCTGTGTGAGTTCAGACTTGCTGGATTTGTGGTGAGACACCTTAATTGTTCTACTACTATGCTCCCTTTGAACGTGTATATTGCAAAGGAAGAATAGCATGCTAGTGGCCAAAGGATGTCTTCAAAAGAGAATTAGAGGTGAAAATTTAAGCAATAAATGTAACGTTGAAGGGATTGAGTTTGAATGATACTGTGTGAGATCTCTGTAGCATGAAGAATCAACAGATACAGGCACATGTTCACAAATACGAAGATTTAAAGAGATATTTGGTTTTACCAAAAGCAGCTAACTAAATAAACATGTTAGTTATTCTAGTATAAAGCTCACTGTAACAGCATCTTTTAAAAATATTTGTCAAGAGGGACACAGTAGGATATTTTTGAGGATGCACAGCAGCACACAGCATGCATGCTTAATTAAACTTCTATTTGCATATATCTCTCTCTCTATAAAATATTCAACAGAAAGGAAAGACTAAGTCAATAAATCAATATTTGTAAAGCAATTTAATGGCTAGATTGAATTCAAGTGACATAAATAACAAGTTTAATGAGACTTTATAGTGTAAACAGATAAATGGATTATTATTTATACTTTATTTTTACCTGTATTTATTCTGTTTTATTGAGTTAGATAACCATTTTTCTATGGTTTTGTTTTCTTTTACAGATCTTAAAACTGTCAAGCAGAGTTCTAGACAAAATAAGTACTGGACAATTGGTCAGTCTTCTTTCCAACAATCTCAACAAATTTGATGAGGTGCGTCATCAGTTGTTTAATTCACTTGGTGAACCTTCAAATACAAATGCAATACTTCAAGCTGTTCATCACAAATATTAAGGAAAGATGGAGCATAAATGATGAACTGCACTGAGTGCTCATTGTTGATGTAAAATATTTACCCTATCTGAAGAAAATGTATTGGCACATAGTCATGGAAATGCTCACTCTGATGTTTATGACATCCTTTATCTCCTATGCTGATTAGTAGAGGAAAAACATAAAACTCAGTTATATCATAGAAACATGCTTGTCTACAGTCCAGTAAAAACCTGCCAGGAAACCTCTGGGTTATGCAGTTGATTTCATAGAAGTCAGAACTTGCTGGTTTAATGCTTCCATCCTATTTCCTGATTACTATATGTTTTTTCTAAAATGATCCAGTCCATTCCTGTCATTGAACAAGTGATGATGTTCAGCCTGCTGTTGCTACTATTAGCTGCTGTTCTAAAAGTGAATCCTGATGTAAGACGCTGTTAGGAGTCATTCCCAACACATCTATGTAGACAATACTTATAGAGTCTCTGCCAATGCCTTTAGGAACTGGAAGCTCTGTGAACTTCTATTCATCATGTGTGTTTAATTGTCCCATTGGTAGTATGAGATTTGCTTCCCATGAAAGATGCAAGATCAGAGTGACTGCAGAGTCAAGGCTGGAACTATAGAGTGTATTTTCTTTAAGCTGTGTTGCTATACAGGACAATGTCAAGTAGCACTGAACAAGTTAAGACAAGTGCTCTATCAATGCAGCAGTGTAGCTGCAGTAACACCCTCTGCAGTAAGACCCTCTGATCATAAGAATCATTCAAAAATCTCCTGCCTGTGAAGGAATGTGACTGAAGAAGGCAACAATTTGTATTAAATTAGTTGTGTTCACACAACAGTCATCTTCTCACCAGAGTTGTATTTGCCTTCTATATCAGATTAACACTGTCTTGGAAGATTCTTATGCACATTTTCCTCACCTTATAGTGGTTGAAAAACCTAGCTTTGATAACAAATTCAACTTACTTTTATGAAGTTGGATTTTTCCCTTGTGCAGATACATAATAAAGAGATAATTGCAGACTGAACTTTGCCTTAGAAAAATCAAAGTTTTGGTGTGGAATGTGTATGTATTGCTGCACTGTCATCATAATTAACACCCAGAATACTATGTGCTCAGGATCATGAATTGTCCTTTATAAACTTGTTTTACTACGGGAAATATTTGTACCATCCTTCATTACATTTTTCAAAGTGTTACTTTAATGACTTCTTCCTTTTCGTGTAGTTTTCAGAACACATCTATAACTTGTATTATTATTTTCTGCTGTGGCTTTCCATAGGGTCTTGCTCTGGCTCATTTTGTATGGATTGCACCATTACAAGTGGCACTACTGATGGGATTGCTCTGGGATATGTTAGAAGCTTCTGCATTTTCTGGACTTGCTTTTCTAATTGTCATGGCCTTATTTCAAGCCTGGCTGGGACAAATGATGATGAAATACAGGTGACAAGACTGTTTTAAAATATTTCAATATATTTTACTGAAAGACATTGGTTTTAAGAAGTTATACCCCTTGACTATGGAGTCCAAAGAATGTTTTCTCTGTTAGGAAAGCTACAGACAAACCTTTACATATTTAGCACCAGATGTCTAAGCTTAGCAAAATGAAAAACCTAACATGCAGTAAATAGCGATAGAATTAAATTTATAATTTGTAGAGTTAGAACTCTTCATTAGTGACTTGATTTAATACATGGATTTCTAATAATTCCTTTTGCATTCCTCATGAGCTAACTATGCAGGACAAAAAAAGGTAGACTGACCTAATGCCTTTTTACTTTGTAGGAATAAGAGAGCAGGAAAGATCAATGAGAGACTTGTCATCACCTCAGAAATAATTGAAAATATACAGTCAGTTAAAGCCTATTGTTGGGAAGATGCAATGGAAAAAATGATTGAAAGCATCCGTGAGTAAGTGTTCTCATTTATTAGTCAAATTTTTTTCTGGGTTCAGCGAAAAAACTTAAGTGGCTATGAACATCATCTGTGTTCTTGATAGTTAAGAAGTAAAGCAACAACTGTTAACCATTCATAAAGTAACCGTGGATTCCCACACTGCATTTTGGGTTTTTTTCCCAATTTGCCAAGTACACTGTGAAGTTGAGATTTTTTTTTATTTACTTCCTCATTTGTTATAGTGGTATTTCAATGGTTAGTTTGCACAGGTAAAATGATTGTGGAATCTATGTTTGTTTCTGGCCTACCATATCCTCATCTTGCAATAAAAAGCTCTTTTGTGAAGGTTACTTAAGGCTTTACAGACCTTCCTATTCTGTGGTGAAGGAAACAATATGAATCCTGTGTCTCCGTTTTCTGAGAAATGCAATAAAGCTGGTTATAAAATTTGCATGCAACCTGTGAAAGGATTAGAGTGGTGTAGCTTTGTGTATTCATCCTGCTCATTTACATTGGCATTTATTGTAAATGGCCTTGTATAATGCTTATCTCCCCAATTAATATAAAGATTGAACTGGAACTACCAGACCTGAAGCAGAAAGGAAGTAAAGTACTAACCTAGTTATCTGAGACCTGTGAGAAGGAAGTCTTTGTTACAGACAGAGCATCCTGGGGGAAGGGAGGAGAAGTGACATGTTGATTGATGGGTGACATTGCATTAAAATTGTCCCATGTGTCCTGTGTGTTTGTTTAGTCCTTTTCAGAGACTTGAAATTCAGTACCAGGTGTGTGATTGCAAAAATAAAAGAAAATAAACTAAATATAATTGTCATATTATTATGTAAATAAAAGGCATGATATTGCTACACAAACACCTTCTTGTTCAGCTGCTTTCTGAAAGACAATCCATGTGAAATTGAAGTGCTCTTTACCATTAGAATTTGTAATGATTTACTATAGAAAATCAGATAAAACTCAATCTAAATCCAGGCCATGAGTGCTGGCTCGAGGATGGAACTAGTTTAGAATTCCCCTGATGTCACTGGTCACATGCAATGCTTTTAAGAAATTTGAGACCACACCATGTAAGCAAATTCTTTAGAAATTCATTAAATAAATTGTAGTCCACAAAATGATCATGGAAACCTGGAGAAAGGACTGTTATTATAGAAAATACATATCATAAAATAATTTAAAGTAAATTTTGTAATGCTGGAATTAATTTTTATTGTACTTTGCATGGATTTTTAAAAGACAAAAATGATAGCAATATTATAAGATCAGAGTACCTCCCTGGAGAAGAGAAGGCTCTGGGGAGACTTTATTGTGGCCTTTCAGTACCTAAAGGGTATGTAGTGATAGGGACAAGAGGGAATGGCTTTAAACTGAAGGAAGGTAGATTTAGATTAGATATTAAGAAGCAATTCTTCCCTCTGAGTGTGGCCAGACACTAGAACAGGTCGTCCAGAAAAGCTGTGGTTGCCCTATCACTGGAAGTGTTCAAGGTCAGCTTGGATGGGGCTTTTGAGCAACCTGGTCTAGTGGAAAATGTCCTTGCTCATGGCAGGAGGGTTGGAACTAGATGACCTTTAAGGTCCCTTCCAACCCAAACCATCCTATAATTCTATGATTCTTCTGTATTTTTTTGAGTCACTCAACATGATGTCACCAGAGCAGGTCAACCCAGGAATGTTCAGGAACTTTCAATTGGATTCGATTTGCTGAACCAGCTCTGCAGGACCACCCAGTCATTTGCCTTGTTTAGCTGGTAGGAAATGAGGCTTTGTGCTTGAAGCGCAACATGCCTGTGTTTTAGCAAAAGTGTATTATAACGCAATACCAAACCATTTCTGCATGTTGACATTTTCTGATGCAAGCCAGTTTAATCAGCCCTAATTAACCCTAATGCTCTGGTAGACTTGTGCTGCCAGGGCTGGCCATCCTGCCGGTATAACATTGCCGTAGACAAATTCTCTCAGGGAACTGTGACACTTCAGAGAGATCAATATGAGTTGTCTACTGTGTTCTCTCCTAAGTGTACACTGGGAATAATTGTTCGTAACAGGTGCCTGAACAAACATATCTGCATTCCTATGGGCTGTGCAGTGTATTCTGTGAAGTGGTTATAGCACTTGCCCAGTGAATGGACACCTTGGGGTCTAGCTCTATCTCTAGCCCCAGTTAGTTGCTGTAATTAACTTGATAATTGCAAGACAGCAATTGCTCTTTCACTGTAGCAGATGTGCCTCTGTCCAGGAAAAGCTGAGCTGCAGGGCACCTGGGCGATGTGAAGTAAACAGGATCAAAATGACAGTCAACAAAAAGATTCATCACTGTCAGTTGTGGCTGTCAACTCAGCAAATGAATTATGTTCCCTAGATTATTTCTCTTTTTATTTAATAGCTTGCATAGACACTGTGGAAGCAGCTAAGAGTAATCACCAAAAATCCATTCCTGCACAGCAGTCAGTAAGCTACTCCATAGACTGAGCTTCTATGGAGAAAGGAAGGTGGAAAGCAGACTCCCTGCCTTGCACCTCTTCAAACTGAGGTTAAGTGATACCATAATTCTAAATCTAAATGATCAGATAAATATGGAATGATGCTTCTGGGAGTGTATCTGATGCCACAGCAATAGATGCTTAAGGTTGGTTGTGCCAGGAATTGTAGATGTTTGTGGTTTATGCAGTACCTAAATCATGACACAGATTGTTATTTTTTCTGCCATCTCTGAACAATGATGCCAAAATTTGGCTCTTATGGTTTTTTAGGGCCCCAAAATAATTTGGAGTCTTACTTTCTACCTGCAATACTAGAAAATAAAAAGGATGAGTGAGCCTTTGAGTTAATTGTTATACCAACAGTTCCATCCAAAATATTTGTAAGATATAAACTGTGAAATCTTGTGCTAATTATTCGTATTTGTTTTTTTTAACAGAACTGAACTGAAGCTTACCCGAAAAGCTGCTTATATGAGATATTTCAACAGCTCAGCTTTCTTCTTTTCAAGCTTTTTTGTTGTGTTTTTAGCTGTGCTTCCATATGCTGTGACTAAAGGAATTATTCTCCGAAAAATATTTACCACCATTTCCTTCTGCATTGTTCTCCGAATGACAGTGACCAGGCAGTTTCCCGGCTCTGTACAGACCTGGTATGACTCTATTGGAGCAATAAACAAAATACAGGTAGAGTACACAGACTAAAATCTTCCCAAGTGCGTAAGCTAATTCTTTGTATCATGTTATCTTGTCAGTTGATCAACAAAAGCACACAGCATTTATGCAGACTTTCTGAATATATGTTGCTTTGACTAAACACCATGAAATGTCATTATAAATCTTGATGTTGTTAAGTGGCTCCCTAGGCAGCATAACTACAGGAGTCTTATGCTACCTGTTGCCTTCTTTTTTTTTTTTTTTTATACAGTGACATTTAATTAGTTATTATCATTGAAGAACAAGGAACATAATAAAAATCTATAATGAGTTATAGTGCTTAAGAGATGTTTTTCCTTTGGAAAAGTAAGTTCAAAATCAGTACATGTTTTCTATAGCACAGCTTCCAGAGATCTTCTCTTTTTCTAGATAATAGTGGTAAGCACAGAAGGAGATTGTGCATCTTATGCAAATGTGCATGTCATTCATTATGAGCAGTAAACATAATTAAGGTGCTGGTCAAATAATTATTACCCACCTTACCTACTGAGATCAATTGCTCATATATCAGCATGACAGGCTTATCTGCAGAGTCAAATCAGGGTGAATTCTCGTTAACTCTGTTTTCTCTGAATTCTTACTCTATTTTGGGGTGACACATCATGCTTTTTTATTATGTATTTATAGATTTTTCTTTGTTGAAAATAGGTTAATTATTTTTTACATCTTACTCCAAAATCAAAGCTTTGTTTGAAAAGGATTAAGGTCAGGAGGGTGATCCTGCCTGATATAAGTCCTGAAAGCAAAGCAAATGCCACATTTTGACATTCTTTCTAAATTGGAACTAAATACCTTTACGGCTATGTTTTCACTAGCAATGAAAGAATTGGTAGTTTCAAAATCATCACCTTCTGCATCCTATAGATCTTATATAATTTATGTTTATGCCTCTCTCTAAAAGCACTATAATGCAATAGCACCATCAGAAATACCAGTTAGTGTAGGCAAGTGTATACTGCTTTGTGTGATACAACTTTGTCCTTTGCTGTTTCCTCTCATCTTCTTTTATGGTGTTTCTAGGATTTCTTGTTGAAAAAAGAGTATAAAGCTCTGGAGTATAATCTAACAACCACTGGAGTTGAGTTGGACAAAGTAACAGCTTTTTGGGATGAGGTTGGTACTTTTACTCAAACTATATTAAAACACAGAGCGTATAATTTTTGTTAATATTTGTCATAGTGTTCTCTAAAAAGGGCAGACTACACGCCTTCATTTTAACTAGCTTCAGCTCTCAGCAGGCAAGGAATACAAGGCAAGTAATTAATGCATGATATCAAACTATCCATGGTTGAGAAACTTAGGCAGAGACCTTTTAATAAGTGTTAACACTGTATTAAGTAGTTATTACTGATTTATGCCAGCCTGAAAACAGGATCAGGCTGTGTGGCGTGTATAAACATTGGAAAGCAGTTGGATAATAAGCAAGTCTTGTTTGTGTCCACGAATTTAGGGACAAGTCCAATACATACAGTAAAAAATGTATATTTGAGAATATAATGTATATTTTGTTGACAAGCAAAGTAACATGAGAAAAATTCATATGTTTTTATAGATCCTAGGATGATATACATGTCTGCCTATGCATGGTTTATTCATTTTTTATTTATTTTAAATACATATCTGTGTATGTTGCAGGGAATTGGAGAGCTGTTTGTAAAAGCAAACCAGGAAAACAACAACAGCAAAGCTCCTAGCACTGACAGCAATCTCTTCTTCAGTAATTTTCCGCTTCATGCTTCCCCTGTTCTTCAAGATATAAATTTCAAGGTTGAGAAGGGACAATTATTAGCTGTTTCTGGATCTACAGGAGCAGGCAAGGTATTTCTATTTCTGCTGTTTTGACAAAAGTCTTAATAATTATATGGAATAATACTGTGTAGTTATATGTATTGTTACCTGTGTTCTTACTATCTTCTTGCTATCCTGTGTTTGCTGTTGGAATGATGGCTGCAGGAAAAATTATGGATAAACTGTAAGTTTCAATAAAATGGCCAGTAGTAATTTGAAGTTTTATTCTGTGTCCAATATGAGAGAGAGTTTGCTGGATATTTTTTATAATACCACGATACAGAATTATAAGAAAATAATGACTTAACTGACGAGACTGTTTTCCCCTTGGAATTAAATGGAGATTTACAGGAATAATACAGACTGAAACCTAAAGTTAAGGCTCATGGCAAGAATGTCCCTGCCTTTAAAAAAACTGGAGAACATAGCATAGATATTCAGATGGCTCAGTGTGCTAGAAAGCAATTTTTTTTCCTGCCTTGCTAACATTTTAAGGAAAAGTTTGAACACAAGATGGTTGGTAATCTGACAAGCCTGACGTGAATTAGCTAGGTATGTGTGCCCTAAATATATGATATACTTGATCACTTATGCTCCAGTTCCGACAATGCCTCACTCAGGCTTCCTGAGACCCATGTGAAAGCCTGGGGAGGTGCTGCTGAAACTGGTGGTTTTCTGAGAAAAGTCGTGCTTTAGATTAATCATCGTTTTGCTACCCCAAAGTGTTATCAATGCAATTAGTTTGCAGATAAAGCATCCAATTAACCTCATTAATATAAAATGAATTGCACTGTGATACTCCTATTCGCTTTGAACTGCAAGTAATTAGATGAGTCTTTCATCTTTACCGGGTTTTTTGAAGAGATGTGAAAGTTGAAACAAATACTCATTATGCATTTGGTGACTTTTCCTGGTTAACAAATTATAGGTGAAAATATTCTGATTTCTTTTATTGAATGGGTAAGATCTTTGGTCTGTTTGAGTCAGTGACGGAGTATGCATCAATTTCAATGTGATCAAGGCTTCTAAATTATTTTTTCAGTAATAATCCCCATAAGAAAGGGCAAGAGACTCAGAACATGAGATGGTCCTCAACCTTATATGTTAAGGTGCATTCTACTGTGATACTTCTGAATTTATAGAACAGTTTCCTAGGGCTATTACTAGAGATGGCAATTGTAATATAGAAATATCAGCTAGAAAGTGATGAAGGACATATGTGTATCTTCCTTTATTCAGCTACATAGGAAATTGAGGAAAATTCAGATTACACTGAGAAGTTTATGTGAATATATACATATGATAAATATGCGCTTTCCAAGGCAATAAAAATAAAAGGGTTAAAATATTATCTAAAAAAATTTGCAAGGATATAAGGTTCATCCCCTCATTTTCCCTAAAGATATTCTCCTTCCCTTAGACCCTTTTAATTTAAGGTTTCCTTCATGTTAGTTGAAGCTATTCCAGGAATTGCCAGGCCTGTGAAACAGGCTGCACAACTATCTTATCTGTAACAGGTATTAAGCCTGACATCAGCTGTTTAATACTGCTTCAGTAGGGTTTGGTTTGGTGGTTTGGTTGGTTATTTTTTTTCAATTTGTATTGTATAGCACAAGATACAGTAGTTTAATATCCAGTGTACGGAATATGCCGAGCAACTGTCTTTTGCAAGATTGGAAACTTCTTAGCGTTTTTGAAAACTCAGATTCTGGTATAATGGAAAGAATCTCATGAGATTCCCCCAGTATATTGTATAACTTGTCAAAGGATCTCTGGGCCTCACAGAATGAAACTCTGATTTAAACAGATTTTTTAGATCTTTGGCTGTTACGTCCCAGCTTTGTTGGTCGCTTATTAGCGATAAGAACACCACTGCAATGGCTCTGCAACATATTTTTCCGTGTATTTCTCAATTCTATTCTTTGATCTAGGACCCAGTGATGTGTGACAAGGTTACTACAAGCTACTGATTAACTTTGAAATTATAACATGTCAGTACTGAAATTGCAATCAATTCTTTTATGGACGGAAATAGTAAATATACTTAGGTCATGCATTCGCGTAAATGAGTTAACAGGTACAGAGGAAAATTCAGATCAGACTGAGAAACTGTATACACTTACACAGAGAAATTGCATTTTCAGGACAATTTAGATAAAATACCTATAAACACTAGAAAAATTATAAACATGAATTATTTCATCCAAAGAACAAACGAAATAGTCACGGATAATTTTAAAAATCAAATAGAATTCTCCATAAATAATAATACCTTATGTCAGTATGTGTGTCACAGATTTTTATCTTGTGAAATTACTGGAAGTTTCATTAAAATTATATAGTCTTGCAGCAGCATGCCTTTTTTGCAAAATATCTTACACAGTTTTATCATTCATTCAATTAAGTTTCTGTCATCTAAGAACATTTCAGAACAACAGGTATCATGAAAATCTCCACTAATTGCAGTTTGCACTAGATCAGCACTAAAAGGGACACTCATGGCTAGACAAATATGCCATTTAAATGACTTAGCAGGGTGACTCTCACATTGTTCAACATTTCTTACTGCTGTACAGATCTCTGATATATTAATCAAGCGTTAATGATTTTTCAGACTTCTCTTCTGATGTTGATAATGGGAGAATTGGAGCCTTCACAGGGTAAAATTAAGCACAGTGGAAGGATATCCTTTTCACCTCAAGTCTCCTGGATAATGCCTGGAACAATAAAAGAAAACATAATTTTTGGTGTATCCTATGATGAGTACCGGTACAAGAGTGTCGTCAAAGCCTGCCAACTAGAAGAGGTCAGTCATATAGGACTTTCAAGACCTGTGACCACAACCAAGCAAAACCCTCCCAAAAAAGTCAAGGAATGGGGCTTTAAGTAGGTGAGACATCTCTGGGATTTAAGGAACTCAGCCTGGCATCCAATTTTTGTAGAATTGCAAGTCAGCCTATTGTCGACTCCTTGACAGTCCTGATAGTTTACGCGATGGGAGCTAAGTAAGCTGGCTCAGATATTATATGATGTATGCCTTCTCAGCCTTCCTTGCTAGTTAAAAACCTGAGCAAACATGTTGATGTTAAAGAAATTATGTTAAAACTATTGTTCCTACAATTTTTTTTTGGTCATGTTTCTTCCCCATAAAGAAGCATTCCTTACAATCTCGGAAATTAACCTGTTTTACTTATTTCTTTTGCACTTCAAAAATGGCTCCAAGTATGATTGGAACTCTGTGCCATAAACCTGAACTATTTAGGGGAAAATCTTAACTAAAGTTGTTCTTTTTCCTGTGTGCACACCGAAAGTTCTCACATTAGAAATTATTGCAGGATCAATCCTTATGTGACATGTAGTTCACAATGAGTAAAATTACATGAAAATGTCCTTATGTGTGTTTGATATTGACAGAGGTTAGTTTAGGAAAAGATATCTTTTCACATGGCAAGATACAAAAGGAACCAGCATTTGAGACCTTTACACACATTGCTGTGCCTTAAGATCAGGGATTTTGCCTGTAATATAGAAATAAAAGCAGTAAATACTTAACTGTGATGAATAGGATTTTTTCTTTATGCAACACAGTGAAACATATTTTCCCTTAGCACCAGTCAAGCAAGAAAACAATACCCAGTCTGTTTAAAAATAAAATGAGATTACTGAACTTTACCTCAGAGCAGGGTATAGTTAAGCTATAAAGTAGTATTTTCTTTTATGTTTCTGGCCATTTCATCTTGTTTTTGGATTTTTGATTTGCTTTGCTAGAAATCGTTGAAAGCTTCTGAAGACAGGAGAATTAAAAATTCTGTGTCAGGACTACTTTATGAAGAGTAGTCCTTAATGCCGGTTGTAGAAGTTGTAGTCAAAGCTCCAAGAAAAAATTGGCTTCAGCAGTTCAAAACTGCCTTCTCTCAAATGGGCTTTCCACCCCAGGCCCTTTCTAGAGCAGCAGGTGGTTAATGGTGGCTTAGTGTCTCAGTGCTGGTGGGACAGCTTGGTGTTCCAATGTTTGTGGGATGGCGTGGTGTTTTGGCAGGCTGCAGCTCCTTTGTTCTCCAGACAGGCTCAATCAAGCCAGCTTTGATCTGTGTTGGTGCAGCCCTGTGCGGAATGATATGCTTCACCTCCTAGCAGGGCTCATTATTTGAGAAGAAGTTTAATACTTATAAGGATATTTTCTTCTTTACTGAATAAATTGTGCTGGCCTGAGGAGAAGGAAGAATAGTCTGGAAGAAAGCCAAATGCATTACCTTATTGCTATTATTATACTTTCTAGTCTCATTAGCTTTCATGTATTGGTTAGCAAACAAGACTGAGTATGGCGGATTGAAGGATGAATTTCAAATATTAATTCCCTGTCTATTCCCGTGTGACCTTTTAGGAGTTTATTACAACAAGGATTAGTGCTTTGTATTGGAGTTGCATGTGTATGTGTTCTTGTTCAAAGGGTTTTTGCCTGAGTTCTCTGCTCCCTTCTCTGCAGTTTTCCTAGGTAGTTATATAGCCCACCTAAATGCAGGCCAGTAGCTGAGACTAGTTCTTATGTGGACTCTTCAAGGAACCGAAGGCTGGTAGTATAAGAGATTTTATTTCCTTATTGGGCACATCTTCAAAGTCAATTAACATAAAGCTCTTACTGGTGGCTAAATGAGGTTTACTTCCAAGCTTCATATTCACCAAAACATTTTCAGACTACAAGGCCCTTTTCTTTAACGCACTGGGCAAATACTAATGGAAAAAGTAACATAACTGTAAAATGCCCCTTTTGCTTTGTCATCTCCACAATCACTTTATAGAGGAAATATACTAAAGGTCTAGTCCAATTCCTAAATTTTATTTCTTTTCCCTCTTGTCTTCATTAGTGCAAATAAAATGTTGCAAGTTACTTTAAGTGGGTCATATCATATCATCTACATAGATTTGAGGCTTCCAGACACATGCTTGTTCTTGCCTGTAGCACAACAGGACAGTGAAGTGAGGTGATGTTATACAAGGTGTTCTGCCCTCTGTTTTAGGTCTACGGAGATATGCAAGTGATACTATGCAAGTGTAGCTTAAATAATTTCAGAATTTTCAGAAATGTCAGTGCTACATTTTGCTGCCTGACTTTTTTGATTGATACATATTTAATTTACTAAAGGCTTACCAATTACAGCCTCTTTAGAGTTGCTGAGTACTTGAGGTAAATTTAGCTCAACGTAATGATGAAAGACGCAAAGTGCAAGTAAATATTTGCCAGAGCTTTCCATATTTTTAGGTGTCCAATAAAAGAATATTTCTGTATAGGAAATCAGATATTTATTAAGAGGTCAGAATGTGTTTTGTGTTAGACTTTTATTCTGTAAAGTTCTAAAGAATGGCAAATCTAGGTATGTTAGCCATTTAAAAACAGGAGGGCTTTGGTATGTTTTTCTTGAATGGCAGAAGATATTCTCACAGCTTTACATTTTTTTCTATTTATGTATGGAACTATCAAAAGGAAGATTAAAAGATGCTTTTTTCTCCAAATAATTTTGAATATTTACAAATAACATTACTGGAAAGCAATGAAATGGTGAGCGACAAAAGGGTTTTCTTTTATTTCTTTTATGAGCTCATGCCAGTTTTTAACTATTTAGAGCACTAAAATGAGACATTTTTTAGTCCAAGGAGTTCAGGTAGCTACATTTATCCTTACTTGACTTGTATACTCAGCTGAAGAGATTTCTGCCTTCAGCTTCTTACTCTTCTTGCATTGCTGCAATTTATCTACCCTCCAGTTGTACCACTGTACCCGTTCATGATGTTGTACTTTGAAACTGAAGATTAGAAGGAAAATATGTTATATTTGAGATGTGCAACCCTTGTAAGTACTATGCCAGGATGGTTTGACAAAGTGTGTTTGTGTAGGGCACAATACATTAGGATGTGTCTGTGCCTGGGTTTACAGGCTTAATTAGTGTGTACATCTGTCTCAAGTATCTTTTTTTCTCATCCATAACACAAGTGTTGTCTCACCCAATGCTCTTCAGAGAGGTGCATGACTGATGAAAGATCAGATGCACTGACTCATGTCATACAGTAGATACTATTTTGTGAGTTTACATGTGGGAAGCATGTGTTTTAATGGTGCTCCTTTGAGTGCAGTCCCTGTTGATGACACACATGTGACAGCAGTATAGTGGCATAGGTTTCATTCATGGTCCTTGGTCCTCACGGCTCTGCTCTGCCACATAGGGATACCAAGGGACACCACAGTGCAACACTGTATATGAGATCTGAGTTGCTGAAAGGATCCATAGTGAAAGACAGATGTGTGTTGAGGGGAGTTTGTCAGATTGAAGTACCAGTTCTTGTCATAATTTCAGGATGTCACTGTATAGATACATAATACTGAAGAAGCATGAGAAGGGTTCTCAATTACACTTCTGTGCATTAGTAAAAGCATGACTAAAGTAATTGTTAAACTTTTGTTTGTATGTGTAACGTAGCCTGTCTTATATTTGTAAAATGATTCAGAACTTGATTACAATTGTGTTTCTTGATTATATTCTTCCTTTGAGAGTAAGTAGGGCATTAGAGGAGTTAAAATCATGTTCTACAATGTTTTTCTCATTACTGGAGTTTGTAATGGACAGAGGTTAAGACAAGAACACTAAAAGGTAAAAGACCAAAAGAAATACTACTTTGGAGACAAAGGGACTGTAATTAAGAGCTACCTTGGTGTGCTTGATATCCAAGAGATACAGCCTTACTGGCAAAAATTCTTTCTAAAGGCCCAGCACACACTGAATATGACTGCAGTGGGATATAAGTGGACTCTTGTGTGATGCTGAACTCAGGGCAATGCAATGCATTTAAATTATATGATGTATTTGGTGAATCTTTACAGTAAAAAAAAGTTTTCAAGAAGGCATAGAAGAAGGGCTGCTTTTTCCTTCTCCGCTGCCTTCTTCTCTTTTTCCCTTTCCTTGAGAAATAGCAAATATTTTAGCAAGAGAGAAAGCAGGTTAAATACTTAATTTAATATGTCTTCTAAAGTGATTGTCCCAGTAAGCAAATAAAAAATTGAAGGCATTCAACTCCTGGATCAAACCATTCCAGCACAGATCAGTAATCTTTAACATTTTTCTTTTATTTAGAAGCTGTTTTGGAATAAATAATTTGAGTGAGTTTACTTTTGAGTTTCTGAGTATTATCTCAAAACTGTTACCTTTAAAGTCTTATGTTGTCATTCTATGATGGAGAGAAGACAAGATGTAATTGGTACGGATTCTGAGCTCATTTTCAAAAGACAGTCCTCATAGACAAGTTTAAAGGCACTTGGAAAGTAAGATAAAATTACTGGTGCTGCCTCAGCAACGCTTTTGACAAAGTGGTTTATCCTTTTTGTCAAGTACCTTTCATCATATTAATGATAAAAATTGTAGGAAGAAATTGGGAACTTTTGCGTAGTACTTCAAGTTAAGGACCAAGTGTATACCTGAAGCCACTGAGAGATGTGAATTTCCTGAGTTTGTATGTCTATGGAAGCTTATCACTAAATTTGAAGTAGTTCTAGAAGTGCGACTTCCCTAGAGATTGTATTAATTGGAAGTGGTATTAATTTTAATGGCAGGGACAACATGAATATAAATGGAAATCTATAGAAGTAGTTAATCAAGTTCTTATGACTCATGTTATGAAAAATGGAGAAGGAATGTGGCTTGATTTTCAGATATTTATGTTGAACAATCAGTATTAATAGCCAACTATATGGAGCATATATGAGTTTTATTTTGTTTTAGCACTTAGGTAAAACCTTTGAGCAGTTGAAACGGGAATCTGCATGCTTAAATGTTAATGCTGAACAAAGTCATCTTAAGAGAAAATGTTCTTCCCATCAAAACTACAGAAGCAGGCCCATTGTAGTTATTGTTTAAAAAAAAAAAACAAGTATCATATCACATTTGAGGGGATCCAGTGATTCATAAATGTTGAAGTCATGTTTCCATTACTTCAAATTTTACCTTTTTGCTATTTAAGACAGATTTTTTTCCACCTAGTTAGTTCATTTGATCCTTCAATAGTTACTTAAGAGGCCATAAACACATAATTGCAAACAACCTTTAAGAGATTACCACTCATTAAGTAAACACATATTCTGATTTGAGAGCCACCAGCTGCTCATAAATGTAATGTTTAACATGGCAGGCAAATAGAGGCAGTGTTTCCATGTGAAATCAAATCATGAAACAGTACTAAAGAAATTTGTGGCCAGATTCTGTGGGATTTTGAGCTGGTTTTACAAGGAATGCAGGAGATTCATTTTTATCTAAGAACTTAGATTATGGAGAGATTAACTATAGAAAGAGACAGCCAATATGCCAAGCCCAGATTTGTATTCTTGCGTGTTTAATGACTCCTTGAAAAAGATGGCATCCATCCCTGGTGACAAGTTCACTGCAGTGTCAAGGACTGACATTGCAGAAACGGGTATCTTTGCATCCCACTATACTGCTCCAGCTCCTTTTATCTGTGGTGATTTTGGGTTGGGTTTTCATTGGTTGATTAGTGTGGGGTTTTTTTGGCAGATAACTAAATCAGTAGGGTTGAGAGCTACTATGTCAGTGAGTGAAATGCTTTGTGCCCTGGTTTTTAGCCTCGTCTTAATGAGGGGTATGGGCAGATTACAAAACGTGCAGAAGAGGTATTATATATAATAAAGGGTTTAAGCCTTGAACGGAGCGCATTGTAGTATGTAGTTCTCTACCAGAGGATATTAAATGGTAGCTTGGTTATCTAGTCAGGTACATGTCTATAGTGTAAATTGTGCGAGAGCAAGTGACTTTGCCTGTCTTCACAGCTGGGGAGAGCTACTTGGCATGTCAAGGTGAAGTTCATCCCATCCTAATGTAAATAGCTAAAAGAGCATAAATGCCTCTTGTAGGAAGAAAGCCCACATAATATGTCAAAACTCCCATTACAACCATTGCACCTCAGACATGTGTGCCCAAATGTTGGCTATCTTTATATTTTTTCCATCTCACACTGGTATGATCCACTGGCATCAGCAGACTACTCGAACTGAAATTCTTGTCGGTAGCTCGTCTGTTAAAATCATGGGCTGTGAAGCTGCTGACATAGTGAGTTTTTTGGGTGAACTGAAAGTTAATAGGCTAGCTCAGTTCGGGAAAACACCTCAATTAGAGAAAAAAACACCCTCAAATTCCCAAATACATTGACTTCAAGACGTTTATAAGTCATCAGCTGTATAAGTGTAATGGAGTCCCCTTTCCATGTTCTGTATTGACATCATTTAGTTAAAACCTGTTTCAGTCAAGATAACTGTCCCCACCTGTCTTAGGTACAGGGCTCTGGACTAATTATCTTGGATGTTGTCTTATCTTCTGTGTCACTTCTGGAATCATATTTAGTTATCTTACCCTGAGTTCAACCTTCCCGCTTGAAGCATACTGACTACTTCACGTTTTAAAAATCTGTTCTATGGGAATATTTCACCAGAGAGAAAGCAAGTTTTTCCAGCATTCATGTGAGTTTTGGGTGAGCCTGACAATCTGTTCAAGGTCACAAACTCTTGTGAAAACAAAGCTTATGCTTTTAGATCATGAGTCCTTCATAAACAGTTTAGCTAAAGTCTAACAAAAGCCATGACTTCAAGAATTGGGGGCAGAGAGAACAGAATTTCTTGAATAAAATAAAATATAATCTGATTTGAAATACTTTAAAGAAATCTATTTTCTTGGCTTCTCTCCCAGGAAAATGAGGATTCAGGTATGTTCAAGCTAGTTACCTAAATGTGAGATATAAAAAATTGCTGAAAATTCTTTGTCTTTTAAAAATTAACAGAAATGTTCTGTAGTAGGTGTGAGACTGAAACACAAGTCTTGATTTCAAAATTTTAAGAATTCAAATTTTGTAGTGCAGTTTGTCTGTCTTATTTCCAAGAGAATTTATTTTCTGAAAATCAGAACAAATAGAAATTTATACTTTTTGCAAAATGATGTTTCAGATTCATTACGTAAAGATTTTTGGTCATTATTGAATTTAAATATGGAGGTCTGTTTCAGTTCCATTTCTGCCTTTTTAGTATATTAGCATTGAATATGATTGATTGGAAGTACAGAAATAATCATATTAGTGACAAAGTTTGTAGCAGCTAAATTTCCTCTTATAAATAAAGAGAAAAATTATCAAATAACTAGAGTGGTATTACAACTCCTACCTGAAATCTTTGGTGTTGCTTCTGCTTAACTTGTATTCAGCTTTTTATACAATAAAGGATTCAGTATTTTTCTTCAAATCTAGTGCAAATAGTCCATGCTATAGAAAAGAAATGGCAAAGTGTATTCAGAGGCAGCTTCTATAATATACAGAGAAAAGAAGATGATGAAAACTTTGGTGGGTGAGAAGGAGGTAACAATGAGGATGAAGAGTTTCCTGGGCTCTGTGAAAATAAACACAGGGAATGTTAATGGCAATGAAGAAAAGAAGGGGATAGAGATGGTAAAGAAACTGTAACTGTAGAAAAAGCAAAAGTGAAATAGAGAAAAGAGTTAGTGAAGATGAAATGGAGAGAGTCAAGACTGCTGCTCTGTTCCATCAGTTTATGATGAAAGGCAGAACAGAGATGACCAAATCCCTCCTAGTTAGGGACAAATTTAAGGAAGAGAGGCCCCATAAGCAAAATACTTAAGTTCTATCATTAGAACATCTTTTGTTTGGATATATTAAACAACTATTTACTGAAAGACATGATCCTTAAAGACTATTTTCTGTCATTATTCATTAATTGTTGCTAATGATTTATCAAATGGTTCTGATAACAATTAACCTCTACAGAAAAGACTTGGAGTGTGAAGTCCATTCTAAAGTTTCCTTTTTTAATAATGAGACTGTATTTCCTATTCACCCTGAAGCTATCCTAGCTGTGTTCTTCCATACCAAGCTCAAAGGTGTTATGAGGTTCATCCTTTTGCAGCTGAGGTAGATGAATACGGCATTTAAACTCTTAGAAGTGCAAAAAGCTGTTAAAAGGGTTGCCTTCTCCTTGGATGAGTAACTCGATATTTTTTAGCTCCTGATCCACAAAAGTGAATAATGTCTATGGCAACTGAAGGGGTTTTCATCTCTGAATAATTACCAACAAGTTTCTCAATTTAAGCATTTAGAAATAGATCTGTTAAAGAAAATCCAGTAGCTACTTCATTAATAAGCTGGGGTTTGTGCTGTTCAGCATCATTACATTAGGTTTGTTTGGCTTGATTTCACTTCCTGCATAGCATGATAGCAAGGATGTATTTGGACCAGCCCTATGTACTTTCTTACAATAGGTCATGCATGTTCCAACAAATAGCATTGTGTATTACTGGACTTCATTACTCTGTTTACGCCTTTGAAAGAAATTACTAAACATTTTTTAATTATTATAATTACAGCCTGAAAAGTTCTTTGTCTGTTCCATGCCATATATTATGCTGAGGTGAAGGGTAGAGGAGAGCAGAAGGGGAACTCATTAAAAGTCTGATTAAAATTCCATGTTGACACACCTGCAAAGAAATATATCTGATGAAATGCCACTATCATTTAAAACAATGGAAACTCTGGACTGAATTTCAGTAGGGCTAGGATTTTATCCTGTTAGCAGGAGACAACACATTTGGGCCAGTTCTTCACCTCATTTTTTTACAAGAAGTAGAATCAGGAAACAGCAAGGTACCAGCACTATAACAGGCAGAAGCAGTGGTAGAAATGGGAAACAACTGAAATCATCTTAGAGATCTAGATAGTTAACCATGCAAATTCCTATGTTCAGGCACAGATGAATAACTTGACTCTCACATGCACAGTGAAACCACAAGTGATCTGATCAGATTGTCTCAAATAAATTCCAGAAAAGATTTTATGCCAGAATTTCACATGTTCTCTCTAAATACTTCATGACCTATAGGAAAGAGATTTTGTCACATTCAGAAAATATTCCTTTAAAATTGTTGCTGACGCTGATTTTCATGCCCCTCTTTCTGCAAACACCAGAACTGTTACGTTAGTACCAGGGATTTGCTTGTGTGACTCTCCTTTTACAAGAGGGAAGTAAGTAGTTAAAAAGAGAATAATTTAAAAATCACCAGCAATAGATTTTCCATATATAAGAGCATCTTGATTTTAAGGTCAGAATCCTCTAAGTCAGGAAGTAAATGCTATTATTAAGTTAAAGAGTTAGGAGAATCTCTCATTTCCTGACAGCCCAGGCAGTCAATTTCTAGCCCTCGAGTAGCTGGACCCGTCATCTGTCACTGTTCCAGGGCTGAACAGCATTGTTCACTCTGTTCCTGAGGTCAGGACAATTTGTAGGGGAGGAAGAACAAAATATTTTTCTGGAAGGATTTAATTAATTAATTAATTAGTTAATTATGTATTTGTTTATCAATTTTGCAAAATCTCAGAGGCCTGTAAGGCCGAAAGGCTGCCCAAGAGAGAGCGATCAACTGTCAAACTCACAGCAGAGCTCATCAAAATTTGATTGTGTCTGACTTTGTATGATGTACAAACTTAGAGAGCGGCTCAGCTTAGAATCACAGGTATTATTGCCCTGAAGTGCTTCATATGTCCTCCAGTCTGTTCCCAGAAGCTGCAGGATTTCCGTGCATGCTGCAGAGTGCATGCAGACAGCAGAGTTCCTGCCTGCCTCTTGACTGGCAGGGGAAAGAGAGCCCAAAGCAGGCTGCCTCTTTCAGAGCGCTGCCTAGAGCTTGCTCTCAGAAACTCAGTTTCCGAGGGATGTTACGTGCCGCTTTTTTCCACCCAGAAGCTGCACTGTAAGGAAATATGTGTAAAGCATGAGAACACTGGAACTGATTTTGGCTGTGTAGCATGCCTTGGTCAGCCTCCTTGGCTGCAGGGGATCCCCGCCATGGGAGCAGGAGGATGGGCACAGGCAGCAATAGTGGCATTGTAGTGCAGCTTTGCAGTGAGCACAGGAATTGGAAGCTTCTGGAATGGTCATGGCTTCCCACTGTACATTGATCATGGTGTCACTGCATAGGCTTAAGGACATAGATTAGGCAAGGCAGAATTAATATTTTTTTTTTGAGCAACTGTAGAAGTAGAAAAACTAGACAGACTTCAGGAATGCAAGCCATTCTTCTTGTCTCCATGTCTTCCATGAATTTCTGTGATTTAGAAAGATCATCACTTTTGCTGTTAAATAATCCGCACGAGAAAATTTTTGGCCACCTCTGCCATTGGCACATGAAAATGCCTTTTCTCCTTTCTCTGTCTCATGTGAGAGTGAAATGGTATTTTCTCTTTTTATCACTGGTTAAAGATTCATTTTTAACATAGTCATGAGTTCTAGGTAACTTACAGCCCAAGCAGTAGAACCTGGTTCCCAAACCTTTTGCAAATCTTGAGCAGTCTTGTCTAGGAATTTAGTGCAAGCCTTTTTAATAAGCCTGCCTGAAGTATAAATTTCTCTGGGTTTTGAAGAGCAGCTCAGATTTAGAGTTTGCTTCTTGCTCTCCCTAACTTCAGCAGCAAGTGCATTTGTCATTGTTATTTGACAGAAGACTCGAATAGTTAATGTCTTGGATTGACACTGTATGAAGGTACATTCCTTGCTTTTATGGAGATTAACTATTCAGACAAATATTTGTTCTTGAGATCTTACAGCTTGTGATTGCTTTCTTCAATTGAGTGATATATTTTCTCTTATCACCGTTTCTGATTACATAAACAAATGAAATAAACCTCTGTGGGACTTTTTTTTGTCAACAACTGCTGTCTAACCTGTCTGTGCACTGTTGTACACTATGCTTCCATTCAGTCTGTGGCTTGAGTTTCTTAGATATGGAAAATATATCTCTGATTCTTAAAAGAAAAAATTCATTAACAGGACATTTCCAAGTTCCCAGACAAAGATTATACTCTGCTGGGTGAAGGTGGAATCATTCTGAGTGGAGGACAGCGAGCACGAATCTCACTAGCAAGGTGAGTATTTTGGTCTTCAAGTAGTGTATTATTTCATGTATATGGAATGTATTATGACTAAGCATTTAAATAGATTTGGACACATGCTGTAGCTTAGCATTAGATGAATCTTTCCCCCCCTCATATAGATGCCTTTGGAAATTCAGATTTTTAAGTGCAGCTTTCTAAGTACTGAAGAAATGCATAGAAAGCTACAAATAAGTATTCCAGACTCTTTTCCTGCTATGACACTTCTTCAGAGCAGCTTATATATTGATTAATGACGTATTCCCTGTTTTCAGGTTAAAAAAAAATGAAAAAAAGAAGCCATTTTTCAAAAAACGTTTCTAATACTTCTAGATTTTTTCTGTCATAAGAAGAAAAAGTGGAAACCATTGACTTAGTCAGTACCTATGAATAATGGCCTTGTCTGTCTGACCTTCCAATGTTAGTAAGTAATTCTGAAGGTCTACAGAACAATAACATAGGTGTTTGTCTTATAAATTAGCTATGTGTTTCACTAGAATCACTTAGCTATCATCAGAAATCCAGTAATGACAACTTTGATGTGTAAATGGCCCCATTTATTTCTGTGCCAAATGCAAATTGGTTCCCGTGCTCAGAAACACTGGGCAGAAGTAAAATCACGTTATAGTGATCTACACTGGCACTTCATGAAAGATGTGCATGTCTGTGTGAGGCTAAAAGATGAGTTCATTAAAGCAAGATCTTTCAATGTGGGTTTGTCTAGTGGATTCATGAGAGGGAAGAGGCATATGGACAGTTCAGTTCTATGCAGTAGGAGAAAAGACGAGGGGAAGGACAGGCAAAAATTTCAGGGCAAAAAATCCCAAACCAGCAAAACACACTTAGATTTTAATTTAGAATGCAACATTTACAGGAACTGGTTCCTGGATGCTATGAATGAGCATGCCTGTCACTTTTCAGACATTTTCTGGAGGCTCACAGAACTTATTTATTATCAACTGTGTAATTGTTATTTTTAAAACAGTTAAATGCCATAAGGACAATGGCTGTCTTACATTTTCTTTGGGCTCCAGTTCAAGCTCAGCATGCTGCAAGGCAAGATGTGCAGATATTGAGGTGTGGGTTGCAGATGAAGCTCTGAAAAGCTAGAGGAGAAAATGTAAGATTACAGCCCTAGGTTGTACCTGTCTGCACTGGTGATAAACTGGACATTATTTTCTTGGACTTACATGTATCTGGTGTACTCTGTGCAAGGTCATGTGAAATGACAATCCCTGCCAGCAGTGACACCAACCAGCTGTCATGAGAAGCAGGTGGAGAGTTGGATGACTCCATCTTTCTTACAGAGCACTGCCCATCCCTGCATCTACAACCAGGGAAAAGAAAGGACTAGGGGAAAATCAGGGCATGCCCTGGGTTTGAACTAGCTTGCTGGCCTTCTACCCTAAGGCCAGTCATTTGTTCCCAGGGAAAACCCTGCAAGCTTCTTGCTGATAAAAGCATCCAGAAGAGTATGCACTTTTTGTTGTTGTGGTGAAATCCATCATGAAAGAGTACTTTTCAAAAAAGTTGCTTGGTTCATTAACATAATATGCTATTATTGAGGGCTTTTTCTGCTGATGATTTAATATTTTCACATTGATTAATGTATTTCAAAAAATACCAAAATGAAGCTGTCCTTTCTTTACTAATTATACTTAGATTGATATCACAGAGGAAGGCAGAGCTTCTTTCTGAACCTCTATTAAAACTGTTTTTTTAAAAAACTCTCTTAACCAGAGGTTTGGGGTCTCAGTGAGCCATGTGCAGGTACATACAGTTTAAAGTCCTAATACTACCAATAGTTTTTGGTGTCTTCAACTTGAAATATTGTACCGTCCCACTTCTGCATGATATTTGCATGATTATGCCTCACTTATACACTTTTCTAGCTCACCAGTTATTTTGAAGTACTTTTAAAACTAGGTGCTGAGCCCTAAGTCGTTTTACATGCTTATTCACATACATGTAATATTCCCTCAGCCACCAGGAGATGTTGCTGTACATACTAATTTCCCATTTAAATGGTCATTGTACACCAATGAGGACTGTCATATTCAGGCCATCAACAGATTTGTAGAGTAACTTGTGTAAAAGGCAGTTCTATAGCTTTGTTTAGTTGCACAGAAATTAATGGAAAACTGAGTCAATTTGTAATGTGGTCTGCAGCAAGGAAAAACTTTATTGAAAGGTGTCTTATAAACACATTTTATGCTGAATTCCAGCTCCATATTGCTGCTATAGAAAAGTCTATCAATTACAAGGTTTTCAGATAAAACTGTACAGGCATTTTTTAAAAATTATATCTATGTAAATTTATAAGAGTTAATGTAATTTCCATTTCTCTGTTCAGAGCAGTGTACAAAGATGCTGATTTGTATCTCCTGGATTCTCCTTTTGGACATTTAGACATTTTTACAGAAAAAGAGATATTTGAAAGGTATTGTATGTTTTCATAGATTGTATTTAAGAATCACACCGAGCAGCACAAAGTAAAACCAAAACCAGAAATTTAGTAACAGTACAAAAATACTGAAGTGATCAAAATTATACCTTTTGAGGACGTTTATTTTTAGGGATTCTTGTTACTGAGTATTTTGTGTTAGCAGCAGGACAGCTCACTATGGTGAGAACAATCCTGATCCAGATGTGAGCATTACTTTTCCCTCTTCCATCTCCACATATTGAGCCTGCTGTAAACTCTTACTCCCTGTGCTCATGGTTTTGTATCTGATGAGTATAAATTTTTACAAAAAGCTACATTTCATCCTATTTTTTCTGATCACTGAAAGTTAGGTCACCTGAAAATTCCTGCTGATCAGGAGTTTGGCAGCAGCTTGTCCCAAGACAGTGACCTTTGGCTTGTCTTTTTGGTCAAAACAGTAAGGACACACACTGCCAACCATGAGCTTTTCAGGTATCATAAGTTTGAAATCAAGTTAATATTTTTGAGTTTGGTAACAAAAGATCTGAGTAACTTTGAAAAGAAATACTGAATTTTCATGTTGAACTGTGATTTTTGGATTGGCCTGAAAATGACTAAATTTTACTCCTTTTATTGGTTCCTGTGATAAAATACTCATCCTTTACACATCTCAGCCCTACCACCTCCTTTGTAGTTTGAGGGAGCACTCAAAATTGCTCATACTGGGAAGGAGGCAGGTAAAAGCAAATAGATTGAAAGTGAAAGGGATAAAAGCAACATGTAACCATGAAAAAAATCTCATTTTTAACACTTTCATCTTTTACAGCTGTGTGTGCAAGTTGATGGCGAATAAAACTAGGATCTTGGTTACTTCAAAACTGGAGCATTTAAAGATCGCTGATAAAATATTAATTTTACATGAAGGGAGCTGCTATTTCTATGGAACATTTTCTGAACTCCAAGGTCAACGGCCAGACTTCAGCTCAGAGTTGATGGGATTTGATTCTTTTGACCAGTTCAGTGCAGAGAGAAGAGATTCAATTCTAACTGAGACTCTCCGACGATTTTCCATTGAAGAAGGCGCGGGATCACGAAACGAAATAAAAAAGCAATCTTTGAAACAAAAATCAGACTTTAATGACAAAAGGAAGAATTCCATAATTATTAACCCTCTTAATGCAAGTAGGAAGTTTTCAGTAGTGCAAAAGAATGGAATGCAGGTCAATGGGATAGACGATGGCCACAATGACCCACCAGAAAGAAGGCTCTCGCTGGTACCTGACTTGGAACAGGGAGATGTAGGTCTGCTCCGGAATAGCATGCTAAACACTGACCGTATGCTGCTGGGTCGGAGGAGACAATCTGTGTTAAACCTGATGACGAGCACCTCTGTGAACTATGGACCAAACTTTTCCAAAAAGGGAAGTACAACATTTCGGAAAATGTCTATGGTGCCACAGACAAACTTGTCTTCTGAGATGGATATCTACACCAGGCGTGTGTCTCGAGACAGTGTCTTGGACATAACTGATGAAATCAATGAAGAGGACTTGAAGGTATGTGTTCATCTACATTCAGCTTGGGTTTTGATATGGGGATAGTTTAGTGCAATACACTCCTCATATATTTTCTACTTGACTGTTTCATTCCTAATGCAGTAATTCTCTGTAGAATATGTTTCTGGAATACCTGTGAAAATTTTCAAACTTAAATATCATCTCAAAGTCACTGAAATCCTGAAAAATTTACTTTTCCTGGTTTTTTTATAGTTTTTGAATGTAATCTTTACACAATTTCAACACAGAATTTTCATCTCCTGCACTTCACCTTTAAGATCATTTATGTGTAAATGAAATTTGAATACATCATGTGGAAAAACATTATAAAATATTTCTGTAAAATTGACCTTTGCAACCTTAAGGCTCATGGAAAAAATATGTTTGAAGTACTAACACAGTTTTTAGAACTGTAATTTAATAAAATTTGACAAATTTGTCAGACTGTTTATCTCTTATGTCCTGATACAGGTAGTGAAGTTAGCTTGATTTTACTCTTTTTTAATGGATGTACTGGAAATTATGCAATTAAGGATAAGTTTTATACCAAGAACAGGACCAAAATTCCTTGTTTTTCTAATAACTGTCAATCAGTCACGATGAACTACTTGCATTTTCAAAACTGACATGTATTTCTCAGGATAGGAAAATTTCCTGAAGGAGTTACCTAGATGGATTGAAAATCTCCAAGAAATATCTGAATTTATAATTTGCTGAAGACTGACCATTGTTTCTTTTCATTTTATCAGAAAAAACCCCCACAACCTCAGAGTGTTTACAAATTTAATTTAAATGCACGATAGTAATCTCCACTGAAAGAAAATAGCTCTTTATTAATAGTTTTTGATTGTAGTAGTGCTGGACAGATCTTGATTCCTTCTTTCAATCTTATCTGAAAATTTCAAATAATCTCTAAATTGTATTTTTGTATCAAAGATGACTCAAACAGTCAGTACCTTGCTCTCTAGCCATTATCAGCTGATTTAAATGCTGCATTTCAATTATTTGGAATGAGATAGCAGAAAGAATGACAGCATTCATGTGTCAGAAATTCTCATATATATATATTATTATCATTCTTACTATGGTCTTGCTGATTTTTTCATAGGAATGCTTCATAGATGATCCTGAAAGCATGGGTACCATTACTACATGGAATACCTATTTCAGATACCTTACCATCCACAAAAACTTGATTTTTGTTCTCATTTTTTGTATAACTGTCTTCTTAGCTGAGGTAAGAAAATCTGCATTTGGTGTCATGTTGCTACAAATTGTTTGTTCAATCTATGTTGTTTGTGAACAACAATGTATTGCTTATTGACAGATGCTGTTAAATGATATTTCAATGACTTTTCTACTTCTTAGATGAACATTTCTTTACCAAAGGCAGTGGTTAGTGGACTGCAGCAGAAAACTCAACTTTTTAAAATATTCCGGTTATTTTCTGCTATGTGGTACCATAAATAAGAATTGTCGCCCTATGCAGGTCTCTTGTTCACAGGTGAATAATCTTCCATTTTCCACTAAAAATATATGTACAGAGCCTTGGGAAGTTAACAACAATAATTACTATAACGTTTTGATGAGCACATATATAAGTTCTGGAAAATTGTGTTGAAAAATGATCTGCTAACTTTGCTCCTAGTGAAAGAAGAATGGTGAGTAAGGCAGAATGCTGAATGCCTATGATAGCATTTAAAGATGGAAAGGATGTTCCTGCAGCATGCTGAGAAGACTTTTTCCAAGTACAGTGTAAAGCACTATCAGAAAAAGTGCAGAAGAAGTGCTGCTTGTTCATGGAAGTCTGACTGTTTTTCATATAACAGAAACTGCCCACTTTTTTGTTTTGTCTCTCAATTTAGGAAAGACTTTTAGCATATAGAATCTCAGCATGTTCTCTTTTACAGTTATTATCCTACATCAAGTGTTTTTCTGATGGAAGGAGCATGTTTCAGACTAGGAGATCAATGCAACTGTATGCATATGTCAACTTATAAAATACAGTGCCAATTTCTCCTGGTATTTTTCAACATGAAGTGAAAGAAGACAAGAATCCATTAGAAATATAAGACTAGCTTCTGGCTGATCATGTCAGCAAAAGGTTTTTAGCAGTTCTGCATTGGGATTTAAACTCCTGGTATCATCATAGCTGGAGAAAGATGTGATTGATGATATCCTGAATTTACACTACTGTTATGTTGCAAGTGATTTAAATTAGTCCTCTTGGATAAGGAATAAATCCTGGATCTTAGATCTAGTTTGACATCCTAAATTTTCTAACCAGCTCCAGAAGCAAGGCAGTATTTAGATGTGTAGCTGTTCATATCATGTAAGCTTTAATTCATGGTAGTGGAAAATGGCTGTGTAAACCTACAACAACAATGCCCAATGCGAATTACGGAGAGTTTTAACTTCGAGGTATACCAGATTTATCCCTGGATGTTCAGCATATATTTCTAATCTTGATTACACATTTTTATGCTTATACTAGACTAAAACCTTTTTAGATATTTCAAGAGCCTCATCTTCTAATTGAAGAACAAATCTTATGACAAAGAACGTTTCCATGTAAGTTAAACTTTCCAATATGACTATAGTTTAAGTAAAAGCCTACTGGTAAATGAATGGGCTGGAAGATATTCAGGCATAGCACAGCCTTTGGCAAATCTCCGTGCATGAGCTGAAATACCATACCAAGTGGCTATGTGGCCTGTGCTAGCAGTTTCTACTCTTCTAACCTTAGACAATGAAGAGAGGTTAACGATGAACATCCAAGTGCTGAACTGAGAAAGTTGTGACAAGTAAATTGAAAGTGGAGTTTTGACATCCTTCAGAGCTGGGTGGAACTATTGTGGAAATGCTAGAGATACTTTTTGAGATTTACAATTAATTGCTTTGTATTGCATGTTCCAAGGTGAGTCCACACAGGTCACCATACATAGGGCATCAGTTGTACATACTTACTAGATTTGCAAGGTCTATATATGTGTGTGTAGCTCACTTAAGCAGCAAAAAAAATGTTTTTACTAGATGTATGTATTGGGTCTGTCTGAGATGGAGCCCATTTCCCACACAGCAGCTCTCACAGTGCTGTGCTGGGCATTGGTGGCTGGAGTGGTGCTGATAACACGCCAGTGTTTTGGCTACTGCTGAGCACAGCACTGGGACTGTAGTGTCCCTTCCCCAACTGACAGCAGGATTTTGGGAGGGGACACAAGTGGGCCAGCTGACCCAAACTGACCAAAGGAATATTCCATACCATATGATGTCAGCTCAGATATAAAGCTGGGGAGAAGCAGGAAGAGGGGGGGGCATCCACAGTCTCCCATGGTGGCTTACCAAGAGAGCCACTTACACGCGTTGAAGCCCTACTTCTTTGGATGTGGCCGGTCATCGCCGCGGATGGGAAGTAGAGATTAGATCAGTGTTTTGCTTTTGTGCGGGCTTTGCTTTGCTTTGCTTTCATTTTTGCTTTAGTAAACTGCCTTATCTCAACCCACCGTTTGCCATCGTATTCTTTTCCCCTGCCTGACTTTTGGGGGGAAAAAGGGGTTAAAGAGACTGTGGGCACCTGGCGACCAGCCAAGGTTAACCCATTACAATGTAGTACCCAGAGACTAGGGTTGCTGTACTGGAAAAAGAGCAGTTATGAATGGAAACCTAGTGAAAGGCTTTGTGAAACTATTCTTCATTATATTATCTACCTTCTTCATCACAGCTAAAAAAACTGCCTCTGTTGTGAGAGAAGTCACGATGAGAACAGAATTTGGTTGGGAGATATAAATATATTATTGTGAAAGAAGCCTGATTCTTATAAATACTTAATTCAGGACATCATGGTCAATCTTGAATTATTTACTGTAAGACCTACAAAAGTTATCAGCTCCCAAGGAGAAGATTAGTTATCTGCTGAGATATCACAATATATTTCTGTACCAGTGACATAAAAATACATGTGAAGAAAATGTAGAAACGGTTTCAACCTTTAGAAAAAAAAATCACAGATATAAATAAAGCAGACTGCGAAGGTGATAGACTACATGAAGTTCTCCAGTATCTTATTGGACAGACAAGAAAGTGTGTTACAGACTAAGTTTGTACCGAGCACTGAAACATCTCACAATAGAAAGGTTGTAGTTCTAAATTTTAAAACTGTTACAATAGATTATGTGGAGAATTGTGTAAAACTAAGCAACCAAGCAATATCAGACAAGTAGTTATGCCAAACACAGATATCAGTTAGCAAGAACAACGCAACAATAACAATATCAAAGGCTCAACAATCATTTTTGAACAGCTGCCTTTGAAGATACTCATTTAGGGTCTTCAAAAATATTAATCTTTAAAATTTAAAATATTTTAAAGCATATGGTTGTCACTAGGAATATATTAGCAAGCCTTTGTTAATAGTACAGTAAAAAACAATACAAGAATATTTAGGCACTTGAGAGTCTGATTGTAATGCAATTCTAAATGTAGCTTTCCTGGTGGGATGCACTAAATTGATTCTTTGGAAATAGAAGCAGATATGACAAGGTTTTTGCTTCAGAAAAGTTTGACTTCCATGCATTTATTATGCTTACTCTAAAAACAGGGATAAAGTCAATGAAAGAAGATAAGTAAGAAAAAGTACATAACTGATAAGACAAAATTTGACTCTGTTTTTTTTGGTTACAGGTAGCTGCTTCTCTTGCTGGGGTATGGTTCCTTAAAAAGTAAGTAGTGGTGATCATTTATTGAGAAACTGTTAGTCTCCTTTGTATTGATTTTTGTTGTAAATAATACGTTCTGTGAGAATTCTGTATGGATAGCCTCTCTTATATTCAACAAAATAGTCATAGATGGGTGAATCTAAATATCTTGTGTAAGTGGTATTTTAAACCAGTACTTCTTTAAGCACTAACAGTTGAATGGTTTGTGTCTTGTAATTGAGTACACAACAGTGTACTCAAGACTTTTCCTTGGTCAGCTCGCTCTAGGAATGTGTGGACCTGATTATCCTCAGTACACTGTGGTTCTCTGCTGTCTTTCAGAGGTCCAGGTGACACTTCTGCTCAGGAACATTTTAAGGGAACAGTTTCTGTGAAACCTCATTTTTACAATTTTCCCTGCTGACTGATAAAAAATTCCCAGGAGTTGGAGGGTTGGGCAGTTGAACATGAAAGCATACTAAGCAGTGCTATGGCTTTTCCTGGGTTAATGCTTTTGATCCCTGTTTTTGTCTTGCAGTGATAAGTCTGTGTTTGAGAATAGAAGCTTATGGTGACTTAGGTCTGATCTGGAGGAGAGGGGATTTATGTTTATTTCCATTTTAAATAGGTCACTTTGATTTTTATAGTACACCTAAAGCATTTAACTTCCATAATAATTCAGTTTTTTTCCAAGATTTATTTTTTCTGCTTGATGGAAGTTGATGCATTTCCCTTGACTAGGCTAGGTTTGTCAGTGATTAAACAGGCAGTAGATTTGCAGGAGACTGCCAGAGCAATTCCTAGTTTGTATTTCCTACATACATGACAATATTTTAAAGTTGCTGGAAAAATATATAAACATTGAGTGAAAATAAAAGAACACTGCAGTACTATTTGGTTGTTTAATAGAGAAAAGAGAAAACCTCACAATTTCCAATAATGCGTTTATTTTTAACTTCCATCACACAGGACAGCTTTGAAGGCAAATTCAACGCAGTCAGAAAACAATACCTCTGACAAACCTCCTGTGATAGTCACTGACACTAGCAGCTACTACATCATTTACATCTACGTGGGAGTGGCAGATACCCTGCTTGCCATGGGAATCTTCAGAGGTTTGCCCCTTGTGCATACACTTATAACAGTGTCTAAAACTCTTCATCAAAAGATGGTGCATGCGGTTCTACATGCACCTATGTCATCATTCAACTCTTGGAAAGCAGGTAACTGAGATGGGAGCTGATTGACACATCTATGCATTTCATTTCAATCAAATGGTTTTCATTCTGTTAAAGGATATTGTTGCCTTTCATTTACATTTTCAGTCAAGTGGAATGTTAAAGTTTCCACATAAAGTAATTTGTGAATTTTTTAATGAAACTTGATTGCATTTAAATGTGACATTTCAGTTATCAATTCTGATTCTGAAATATCAGCTTGTAAGTTGGAGAAAATGAACTGTTAACTACTCTAGGCAATAAAACTAGAATAACTTTTAATGAATACACTTTGTTTAAAACTGCAGTAGAAAAGAGATAGTCAGCTATATCATGAGTGACAAGGAGTTAGGTGTGGATGATAAATAGTTCTTTATTTCATAAGTAGTCCTACCAAAATGGCATAAAATCTCAGTTAGTATGCATAATGGCATAGTTAATACGAAGTTCATTATATAATGGGTGCAACAAGTTTAATCTCCTACTGTACCTGAAATTCCTATCTCCTATGCTCCCTACTGATGTGTACTAGATTACAAGAGATACTGGTAAATGACAATACAACATAAGGTTTCTCCTTCATTTTCCATTTTATTCTAATTTTGTTGATACTTGATGATTAATAGCGTAATTCTGCTCGGAAATGAAGAAACTGGTTACAAACTCATAAAAATGCTGCTGTGCAGATTATTTGTGTATCAGCTGGGCCTGCATAAGGCGTACAGACCTTATGCTTTGTGCCTCAGTTTCTCCCCTTTATAATCGTTCCTTTTTTTAATTACATTTTCCTGGCTTTTTTCCAAGAGCTGGAACAGAAGTTGTGTAGACAAATTCCTCCATGGGGAAAGAAGCTCTAGATCCACTAAACTGTAATGGAATTGCTTGTACTTGAACAAAATCTTGTACTCATCCTTAACAGTTTCTATTCAGAAAAAATATTGTACGTTTTGTTAAAGTAATAAAAGTAGGATTTTGAGGGTATTAAAATATTTGACTTCTTTTTTTTTTTCTTAATCCATAGGTGGTATGCTTAACAGATTCTCAAAAGATACGGCAATACTGGATGACTTACTTCCACTTACAGTATTTGACTTCATACAGGTTTGTAGAATAAAAGTTCTAGCTTTCACTTCCTTATTGCAATATAAGGTTTCAGTTGTACATCATGCAAAACAAGTCACATCAATTTTTTTCAGTCTACATTTCTATTTACATAGATGCTTATCCTATAAGTCAACTTTATTGCTTCTTTTCTGAGCGCTTGCCTATATGTGTACCTCCACTGGCATTTTGTGTTTGGCAAACCACACTTAATAGTCAGATTCAGAAACACTTCTGCCCTGCAAGCCCCTACAGGACAAGTATCCCTGCTGCTGCCCATATCCAACTGCGAGACGTAAAGGGTATTCCTAGTTTCTAGATCATCACTTGTCTCAAGGCTAGCTTTTTTTCATGCTCTGTTTTTATTACCTTCAGTAATTTTCATGACCTCACCTCCTTAAGATCTTCTGTTCCCAGTTTGCTTGCATCACCCTTAATTTACTTCCCTTTTATTAACTATATTCTTAACTTTTCTGTTCTTTTATGTTCTATGGAAATGACAGCTTTTTCTTAGATAGAACTGCTTCCCAGAACATTTTAAAAATAAAAGCAAATCTTCTCTGGCCCTCCTGTTCCCCTCTATCTTAGGGAAATATGCAGGCTGAAATGAATTAATCCAAACACTGCTGTATGGTTTGCCTGTCTCTATGAGTTTGCTCTGCTTTATAGTCTCTACCATCATGATGATTGGATAAAGAACAAGAAAATCCCAAGATTTGACTTTTCTGTTCTGATGCCTTTCATAGGCTTTCTTCTGCTCTAATGTCCTATAGGTTCACCTTTCTCTCCTCAATCTCAACCACAGAGGCTTCTGGACTTGCATGATAAGCTGTCCTGTCTTTCTAGGTTCTTTTTTTGAATGTCGTTTCACTTAGCCACTGTACTGAATCATTTTACCAGTCATTCCTTCATAAGAAATTCCTTCTGATCCTCCATAGATTCAGATTTTTTTGGCAGATTAGCCTGCTACTGAACAAAGTCAGATTCCTCTGAAAGATACAGTGAAGTTTTACATAGGACTTTTTCCTTCTTTGCTGATTGTTGAAGAGTTACAGAATATGGAATGGATGTCTGGATGTAGGATGAGAACTGCTCCAACCCCTCTTCTCAAAGCAGGTTCAGCTACAGCAGGTTGCTCAAGGCCAAGTTAGATTTTGGATATCTCCAAGGATGGAGATTCCACAAAGTTCTCTGAGTAATCTGTTCCACTGTTTGACCCCCCCCTACAATGAAAGTGCTTGTTCTTATGTTTAAATGGAATTTTGTGCATTTCAGCTTGTGCCCGTTGCCTCTTATCTTCCTATTGTATGCCATGGAAAAGAATTTGGCTTAAGCACGTTTGGTCCCCAAGAAATTGGTATTTATGTAAACAGAATATAATTTTTAAATACATGGAACTCATAAAAATTCACATATACAGAAACATTTATGATTTATATAAATATAACAAATACCACTAGGTATTTATACAAAGTGAGGAGATCCTCCTAAGTCTTCTCTAAAGGCTAAATCCAGCTCTAGCAACCTGTCCTTGTATGTGATCTTCAAGACCTTTCAATGGACTCACTCAGGTATGTCTGTATCTCTCATACTGGGGAGCCCACTCTATAAACAGTTTCACTGGTCCTGAAAAGAGAGGGAGGATCACCTTCCTTGATCTGATGATGATACTGCTGCTGTTGGCCTCCCTGCTGCCTCATGGTCCACCAGGACCCTCAAGACCTTATCCACAAGCCTGCCTTCCAGTCAGTCAGCCCCCAGCCTGTAGAGGTACATGTGGTTATCTCTTCCCAGATGCAGAGATCTGCCTAAGAGGTTGGCTTCTGTATGTCCTGGGATGCCTAAATACGAACCTGGTGTACATGGAGACAGTGTCTGATAACCTTCAGTTTATATTTACTAAGATCATCCTTCTGATTTCCCCGACAATTTGACACAAATCTGTAGAGCTCATTCTTACTCCCTCTTCTATGAGAACAAGCTAGTAGATGACTGTGGCTAACTACTTATTTAGGGACACTGCCTCCTTCTCTGTTGCAGATGTGAATGTCGTGCCATAGTTTTTCTTAATACTTCTATGGGCATTGGACATTCCAAAGGGTCTTCCCTTTCAGGAAGCAGGGTTTTTCATCCAAGATGAGTGAGGCTTCTGGATGAAAGAGGCCAGTGCTACTCTCCAGTCCCTGAGACATACCCAGTTGCCCAGGAAAGAGGAAGTGGCACTAAGATTTCCATAAGTGACAAGATACAGCATCTGTGATGTGTTCTCTGACAGCTATCTAACCTGCTTCCATACATCTTGAGTATTAACTGCAACCACCTAACGACTGTGGGAACATTACCACTACTCTTAACATCCATCTTGGTCTTCCACCAGTGCTTGCAGTGGAGTCATCTTTTCCTGGTGAATTCATTGAACGTTTATGCCTATAGTCATGGCTGGTTTTCCCAAATAATAAACTCTTAATCAAATTGACTGCTGCAGTCATTGCCACCCTGAACCCTTATTAAGATGCTGTCTCTGCCACTAGCTTCATTTTACAAACTGGGTAACTGAAACATGTCTCCTCATCTGGCCTCTGTCCTAGGGCTGAAAGCTCAGCATCTGAGATCACTGCAGGGCAGCACTATGGCTTTTAACTAGGCCACGTGAGCCCTCTGCTGCCATTCCTTAACCATATGCCAACATAGTTGACTTCTGTTTTAGATATTTGCTCCTGCCTTTTTAGAGAAGGTATCATCTTCTCTCTGACTCTACACTTATTTTGTGTTTGGCATTTATGACATAACACGAATTTTCATAGTCAACTTTTTAGTGAAATAACTGTGGGATGAGCAGTGAGAACAATGTGACATCGTGGTGACATTTGCAAAATTTGAGTAAATTATAGCAATGGGAATTATAACAGTCACTAAGTGACTGTAATCACAAGTAATGTGAGAACTGTATAACTTCACTCAATGTCGATTAAACCAGCTCATTTGCTTCTTAACGATTAGAGATACAAGTGTTACTACATTCTGCAGTTTGAAGTAATGAATTAACACAAATCTATCCTTGCATTGCTGCAGACAAGTGCTATACAGCCTGCACAAGTATAACCCACACATGTCACCATTTCTTTGAGAGAAATGAGGAAAACATTGAAAGAAATCGGAGTCATAAAATTGTTTGGGTCAGAGGGGACCTTAAAGATCATCTAGTTCTAATTTCTCTGCCATGGGCAGGGATACCTTCCACTATGCCAGGTTGCTCAAAGTCCCATCCAATGTGGCCTTGTACACTTTCAGAGGTGGGGCAGCCACAACTTCTCTGGCCAGCCTGTTCCATCACCTCACCACCCTCATAGTGAAGGAATTCTTTCCCCATACCTGGTCTAAATTTACACTCTTTCAGTTTAAAGCCATTCTCCCTTTAGCTAGTTCAGGTGTTACAGTACATTTTTTTAATATGCTTTGATGTTGCTATTGCATTACTCAGACTTCTGATGAAAGAAAAACATAGGAAACATAGAATGCACTTACCTGCTCATGAAAGACTTCTAACTTGGAGGACTGGAAATTTAAATTCTTCCTTGAATTTATGTAGATGTAGAAGCAACAAGTCCCTTCCACTGTGATGTTACAAGTCCTTCCCCCTGTGATGTCAGGTACGATGTCACAAGTCCCACCTGCTGTGATTACACAGAATTACACACAGAATTAATAAGGTTGGAAGAGACCATGGAGATCATTAAGTCCAACCTTTACCTAGGTTAACAACTTACCCAACATCAGTCTAACATCTATACCATCTAAACCATTTAAACCATCTAAACCATACCACTAAGTTCATCATCTAACCTATCCTTAAACACATCCAGGGATGGTGACTCCACCACCTCCCTGGGAAGCCCATTCCAGTGGGGGATCACTCTCACTGTGAAAAAGTTCCTCCTGATATCCAACCTAAACCTCCCCTGATGCAGCCTAAGACTGTGTCCTCTCGTTCTGTCACTGGGAGCCTGAGAGAAGAGACTGACCCCCGCCTGACTACAGCCTCCTTTCAGGTAGTTATAGACAGCAATAAGGTCACCCCTGAGCCTCCTCTTCTCCAGGCTGAACAATCCCAGCTCCCTCAGCCGTTCCTCACAGGGCTTGCGCTCCAGCCCCTTCACCATCCTCGTTGCCCTTCTCTGGACACGCTCCAGCAACTCAATATCCTTCTTAAACTGAGGGGCCCAGAACTGGACACAGCACTCGAGCTGTGGCCTAACCAGTGCCAAGTACAAGGGAAGGATAACTTCCCTGGTCCTACTGGCAACACTATTCTTGATGCAGGCCAGGATGCCATTGGCCTTCTTGGCCACCTGGGCACACTGCTGGCTCATATTCAGCTTCCTATCAACCAACACACCCAAGTCCCTCTCTGCCTGGGCATCCTCCAGCCACACCGACCCCAGCCTATAACTCTGCATGGGGTTATTGCGGCCAAAGTGCAAAAGCCGGCACTTGGATTTATTAAACCTCGTGCTATTGGACTCAGCCCATCTAAAAACTGCTTTGCCCAGAACCTGCAGGAGACTGGCACTCAGTTCCTGACAGTCTTGCACACCTAGTCCAGAAAAAACAGGGTAGGTTTGGTGAGTGGCTGCAGATATTCCAAGTGTCATTCTTAAAATTTTAACTGGAGGGTGAGTGCCTAGATGCCGTTGTTTTTGTGTGGCTTTGTAATTTAGAATTCTGCAATACTGATTGTACTTCAGAACAATCAGAACAGATGGCAGCTTATTCCAACAGGTTATAGATCTGGTCCATGTTATTTGTGATCTTTTCATGGAGGTTTGTTCTCAGCTGCAAATCCTATTTAGGTTAGCACTTTCTGTTTGTTGAAGCAATACACAGTTGCCATGGGAAGGAGATTTCATCACCAATCTCTAGTCTATAAAATGACAAGTTTATCAATAGTATTTTTTTTTCATTCTGCAGTTAATACTGATTGTCATTGGCGCTATAACAGTAGTCTCAATATTACAACCCTACATCTTCCTGGCATCAGTGCCTGTGACAGCAGCCTTTATTGTGTTAAGGACATACTTCCTCCACACTTCTCAGCAGCTGAAACAACTGGAATCTGAAGGTAGGAGCAGCAAAATTGGTAGATCCACAACAGATCAATTGAGAAGTGGTTCAGCTTTTCTCCTCTTTTTTGCCTTTTCTCTTGCAAGATGACATTGTCTCTGGGAGCAGAATACGTCCTTAAAGCCAAGGCTGTTTCTGGTCCAGCCAATACTGAGTGCTCTGCTGCCAAAGAGCAATAAAGAGGGTCTTTTTAAAGATGGGCTTTATCACCACTGCAGCTGAAAACAAATAAATGCCTGACATAGAGTTTTCTTGAGAGTAAACGTAACTTGCAAAATTGTGGTCAGACTTGGTATCTGCCATTTGAGTTTGTTTCTTTATAAGAAAAAATTACAGCGGATACATCTTGATTACGAAGCACTCTTACTTCTGAATAAGTGGTTTCAGTAAATTTCCTTTTTTCTTCTCCCATTAAGAGACTGAAATATTTAGAATCAAATTGAAAACCTCATTCTGAAGTGTGATTTTGCACAACTAGGCACTATGGTCTGGTTTTACAGCAAAGTGGAAGACCCTCAGCAAATCAGTCCTGAAGCTTTAACAGCAAAGATCCTCCTGCCTTTTACTTAAGTGCAATTCTGAAGTTCCTTGGATCGAAGTCTAAATTTCTTTGATGTTCATAAGAATCCGGCATTGGTTCACCATTTTTATGTAATGCAAGATCTGCTTAAAATTACCAAGTCAGTACAGTTGAATCCAGAGCATTGAAGTACTCTTCCTGTGCTAAAAAAGCTTCACATGATGGATATACCAAAATTATAGCAATTAATTTTGTCTTTCTCTTGTGGCATCTTCGAGAAGGCTGGGAGCTTCCCCAGGTAGTGTGCTAACTATGAATGATTAATGTGGTCTCTTCCAGTCAAGACACTGACTGCAATTTCAACCCATTCTCGCAAATATGGGTTTTGATTATCCTGTGCTAGGATTACTTCAGGCATGTGCTCCTACAACATACGTAAATTACACACTGACAGTAGTTAAATTTGTGTGGGTTAGAGCGTAGGGATGTGTTTTGCATTAAATCAAAAGGCATTTGCTTATACATGTTTATGTTGTTCTAATTTAAACACTTTACAGCTCGGAGTCCAATCTTCACCCATCTTGTTACAAGCTTAAAAGGGCTGTGGACGCTGAGAGCATTTGGACGGCAGCCGTATTTTGAGACCTTATTTCACAAAGCCCTAAACCTACATACAGCAAACTGGTTCCTCTACCTGTCAACACTGCGCTGGTTCCAGATGAGGATAGAAATTATTTTTGTTGTCTTTTTTGTTGCTGTGGCATTTATCTCCATCATAACTACAGGTATGGTAACTTTACCCAAGTACTGAAATGGAAGCCTTCGCTTCTCTTTAACAGCTCTGCTTTAGAAATTTCTGAGGCAATCAACTAGTACAAAATCTAGCATACATTGGAATCACTGATTTAAGTATGTTGTAATAGTAAACACAATTTAAATAAAATAGAAATTGCACCATTATTATCTGCAGTCTGATATTGTAGAAGACTAATTAAAGGGATTAACTTGAAAATAATAACTGAAGAGACAGAACTTTTCTTAACTGTAATTGCAGTAAAAGCAATCTCTTGTTTAAAACCACATTACTGTACTGAGAAGCTTGGATGTTGATTATCATCTGTATAGCTCAAAGGTTTTTAGTAAATTGAAGTTAATGTTCGCCTCACTTGCTAAGACATGTAAAGTTTCAATGATCTTTTAAAGCCACACCAGTAGCAGAAATGGTCATCCAGTTCTTTAATTCCCAACCCACTGACCAATTTCCTACATAAAGTTTTGCAAATTCCATTCAAAATCCCCTCAGGAATGACTCTCCACTTGTAGCAAGCACAGTACGTGAATAAGAATCACACTATATCTTACTATCTTGTATTTGAAGTGGTGCCCATGACTGGCCAGGGGCAGCCAGTCTCCAACAAACAGAAAATAGGAGAATGATGTCCCCAGAATGTTGGAATAATTCTGTTCTCTGGAAAAACTCTGCTACAGATTACTTCAAATACAGTTTTAAATTTACTACTGTTTTGTTATGTTTGTCCATTGTTCTACCTCTTCAAATTTTACACTGAACTTCGTGTGCAGGATCTTGTTGATGAACAAGAATTTGATGATTTTGTGGAGGAGGTTTTTGGATCTAACAATATTCAAATTATGTTCGATTGTACTTCAGTGTTGAAAAGGAGTTATGTAAAAGTGTGCATTTTATCAAATATTGTATAGTTTATGAAATGCTATACTCTATTTCTTGCTAAGGAGTTCACATTATAAGAAGAAAGTCAACCACACAAAGACTTCTGTATGAAAATAGGCACTTACAGTACTTTTGTTAAAAAAGAGACTTTTAGACCTCCTAAAATTCATAGGGAAACAATATCCCCTTCTGCCCTTCTCATTTCTCACTTTGTGCCCTTACAAGTTTGGTGTTTTTAGGAAAACCATTTCTTGGATTATTGTTTTTCTAATATTTTACTTGAGAAAAGAAGTTAGAAGCACTTTTTAAAAATGCTAAAATTTGTCATCTAGCCATCATTTTAACCCTTTCTGTTACAGTTAATAGGCCCTTGAAGCAACACTACATTCCTTTTCTGAATTTTTCAGTTTTCATGAGGAATATTTTGCTTTTAATGCTTACTTCCATAGTAACTTCGATAACAAGATGTCTATAAGAAAAACAGGAGGGTGTTTGTTGAAGAAAACCATAGAAGAAATGGAGAAATCATAGAAAGGCTTTTGGCTTAAATTCTCAATGTTATTTAACTCAAAGGAAGGTTAAAAAATCAACAGTGGGGTAGTATAAATGCTTACATTGTATCGTAGAAGCTCACAGAGGAATTCCCTGGGGAATACCATGCTTGTTACAGCAGACAAAGCTAAAGAATTTAGGTCTGCACCTCTGTGAAACAGTAAGGAGAAGATGTCCTCTATTTGTCGAAGAAATGAAAATATAAACCAGTGACTACTTTGAATTTTAAAGTTGTTGGCTGTGTTTGGTATTTTAGTTAGACAGGAGCCATTTCACAGATTCATGTGTTGGAAAAAGGAAAGTCAAGATTGCAGACACCTGATTCTGTTTACAGCTAAACTGCTAAGATTTAATTTTTTCCTCTGCCAAAGGAAGATTATGATTTCTAGTGAATTCAGTGCCAAATCCAGGTATTTAACAAGTGATTAAGCTCTCAGTCCTTTGTATGATTAACAAATCAGCATTTTCTCCATGAAATAAAAGAAAGAGTATGAATATGCATGCTAATATTCTGATTTCTCTTGACCTTTTATTTGCATTGAAATCGAATGTGTTTTTCCCTCCACAGGTGATGGGCCGGGTGAAGTTGGAATTATTCTTACTTTGGCTATGAACATCATGGGAACTTTGCAGTGGGCAGTAAACTCAAGCATAGATGTGGATAGTTTGGTAAGCATAAAATGCACTGTCCTGTGCTTTCTTTTGAGTAATTGCCTTATTTTATTTGATTATGGGTGTGCAGTGAATTATCTTCAGAGCTGGATATCAGGCAGATGTGTCAGAAAAGTTCCCCTCATACCTTTGGTAGAAACCTGCAGGCTTTGGTGTGGCACAAACTGAGTTTTTCCGTGATCAGAAGTTTTCCTGGCCTAGAATAGGCAACAGTAAATACTTGCATTTGAGGATTCAGGTTGCAGATGTAGCAGTGATGGGAAAACTACAAAAAGGCTTGGAGTTGTTTAGTTGTGATTATATTGCCATATGTAAATATAATATACATTCCTTGGTCTTCTTAAGGACTTTGCATGGCAGATCATGATGGATATTTCTGAGGTCCTTTCATCCAATGTCAATCGTGATTTAAACACTGTCTTTGACTTCCCTGGGAGACTTTTTCTGGTTTTGTGCAGAATACCCTGTGACATAAGGCATTGTATGTATTAACCCCTTTAATTTTAGTATGGAGGACTAGCTTTAAAACAGGATATTTCACAAGGTTAACTCACCATCACCTATTTGTTGAGATATGAGGAGCAGACAGTAAACTCACAAAAGAATGTTTGTTCTTACAGTTTTTATCATACATTACCTTGAATGTAGGAAAATGTTAGATGCTATTTTAAGGTGTAATAGTTATCTCTTAACACTTCGGTCATTCCAGGATTTATTTTAGACAGAATTCATGTAACAGAATAAAAAAATATTCTGAGAAAAAAACCTCGTACGTCCAATTGTATGTTCCCTGAACCCTAAATTAGCTTCTGGAGCCAACTATTACAATAATGGAAAACAAAATGATTTATAGCAGATCTTAGAGACCATTAAATCCTGATTAGTTTACATGAGTTGTTATATTACAAATATATAATTGTGGCAGATGATGACCATAAAGCAATATTTGCAGTTCAATGTATTTTTTTAAAATACGTGATTCAACCAGATTCATCCCGAAGGAAATCCTTAAGAGCCCTAAAACTGGGAATTAATCACTTACAACATCTAACTTCTTGTTTACGCATGTGGTTGCTGATAGTCCAGAAAGCTGACGGCCATTCAGGGACACATTTCGTTCTTTCCAACAAATGTTTTATGCTGGTTCTTTGTTAGAGCAGCCTGTCTTGAAAGGCGAGCACTTTGTGAAAGGACTTCATAAATGGAAAAGACACTAAACAGCAGTTACATGACTGATAAATAAAATATGCCATCAATAAATCACAGAATCACAGAATTGTGAGGGTTGGAAGGGACCTCTGGAGATCATTTAGTCCAATGCTTCTGCCAAAACAGGGTCACATAGAGCAGGTTACACAAGAACACGTCCAGATGGGTTTGGAATGTCTCCAGAGGAGGTTCCATGACCTCCAAAGGCAGTCTGGTTCCAGTGCTCTGCTACCCTCAATGTAAAGTTCTTTCTCATGTTGAGGTGAAACTTCTTGTGTTTTAGTTTGTGGCCGTTGCTAATCATTCTGTCATGACCAGCACCAAAAGAGCCTGGCACCATCCTCTTGACACCTTTGAGATATTTATCAGTGTTAATGAGATCCCCTCTGTCTTCTTTAGACTAAACAAGCCCAGTTCCCAGTCTGTTCTCACAGAAGAGATGCTCCAGACCCTTAATCATCTTTGTGTCCTCTGTTGGACCCGCTGCAGTAGCTACTTGTCTTTCTTGTACTGAGGAGCCTGGAACTGGACACAGCACACCAGACACGGCCTCACTAGGGCTGAGTAGAGGGGCAGGATCACCTTCCTTGACCTGCTGGCCACACTCTTCCTGATGTGTCTCAGTATACCATTGGCCCTCCTGGTCACAAGAGTACACTGTCAGCTCACGGTAAACATATCATCCACCAAGACTCCCAGGTCCTTCACTGCAGAGCAGCTCTTTTGTAGGTCAGCTCCCCAAAAATACAACAGCAACAACAATGTTCACTTGGCTGTCGTTCATAAACTCTGTCTTAGGCCTGTAAGGCATAGTGTGATGTCTTAAGTATAACAATATGTATACAAATCTTGTGCGCATATTACACAGCTTAATATGAACTGAAAATGTTTCACAAGAGCAACAGGAAGTCTTACTGTATAATTCAGAGGGTGCTGGACACGTTAGTGTTTAAATAAAGAATTTACCCATTTTAAAAATACAGCGATGTTAAAATGTCACCTATTAGTAGCAATAAGGAAGTAACTCCTTTTCCTCTGAAAAGAAAATCTCAAATTGCTCTAGACATTTCGGAGTAGTTTGCTTTATATTAAGATAAACCACTGCACTGGAGCACTGCCCACCCCCATTACATGAATTTTGAGGTATCCTAGATGACAAACTAATAGATACTGCTGGCAGTATGGTTTTCCTGACATTCAAAAGCTGCTCCTGTGCACAAGCAGATAAGAACATCTTAATGGTGTAAAGATAATAAAACTGTTTCACTGGGTGATGCAGATATATTATTTCCTACTCTGTAGCCTCTGCATTTAGCACTTCTCTCTTTGAAGTATTTTACAATTATTTGGTTAAAGATGGTCCTGCAAATGTTTGCCTGACTTAGTAGTTTATTTGGTTATACTCTATTTCTCTCTCAATGGGTACTTTGAAGCTCCCCAGAAGATCAGATTGACTCGAACTGACACATCTCCATATGATTCCAGTTATAGATACGCATTCACCACTCTAGATGGCATCACTTTTGCCCTTCCTTCAGCAACTGGGACATCTGTGCTTACAAGACTGTAGACAAGCATGCCTGAATGAATAGCACATTTGTAGGTAGCAGTCTTTGGTTGTTAGATAAGCTGGAGTTTTCTGCAAGTGGTTGACAAAGAAGTAGCTGCTGAACTTAGTGCATAATATTAAGCTCCTACTGAGTTGTTTTACAAGGTATTTAAGGTACATAACATCAGTGAAATAAATGCAAACAGGAAGATAGGAGAATAGGGAAGCAGGATCATGTGAAAAAAAGAAAAGTACTGGAAGAATTACTGGCCAAACAAGTGTGAAGATTGCAAATTTGACTTTATTCCACACAGTCTCCTTGAGCTTTCCATGACACTGGTGCAGATATTGAAGCAATCTGAATTTCTAGGTTTGTTTTTATTTTTACATACATAGATATTGTCTTTGAAGCAATTTTTATTGAAGAGGTCTGGCTTTGACTGAAAAAATCCCTATTGTGTCTTAATATTCCATAATGATTTATGGTTTTGGCATTTCACTCTCTACAGCTCTGATAATTTATCTACTTTTTTTTTTTTTTTTTTAAATCCCCTAATGTATGTGATTGCTCTGACAGCTATCCATTGTTTTATTTAAAGCTACCAGTTAGGCTGAATTTATTGTTTGATCATTTCTACTAATATCCCTTTAGTCAGTTTTCAGTCTTTTTCTTATCCCTCTAGGAAGTCTTGGAGTATTTTTTTTTCCTTCATAAGGAAATAGAAAATAAGTTTTTCAGTAAGTGCTGCTTCCATAGATAAGCATTAGATAATAATCCTAGTGGGCTATTTCAATGCTTTATAACCTTCTTCACTGATATATGTACTGCAGTAGCAGCTCTTTAAGCGCGAAGGACCGTTCCTTTTATAAGGGAAAGAGAAAATGCCGTGCTTTTACTGTTGCCAAGATTACTTATATAAGCAGATATAAAAAGCATCCCCCAAAGAGATATTAAAACCAAACTTGCTAAACCTTGCAGTGCCCTACCCTATACATTAGCAATGCTGAAGAATTAAAGTGGTACATAAGCAGAGAAGAGGACCAAATTAAAAAAGTACAACTGTGAAAAATAACGGTACTTTTACAGCTGATTTTTATGATTTTGTTTTCCCATACTATTTCTCCTTTAACCTGTTCAGTCGATTTTTTTTTTAAATCTAGAGGGTGGTCTTTATATGTCTTCTATTACTTTTGGCAGAAAACACTGTTAATTTCCAAAGCCTAAGTAGGCTAAATACTTGACTGTAAACTTTGCATCAAAATGACAGTTTTCAAAGTGAGATGTTGGTCATCTGGAAGGGAACAGAATCAAGAAAAATGTATTAGATTATTTTCTCTTCTGTCTGCCTCCACAGCAGTGAGAAAAAGAGAAAAAATCAGAGAAAAAAAAAGTTTGAGATGAACTAAATATTTCATTTTTGCTGTTCCAAAGAGAAGTGTATGTCCTTTAAGTACATCCAAAATGCAACAGCAGAAGAGGTGAAAACTCAGTAAAACTTCCTACAGAGCCAATTTTTGCAGTAACTTAAAGCATGGGGCTTTTTTACAACACGAACCATTGGACCAACCTCTCATAGGATCTCTCAGTTGCACAGGATACTTTTCAGGCAACGTATTTGTGAGGAGATGATATCTTACAGTGGCCATTGGATACTGTGTGTATCTGATCTGGAGAGGACGACTGCTCTCTTTTTAGCCTGATTAAATTAATTGTATTAGATTACTTGTAAAGGAATTACTTCTTCCACCTTCTGGAAACACGTATTACACAATTATATTATGAATTCTCCATCAACACTGAGAAGAGTTTAAGTTATATTAATGAGAAAATAAAGAATTTTCAGTGTTGCTAAAATCTCAGTAAAATACAATTAGGCAAGGCTAAAAATAGTATACTATGCATTAGGCTTTTTTAGTTGGAAGTAGTAAATATAATCCTTTATTCAAAAGATTAGTTACAGAATGTGAATGTAGCAGGCACATTGCTGACGGGAATAATGGATAAGAAACTTGCTGCCACCTACACTATACCTGTCATTATGAATGACAGAAGATTTCTTCCTGTGAAAGGAGGAACAGATATTTTTGTAAAATGTTACTGACATTTATGCTGCATTCTTCCCAAATCTTACTCATAAATCAAATGATAGAACAAGGAAAGCATCCTTCTGAACTGATTTAAAACTATTAAACTGACTAAAATATCTGCATATGTGACTGATGAATCTGTCAGGGGAGCTGGGGCATAGGAATGAAATTTTCTGTTGTATGGGAAGATCCTTTGTCCAGCTTTCTTCATAGCAGATATTAGGTAGTGTGTAGTGGTGTGACCTCTTGGGCAATTATGGGGAAAAAGATAAGATTTCTGAAAACAGACGTACCATAAAACATTAATTAAAATAAATGCATGGTGCTCATTGTAGGATTTACTTTAGACAGTCTAACAAGGAGAAAATTGTCAATCTGATCCAGGGTCTTCCTGTTTTATCACCAAAATGAGGTTACATATGTACATCAACATGATGATAACCATGCCTTTCCATCTCGCTCAGTGGTTGTGACAGAAACTATAATCGATAGGCTTGGGTGTTAGTATGCTTTTAAAACTTCTGTCACAATTGCATTTCAAGATGCCGAGATACAAGATAGGATTCCAATATTTCCTTGCATTGTGTATAAATTTGCTTCCACATGGAAAATCTACTTAATATTTCAATCTGGATTGAAGAGCACAAAGGAATGGTAATACATCAAGTACTTACTTTGCAGAAGTAAGATAAAAACAGTTAAAGAAAGATGTACAGAAAGTTTTCCACAATACCACTAAACAGATATTTGTATTTCCCTGATTAGGGAACAAATGTTGTTTATGGGGACAAGTTTTTGTAAAACAAGGACTCTAATTAATTAAATTAGCTGGACTAAGGCACTTATGACTTTTCTTCATGTTCAGATTCTTGCCTTCTTTAAGAAAGGAGCTAAAATTTCTTTCCTAAACAGGAGGAAAAATAGGACACTTTGGATACTTCAGGACTACCAGTATGAACAGTGTTCTCTGAAAGTATATTAGAAATTATAGCCTCTACAGAACGGATTTTATTGTTGACCAAAACAAGCTATGTGTTGGACGTAAAGAAGCAGATAGAGAAGAGACACTTGAGAAAATCAGAGTTAGGCTTGCAAATGGCTCAAAATCTGGATAAATTCTTTGTCTCGATTTTCAGTAAAAGGGCAGTGTTTAATCTGTGGAGTTGAAAGTGGAGCAGAAAGTAGAAATAAGACAAAATATCTGATGTGGGAATTATATGTGAAAACAGCTAGAACCCTGATCTCCCTAAATTTCCCGTACAGTTTGTGGAGGCGCACATGCGCCCATTTGTGAGTTGGTCTATCTAAAATAACAGTCTTCAACTATGTGTGTTTGGGTTCTGCTGTTGGACATTTGAGTTAAATACGTGAAACCAGACTTGAACAATCCTGCCTAGACCAGACATCCTATTTTAGGGTTCAGGAAGAACTGAATCAGAAGATGGAAATCTGATAATGGCCATTTCAAATAAATCCAACAAGCTGGTGGTGGCATGTGATAGAATAACTGTCAATTTTTGGTTAAGAAGGAGGAATGTGAAGTCATTGATACCACCATCAGTTTGTTCGTCTGACAGCAGCAGTGTTTAGAAACTATTTTTGAAGAATTAATTAAAAATGTTATTCTTATGGAGTAGAGTCACTCAGGTTTGCTGACATTGGGATTGCATCATACTAACCTGGTAACTGTGTTTGGTGATTTATTTTCCAGACAAAAGTAATACAGTAGATCTCATTTGCCTTTAGGAAAGCACTGGCTGTGGCTCTGTTTCAGGAATTATATAAATGAAGGATATCAGGATTATTACAAGAACTGTAAACTAGTTAATGAGTTGGACAGAAAGGCAAAGGCATTAAGCTGTATGTATTAAGCTGTAGGGAAGCTACTCAACAAAGATTAGATTTGTGACTGAGCTCGTTTTAATCTTTTTTTAATGCTCTCAACAAAGGAAAAAAAAAATGTGCTGAAGAAATATGCCAAAGGCACAAAGCTGGAAGGCAATGTTTGCATAAAGGGTCCAGGGGGTTGAAAGGGATTAGGTGACCTCAAATGCCAGATGTAAAAGACTTCAGTAACCAAAGTGCAATGGCTTGAATTTAGGGACTGCTAAGAATAACCTCAGTTGTTAGTAAGGAACTCCTCAATTAGAAATGTCTAAGATGGAGGAAAGCTTGGCTGGCTACCCCTCAGTCAGAGGGTGATTATAAGATGTGACTTTGTAGAAAAGAGCATGTGATCCTAACATATGTTAATGGAGATATTCCTAAGATAGATGCAGAAATATCAATGCATTTTTACAATGTCCTTGTCAAACATCATCCAAAAATGCTGTGTACATTCAGTTCAGCAAAGCTTGATTTGAACTGGGGTGTTTGGAGAAGGAGAACATATGTTAAGAAAGAGGCTTAAACGCGGATTTTCTTTAGTCCTGGGGAACAAAGGATAACTGGATCTAAGGTATCCCTCCATAAATGAGTAGGGAAAGTAGCTAGCAAAAAGTATTCTTTAGAATTTGAAATTAATAAAGTTAAAACAATGAAGTGGTCCATAAACTACAAAACGTGTTTTCTGACCACCAAAGCATTGAAGTTTTACTGAAGGAGATGAATTAACTATTTATTAACCCTTAATTAACCCTTGACTCATTTAATAAAAATAAAGAACAAGAGGATCCTTTCTAGTTTCATGTTCCGTTGAAAATTCACCGAGACTGCTACTAACAACTTCTGTCTGAAGTTCTTGAACTACAAGACGTGATTATTTCACCTAAGATATATAATTACAGAAAAAAAAATTATCATGGAACTTGCTTCTAATTTTTTTTAAATTATAGATAATTTCTCTGATGATTGTCCTTCTTTACTTGATGCTGCTGCTTTGCATCTTTTGAATTCCATGCAGTCTGCTGATCTTTGGGGATCAGTCATTATTCAAGGAACCTCAGGTTTTGGGCAACACCATACGGAAAGGAGTTGCTTTCATGATTATGCTTTGTTTTTATAGATACAGGTCATCAGCAGTTTGCAACATACATTTTTAAAGATAGAAAGAGCTATTGTGTCCATTTGAAAAGGAAGCAAGAGGAATCACATATTGGACCAATGCCAATAGTGCAGTGGATACCATGAGATACCGTGAGAATAGCTCAGTTAATTAAAGCATGGTGTTAATAACACTGAGGTTGTGGGTTCAAACCCTGTACGGGCCGTTCACTTAAGAGTTAGACTCTAGATCCTTGTGGATCTAGAGCTTTATACAAGAAGTATCCTGCCTTTGAAAATTATATCATTGTATATCTGTCATGTGCAGTGGGACAGAAATAGAAGAATTTCTGTCCTGAGGGTATTAATATATATTTTTAAAGTCTATTCAGTGTCCCACTGTTAGAGGTTTATTTAACCCAAATTTTCACTAACAGATTCACCAAGTTTAAATGGGAAGCTTCTTCAGGGACTTCACAAAAATAGTAGCTATTAAGTGTCTCACCCCCCCAAGTGGTTGTGTCTAAAACAGTCTGTCAGATTTTAAACATTTTACTAACAAATTCACGATTTCAGATGTGAAGTTTGTCCAAGACTTCACTAAAATAACAAGAGAGAACAAGACTCTACAAAGACATCCTCCCCCTGAGTTATTTTGCTCTAGAGAATTACCAGCACTGCAATATCACAGACTAACTCTGATTGATTAATGAAATAACAAGTTTATTAATACCATATCATGACAATTTAAGAGGATTCGGCAGGTCATTGATAACATTTTAAAAAATGCAAAAAATGTATTGAGGCTATGAAGGCTACTTACTAGCATGTTATATAGATGGGCATCAAGCAACTTAATTACAAAACTTCCTGTATTAAAGCAGGGTAACTAAAAGTATTTTACTAACAGAAAATATCCACATTTGAGCATTATACCCAACAGAACCGCACAGCAATTCAGTAATACAAACTAGACAGCAAACCCACTTAACTCTAACATAAAGCTTGACTGCAATACACACAAAACTTAACAGCTATGCACCCACTTAGAGCAAAACAGTGTTAAGTAAAAAGAAAGTAATAATAGTTAGTAATCGGCCACCTCGAGACTTAACAGAAAAAGTAACTTTAACCGTGGACAGCAAAACTCACTTAGCAAAGCATAGTATTAAACATAGAAAGGAAAGAAAGAAAAGAAAAAAAAGTTGATAATCGCTCACCCCAAGATATTCCATGTGGAGTGGAGGGAGAAAAGGTATGCATCAGTTACCTCCATGAATATAGTTGCAACCTCTTTTCTCAAATTTTACTAGGTTAAAACCTCTTTTAGATATTTTTTTTCTCTTAGGAGCATTTGAGTGGCAAGTCAGGCAAATGACAAAACCTGTTTGGTGTGTTCTTTGGGACAAAAAAAGGACAGAGACAGAGGCCCAAGGACCCTCTGATTTTGTGCCTCCAGGATGCATTGGAAAGAAAGGTTGTGAGATCTACATCTCACTCCATTCTTTCGGTTAATCCTACTTCTAGGAGTGTTTTCCCCAGGTGCTGAGGTCTTTCAGGGACCTTCAAGGCTTCAACTCTCCTTTTGTCTCCTTTATCTGTCACCTGACAGTATCTTACATAGAAAAGAGACTCGCTGCTGTGGGTAGGAATTAGGAATAATTTTCTTTAATTTCTTCTGATAGTTAAGTATTAATTGCAATTAAAATACTGTTTGTTTTGATTTGCAGATGCGGTCTGTCGAACGTATATTTAAATTCATTGACATGCCAACAGAAGAGATAAAAAGCATTAAACCACAGAAAAATAATCAGTTTTCAGATGCTCTTGTAATTGAAAACAGGCATGTGAAGGAAGAGAAGAACTGGCCATCTGGAGGCCAAATGACTGTGAAAGACCTTACAGCCAAATATAGTGAAGGAGGAGCTGCTGTGTTAGAAAACATTTCCTTCTCAATAAGTTCAGGGCAAAGGGTAAGACTGTTTTGTTGTGTTTGTTCTGACTTCTATTAAGCTTAACTAAGGAATTGTCATTATAAACCTATTCAAAGACATTGGGAGTTCAAGTTCAGTAAGGTTTTGTAAATGAAATTGTTACAAAATGAAGTATCATCTGAAGGACCTGAAGAATAGAAATGGCTTATGTCTTTTCTTAGAAAGAGCTCATCTGTAGGCTTATTGACTACAAAAGAAAAAAAAGGCAAGGAAAATCTGCCTCATTTGTCCTAGAATTCTTGAGGCTATTTACATCTCAGAGAAGCACAGTGGAGTTTGTTGGTCATAAGGAGCAGAATATACCAATAAAATATGTATGCAGCAGTTCTTAAGTTGTGCTCCTGTGCCTCAAATCATCTGCCTTCTCCTGGAGAGAGGGAAGCTTGCTGTTCAGCACAGGTGCTGGGGGCAGCCTGACCCAGATAGGGCAGGGCGTGAAAGAATACTGGCTGCTGTGCCCAAGGTAATGCACTGCTGGTTCCAGCAGCCAGAGGGTGGAGGTGCTGTCTTGCCCGTTCGGTGAGGGCTTTACACCTGAATTATTATATTATAGACCGTAAATAGCTCTATTCTTTAGAGGATTGATCAACCTCTAATTAATCTTCATGTGTATTTGGGGTTGCGTTCAAGAAAGAGCTTTACTTTCAAGACAACATTTAGGTACAAGTTAACACTTTGCTTCAAGTTCATGCTAAGAACCATCCTTGGTGGAATGGGAAGAAAGGTTGACATGATTTCCTGAGCTGTAGCCATACAGATGAAGGGGATATTTTAACTGTCCCATATAGATGAGAAAACAGGTTCAGTGACAGCTCCGTGGCCTTGACATGAGGCACATCTTCGGTATGGAGTATTGAAAATGAAAGATACTTTTGTACTGTACAGGCAGAGGGCAGAGCAGTAAAAGCAGAGATCCTTTTTTCATGGACTGTGTTCCAAATTGGGTGGTGAACCCTGGTCTCAGACAAGCATACTTCTTAAACTGGAGAGGATTTGCCACTTCAACATAGAGAAGGACATGTAAACCAAACAGGAAAGGGGAGAGCTCTCCTATGCTGAGAATAGAATAGAATAGAATAGAATAGAATAGAATAGAATAGAATAGAATAGAATAGAATAGAATAGAATAGAATAGAATAGAATAGAATAGAATAGAATAGAATAGAAGAGAAGAGAAGAGAAGAGAAAAGAGAAGAGAAGAGAAGAGAAGAGAAGAGAAGAGAAGAGAAGAGAAGAGAAGAGAAGAGAAGAGAAGAGAAGAGAAGAGAAGAGAAGAGAATAATCATCTAGTCCAGCTGCCTGAGTACTTCAGAACTGATCAAAAGTTAAAGCCTCTTTTCAAGGGCATTGCCCAAATTTCTCTTAAACACTAACATGCTGGGGGCATTGGCCACCTCTCTAGGAAGCCTGTTCCAGATTTTGACCACCCTCTTACTAAAGAAATGCTTCCTTATGTCCAGTCTGATCCTCCCCTGGTGTAGTTGGGAACCATTCCCACATGTCCTTTCACTGAATCCCAGGGATAAGAGATCAGTCACCCCTCAGCCTTTCCTATGAACTAGACAAGTTGAAGTCCTCGTCCACTCCTCATAAGATGTTCTTCCCAGCCCTTTCACCACCCTTTTCACCCTCCTTGGGGTGCATTCAAGGACCTTCATATCCTTCTTAAACCTTGGGGCCCAAAGCTTCACACAGTACTCAGGTGAGACTGCTCCAATGATAGAGCAGTATGATCAACCCTTTTGCCTATCTGGTGTTGCTGTGTTTGATGCACCCTAGGATGGGTTTTGTGCTTTTGGCTGCCAGCTGTTGATCCTGTTGTCAGTCCCAGATCCCTCTCTGCAGGGCCACTCTCCAGAAACGCTTCTCCCAGTTTGTACTTACACCTGACATTTCTCCATCCCACGTGCAGAATTTGACATTTGGACTTGTTGCATTTCGTTAATCACTGTACAGTGTTCTAATCTCTCTAGATCCCTCTGCAAAGTCTCATGTCCTCAAGAGAGTCAACATCATTTCCCAGTTTAGTATCATGAGCAAACTTGCTAGTGGTACATTTGTCTCTTGCATACAGATTATTGATGAATATGTGGAACACAACCGCCCTATGATTGAGCCCTGAGGAATACTGCTGGTGGCTGAACACTAGCCAGGTGTAGTTCCATTCACTATAAACCTGCAGCCAGTTCTTCACCCAGTTCACTCTGTGAACCTGCTCATCCAACATCTGAAGAACTTGTACAGAAGGATACTCAAAAGCCTTACTAAAATCCAGTAAAAACTGCATCCGCCACCTTCCTTTCATCTGTGAGGCAGGTGACTGCATCATAGAAGGATGTGGAATTAGTTAAACAACCCTCTCTCTTTGTGAACCTGTGCCCGATTGCATTATTCTTTTAATGCCTTTCAATAGCACACAGTATAATCTCATGATTTTTTCAAGAACTGAGGTTTAGACTAACAGTTCTGTAGTTTCTTGGGTATTTGTTCATGCTCTTTTTGTAGACTGGAATACAAATCTACATAATCATAGATAGGGGTAGTTGCTGCTCATCTGGTTTGGATGCCCATTGTTACAAAAGGGGTGCCAGCCAGCAGGAAAAATCCCCTTCTTCACCTTCACATGTATATGGTGCCCCACAAAAGCAGATCACACTCAGGCAGGACATTCATAGATTGTAAACCCAGAAATCAGAAAAGGCAGCATCTCAGTATTTGCTGGTGATTACTGCAGATATTGCTTGTCCTGCAATAGGTTGGTGCAGCCCTACAAGGGAAAACCAACTTTTCCAAAAAACGCTCTATGTACTTTTATTCTCACCTTAGAGACAAGAAAAGTCAGTGTCAACTGGGCAGGTTGAGGACTTGCACAGTTCCTTGGGGATGGTCAATGGCATGATGTGTGCTGTAACTACTGTCTCAGGCCCAAGGTACCCCATTACAAATTTGTGATCTGACCAGAGTTAGGCTTGCTATTTTCAATTATGTGAAAATGGAGTAGCTTCCTAGGGTGATTCAAGCGCACTCCCTACTGAGTTTTTGTCTGCTGGATGTGGTTTTGCCGAAGAGGGCTTCTTCGCAAAACGAAGGGGAAAGACACAAAGAGCACAAAGAGCTGGACTAATCAGTGCAAGATAGTAGATAAGCAAATTTCTGACCTTCAGCTAAGGGTAGATTACCAGATTTTTATCTTAGTTAATTTTAGCAAAGCAAAGAAGTCTGGTCCAGTGTTTGATTCAGCCCTTGCTATAGGCTTTTATCCCTCCCAAATGAACGACATTTGCTGTCCTCTTGAGTTCCATTTGGACTGTTCTTCTTTGATGAGGTCTCTAAGGTTTTTGCCTTAGTCTGTGATTAATATGTGAATGGCATTAAATGTTTGCTCTTATGATTTGCATTGCAGGTAGGCCTTTTAGGGAGAACAGGCTCAGGAAAAAGCACGTTGCTTTTTGCATTTTTAAGACTGTTGGATACAGAAGGGGATATCCAGATTGATGGAGTCTCCTGGAACATGGTGAGCGTGCAGCAATGGAGAAAGGCATTTGGAGTGATTCCTCAGGTAATGAGATTTTTGTATATTTTGGTGCCTTTATTTTCACTGGTTCTATTTCCATATGCGAATAGTTACCTTCGAGATAGAAGTTTGTTATTTATATGCTGAGAAAGAAACAAAACACAGATTTTGTGAAAAAAGGAGTAGCACAGATTGATGGAATGGTGGATGGACACAATGGTTCACAGCAAATCTTGCCTTTTTAGGGTTTCTATGCCACTCACACAAGAACTGTTCCAGAAATGGGAAGGTATAGCACACTTAAACAGAAGTGTTTCTAGCCTGCTTATCCCTTCCCCTCTGAGACATTTTGCATGTTGATTCAGAATAAGATAATATAATCTGAGAAAAAAATACAATCAGTGTTCTCAGCTACCATTTTCTGAAGCTGTACATGCCATATTATGGTTAACATCTGGTTACTGTACATTGCTTGTTTTCCCTGACAGGCTCATTGCAAACAATTAAGCCTAAGGCTTCTGGGTCCCTTGTCCACTGGACCAGTGTCTTATATTAATTACAGCTTTAGATTATCTGTCTGAAAAATGAATGTTATTGTCTGCATACAGTAACACTAAAAGGTGATTGCTCACTGTAAGGATAGGAATGAAAACTGACAGAATGAACTGCATGATTTTAATGCCATGTTTTGTATTTCTGTTGTTGAAAGCTGTCAGTTCTTACCAACAATACTGGTACATGAGTAACACCTACTGGCTTTCTCTTCTTTGAATGTTATACATGCTGTCAGTTTTACAGCTGTGGACACTGTTAAAAGATGCTGAAATGCTCATGGCTGGAAAAACAGTGGCCTTGATTTTGCAAACACAAACAGGACTTGGAATTAAGTATTTCTACTTAATGATCAGTTTGGAGTTGTGATAGTTTCCTTTTCAAAAATGTTATTCCACAGTAGCCTGAGTGGCATATATTTAAAGTAGGTGTGTAAAGAAGGCACAATACTCTCTTTTCTCTGCATTTCCACAATCATGCTCTGAAATTTCCTCTAAGGCAGCAATATTTTAGCATTTTGATCTTGCTAGAACAGACCCTTTCTTGCCATGTTACACCCTCAACAAAACAAGCCCAACAGAGCAGTAATGAAATCCACTGGTTGGATTAATTTCTTACCTGAATTCTACCAATCACATGCTACCTGCTGAGCTGAGGCTTGCTTGGCAAGATGGCCTTTGACCTGTTGTCACCCTTTCTATCCTCTCTTCAACATTTTCACATCTCTCTATTCCTTTAAGCTTTTATTTCTTTATTTACAGCTGGTTCAGTTCTGCAGTGGGATTGTTGCTTGCAAGTATGAAAAAAGTCCCCCCTGTAGATCAAGGCAGCTGTGCAGTGAACTGCATGTGCAGCTACATCTATTTAGTTTGAAGGACAAGTATGTTATACAGCTGTCTTCCAAAGCATGGCTGTATAGGATGAAGGATGCTTTTACCAGTACAAGCTATGTCTTGGCTGCAAAATTGACCTATATAGCTAAATATGATTTTCTGTATTGGAAGGGGCTTCCTTGTCTCTCCCATAGTCATCCTTTTGCTCTCTACCCTTTCTCCCCTTGGGATGTGGTTGCCCAGCAGGGTTTCTGCTTTCCATCTTAAGCTGTCCTTGGGAATGCGTGGACTGGGAAGAAAATTGAATGCTTGATAACAATTAATCACATTGTCCTACTGAAAAATATGAGGAATAATTCTCATAGCTGACTACTCACTATAGAGTTACTAATGGTATAGAAAATATCATTCTGCAGCCATCAGCAAAATTCAAGAAATATTTCTTACATGAGCAGTATAACTCGCCCCTCTGCTAGTGAGGTACATTGTTAGCTCATTGTTAAAATTACACATTAATTCAGTTTGCAAGTCTCTGATACATGCATCAATGCCAAATAATCCCAGCCCTCCATTCTCTGAAAGGTCACGAGAGTTGCCAGCCTGTTTGCATGCTTCAGCTCGCAGCTCTTGTCCCAAGGCCTTGCCAAAGAACTGCACATTATGACTCAAAAGTTCCCACATTCAGAACAAAATGAAGTTTTCAGCATGACTTTCCCAGCAGGAAAGAAAAATCGCATATGCCACCCTGTCTTTCCCGACAGAACAGAAGGAGCCTTTTGTTCTTTCCATTCACCTACAGCATCAGAATGGAAAAAAAAAAAGTTGCCTTTCCTTCCCTGGGAGGCTTGCCTACAGGAACACCTGGATGTTCGGCGTCTCCAGGAGAGGCTTTGCCAACAAAAGGAGAATGGAGCTCTACCTGAGGCATGCTTCCTCCTGAAAACTTTCCAGCACTCTCCTTCTCTTTCTTAACTCTAAGTTTCCCAATTTAATAGAAAAGAAGCGCTTTTCCTCTGTGGGAACCCCACTGATGTAAAACTGCATAGCACACACAGCATTCTAAGACACTGCTGTCTGCTCCACTCAGGCTGTGCTGAAATGACCTGCAGAGTGGTCAGGGATTACACTGGGCCAGAGCAAAGGCAAACCCCTTATTTCTTTCAGTATCTCGGGTCTGGCTATCAGTGCCTTGTAGTGGTGTGAAGTGGTAAAACACGTTTCCTGAAGCACCCACAAGGAAGTTCCTTCCTGCAGGTTCTCACAGGGCTGCACTTCTGAAGCACAGCCTACCCACAACATCTGTCATTTCCTGCAGAACAATTGCTCCAGCCATACCAGGCTGTACCTTAGCACCCGTCATCCCTTCGTTCTGGACAGACCTTTCTGATGATTCTTCTGCAGGCATTTGCCCACCACATTTCCAGGATGAGGAGTTCCATCTGCATTTGGTTTCAACACACTGAGGCTCTCCCGCATACAGGTCCTCACGCAGATTGCATGCTGAAGTATTTAATGGAGTCAGATTGAGAAAGTGTCTTCAGAAATTTGGCTTTCAATGGAACCTGCAGCCCATTAAAATAAATGATGAGAAACCTGAGACCCATGAGGTGCTGCTGAAGCAGTGACTTCTGATGTTTTCTTGAGTGATATTCCACTGCATCCTAGCTGATCTCAGACTACATGTAAATACTCCATATAAAGTTAAAATCAAGCTTAGCATGGAGAATCAGATTATTACAGTTTGTGGGACTGCCAGCTGGCAAAAAAAATAATCAAATCAGTTTTGCTTCTTTATTTTACTTAAGAAATGAAATTTCACAACTTTTATCTTTGTCGTTTTTCCACAGCTATCACACTTTGTTCATTGTATCTTTCAGTATCTGTCTGTCTGTCTCCAGCATTGCTTCTCATGTCCTTCAGGGCCGCTCACTTTTGAGGGTCAGCTGTTTTGCGGTGTACCAACACATTCCTGCCCGGGGCAGCCGCCAAGCAGTTCCATTCGCCAGGGTGGTTCCACAGAGGGTCCTGCAGAGGCTGAATTTCTTCAGGGCATTTGGATGAGTCAGCATCCCTATACCAGGGAGTGTCTGCTGCATCAGACCCATACACAGAACAACTGGGGACATGAATTAATAAACCCATAATCTCATTTCAGGCAGTATTTAGGTTGCTTTCTGCATCATGAGTTCAGTGTTGCCAGGAGCACAACACTTCTGTTTACCAGTAAGCTCTAACAGAGGCAGATGTTTTGGCATCTTCAAGGGAGAATGTTAAGGAATAGGCCCCAAAAAACTTCCAGGTTTTTATTGCTCTCTTGGTTTTATTCTTGTCTGTGAATATTTTAATGTCAATATAAAGTCCCTAAAAGACATTTATGAAAACAAAACCTCTAACTCTGCACCTAATACTAAAGCTCTCACATAGTTACTTGATTTTGTTTCATGTTGATATTGCTGCTATAATATAGACAAGACACAGAAGGCTCCATAGAGGTCATGCAATTGTTACTCATAACTTCTCTGTGCCTGGAGGTACTGTCTGGTTCCAGCTGATGTTGCATTTTTTCTCCAGTCCTGGGGCATGTGGGAAGAAGGGTCTATGGGTCTTGCTGAGGACCTGCACACAGGTCGCAGCAGCTACTCATAGCCAGGATACTCTCAGTCCTTAGCAGCCTCTTGTCAGCTGATCCTTAACTCTTCCGTATGGATTTGCATATACACTCCAGGGTCTTGATTTTCCACATAACACTCAAATCACTTAGGAAGCTTATTGCCACACTCTAACTGACATGCAGGGGCTGCAGCTTCTGATAGAGATTAATGTGCTTCAGAGGGGTTGACTCACAATATTTGGGGTGGTCAGAACATAAACATGACCACATTTATGTTCTCAAATGTTTTGCTTGTGGGTGGATGTTAAGTCTAAGACAGTATTTGTTGTTTGATCACACCCATTATCATCCTGTGTAATTTGAACAAGTGACTTAGAAGGAAATAGTTCCAGGTTTGCTGCCAGTCTCCCCAGCCATCCATTCCCCCTTCCAATGCTCTCCTTGTTTCTACTTCTTCCATATTTATGAACAACGCAAGTCTTTGCGTTCATTTTTGGGGTTTTGTTGTGGCTTGTTATTTTTTGGTTGGTTGGGTTTTTTTCACTTTAGACATCTGCGTTTTAAGAATGTGGAAAAATTTATTTTTGCTTCTCTTTAAGTAGACTCTAAACTGCCCACGTAACTCACATTGTATTTACTCAAGTGAACTCTATGTGGTTTCTAATAAGATGGGAGAAAGGAGGTGTTGAAATGGAGAAAGGCGGTGTTGAAATGCAGAGAGAAGCACAAAATTCAGGACAATGAAATATTTACCTTGGGAGGGGAGAGTGGGCAGAAAAACCCCAACCCTGCTTTTGGGAATAGCTTCCTTTTAGTGGCCTGCTTCTTGAAAGCAAAATTATTAGAAACAGCAGCAGCTTCTGAAGAAAGTTGTACCCTTTTTGCTCTGCCTGCTGTACTTCAACAGGAATGTTATTCAGCCCTATCTTCTTTAAAACTGGTTTGTTCAGTTAACTATTTTTCACCACTGAGAAATGAAAATACCTATTCCACTGGTTAAATGCATGGCATTCAAAGTGTGAACAAACCCACGTCTGAGACTGTTTCCACAGCATTGTTGTTTCCACCACACCCACTACTTGGAAGGACCTAATCCTGTGGCAAATACGTCGCCCTGATCATGCCACCTAACCAGTGCAGGACATGGGAAAAGGACTGCACTGTACTTCACCAAAGCTTTAAAAGCACTGTTATTAACAGAAAGAGTCTACTCTTCTGTCCTTGTCTCTACCAAAAATACTTCAATGCTTAGTTTGTCTCTGGGTGTGTTAGTGCATTGCTGACCATGCAGTGGAGGTATCACTGTACTTAAACTCATCCCAATGACTGCAGGGCACCATGGTGCAGCTGCTTTTCTCCTCTGATCTCTTGAATCAGGTATTTCCTTTTCTCTTGGACCGAGTAAGTTGTTGGCAATGGTGTACATATCTTAATCAAGCAAATTAATTAATGTAATTTATTTTCCTCTTCAGCATTTAAACTTTTAATTAATCATAATTAAATGATTAATATAAATGTGTGTATAAATCACTTTGAAATTTGATGAAAGAATGCCAAGGTCCCAGGTTAGGTCAGATGGAAATTGTGTTAGACAGGCCAAACCCTGGGAAAGCATGTACTAATTGTATTCTCTCAGCTACTTTTTGTTGGTACAGCTATTCATTCACTGCTTTTGGTGGCATTTGACTACTAAGACCCCAAGATTTTTTGTGGCTGCGAATCACTGGCATTTCAACATGTTTTCTCTAAATAAATATTTTCTTTAGAAAGATAGAAGAAAATAATTGCCTCAAATCTTTCCTATTGGTATTTTTTCTGTATGTACACGGAAAGAGCAAGCAAATGGTAATATTTCTCAACAAGACACTTAAATCCTTTGAGAGCAAGTTCTACTTGCTACAAACAGTAGGTGTACCTTACAGCATAGAAAACAATAGCTTGTTAAGAAATGTTGTACAACTTCAGTGTCCCTTGAAGAATTCAATTTCTTTTGGAATCTGACACACCCGCCCCATGTAAAGATATTAAAAAATATTTCATTTTGTCTGAATCATTGCTTTTTGAGCTACAAAATGTGTTTCTCGGGGATGTTTGCTTAAATCTGCTTGCCTGAACTAATGGGGAAAGCAGAACAGAGCAGTAAACTTCAGTGTGAGAAGGGTGTAAAATTCATTGATGAAAAACAGCTTAGGACAGTATCCTTGAATTTTGCCAAATACAAAATAGTTTTTTTCTCTTAAAACAAAATTGTGGAAACACATACTTTGGTTGAGGAAGGATTTTTTTAGTTTGAATAAGTTTCACATACTAAAACATCAAAACTAGTTTTTAAAAGGTTTATTTCAAAATGAAAATACAGGGAATCTTTTAGTCAGAAAACAGCTGAAATTTGGGGGTTGCTGGTTTTCAGACAAGTTTGGCTAAGATTTTCTTAAGACAGTTATATAAGGATTTTCAAAGTCACTCTCTTTGTGGATGATGTTTAAAAAAATACTAAAAACCTGCAATAACACCATCTGGTAATTGCAGAGTGTTCTTTTCTCTTTATTTTTTTCTGCTGTATGCTTTACAATTCCCAATGCTTTAAACAGTGTTTCAAGTTAACTATCTACCTACCTATATATATGTACATCTTTTTTCTTGTAGAAAGTGTTCATATTTTCAGGAACTTTTCGGATGAATTTGGATCCTTATGGGCAGTGGAATGATGAAGAAATATGGAAAGTTGCAGAGGAGGTAAACTGTTCAGTATTATCTGTCTCCCTCTGGTGATGTAGTTACAGAAGGCTGCAGTGCAGGTCAAATGATGGTCATATTTTACATTTATGTAGAGTCTTAGGAAGAAAGAGCAGAGAGAAGGTAATGCTGTGCTATAAACCATTTTTATTATTAGTTATAAATATAGTTATTGCAAGTCTTACCCCAATGTGAAGCCAGCTGAGAGGAGCACTCTCTGAGAAGGCATTCTGTTATATGTAGAGCTTATATCATGGGAGCTTCCTCTTTCATGGAAAATAAGAATCATGGAATACTAGATTTTACAAACCTGAAAGTTTTCTTCTGATTTTACTTTGAGGTTTTAGCAACATTTTTGTTTTCAAATTCCCCAAGCCTAAGGGCTAGATTCTGCACTGTTCCCCATGGATTGCAGTTGTCAGGTGCCACCTGTTGGCTCTGATGGCACTTATGAAGGTTGCAGAGGAGTCTGCAATGACCAGGGAAAAGGAAGGTGAGCATTTTGGGAGGGAAAAGGCTGCAGCCTAGAAAACGGATGCCTCTGTACAGATGATTTAATTAAACTTAACCATGAATTGGTGCCATTTTCCTAGTTCATTGCAAGTCTCAAGTGTCAAAAAATGGTTGCAAGTGTGGGACTTAATCTGGAAGCTTCCTCTTCTCCCATCCAGGAGGTTATCTGTCTCTGCTTGCTCTTTTGGGTTTATCTAATTTCTTCCCTATATTTGGAAAAGAGGAAAGTAGACACTTTCCATGAGTAGTTTATTATCAAATAAAAACAACATGAATTTTTGTTTAGGTGGTGTGACAGCAGCTTTTCAGACAGTCCTAGCAGAGGCAACAGGATGCTCGGCTCTGCTTCTCTGAAGCTAGGGAAAAAATTGGATCAACATCCCCTCTCTTGAAGAAGATAAGCTAGGAATTATATATATATATATATATATATATGTGTGTATATATATATATATATATAAAAATAGGAATTCCAATTTTTTTGTTTTTCCTGAAATGCAAACTAATTATAGATCACTAGTATTTAAAAATTCAATGGGGCGCTCTTCATAAATTACTGGGGTTGCATTGCATTTTTATAATGTTTTCTGGAGCTGTGCAACTTACATATGTTTCCTATTCCTCATATTTTACAAAAGCATCTCTGCAAAGACAGCTGATAAGTCCATGGAGGACAATTTGTTTGGATCTGTGGAAGATGGAAAACTTTGCTTTGGAGTGTATATCTCCCAATGACAGCAAACAGGAGCACTGGAAGAAACAATCAGAAAACATCTCATGGTCTAGATTCCAGTTTCTGGTCCCAAGGCAGCAGGTTCACATGGGGCACCCCTCTAAATACTTTGTCACAGTGCCAGAGGGAAGCCCCTCATGCCGTTAGTATGAGCAAAGTGCACAAGGCCTTTGGGGCAGCAACAGAAGCACACAGAAACACTCTCAGAGCTGTAGAAACAGTGACTGAGGTTATTTTCTCTGTTGCTGCAGTATAGCGTATGAATTTTGGTAATTTCTTTTTAACTGCCTAGTAACCAGAGAGACCCATTTTCATTTCAAAAATCACTTTCCACGACATTTCCAATGAAGTACATTGGCACAGTTGGCAGTAAATATGTCTCACCAGTTTTTCCTGTCTTTTTTCTTTCTGACAGGTTGGGCTGAAGTCTGTAATTGAGCAATTTCCAGGCAAACTTGATTTTGTTCTTGTGGATGGAGGCTGTGTCCTCAGTCATGGCCACAAACAGCTGATGTGCCTTGCCCGCTCAGTTCTCAGCAAAGCTAAAATCTTGCTGCTCGATGAACCAAGTGCTCACCTGGACCCTGTGTACGTTTTGTTCATTTGTTGTCTTTTAATATGAAATAAGAAAATCAGAGAGGTAGCACCATCTGAAGAGACCTTTTGTAACTTGTCTGATCTGTTACTAAACCTGACTTAAGTACTATATGTTAGTAATTCTTCATGGGGAATCAAGGAAGCCTGGTTACAACCTTAACTTTACGGCTAATAGGTACTTTGAGAGCAGAGATGGAGCATGCTGAGGCACTGCCGAGCACTGGTGTCCCCGTGTGTGAGCTTTACGACACACAGACAGACTGTTACATACCATCGATATAGTTATGGGGATGCACATTGCAGTCTGAATCCCAATGTTTGTTTGCCTTTCAGAACTTCCCAAGTGATCAGGAAGACCCTGAAGCACGCGTTTGCCAACTGCACAGTGATCCTGTCCGAGCACAGGCTGGAGGCGATGCTGGAGTGCCAGCGATTTTTGGTGAGCGTTTCTTATAGACTTGTTTACTGTTGTTTCGTTACATTTTATGAACATGTCAAATGCACCAAGTGGAAATTATGATGTTTTCTGATTGACGGGGGTCATTCAGGGAAGCTGAACGACCTACTCCCTGGCAGAAGAGCAGCAGGCTGTTGTTTGCTCTTTCATCTGAGCTGTCACAGCACAGACACCTGTGTTCAGATGGGCTGGATCATGTCCTGGAGGAGCCAGATTCTCTCTTTCAAGCAGAAGGAACGTTGGGTAGGTTATCCAGACCTGATTCAGGTGCCATCTATTTTTGACTGGCTCAGGAGCTCCAGAAAAGTCTCAGCATCTTACAGAGCTTTACCATTGCAAATGCAGAAATATCTGCACTTCAGCAATAGGAGGCTGCCTGAGGAAGAGGAGTTTCCTAAGAAAACAAGTGATGATTAGAATTGCTGATTTCTTTCAACAAGCCCTATAAATATTCCATTCATTTTTAATCGTGGGGGACAAAGTTCTGAAGTCCTGGGGTATTTTCTTTGTTATATAAAAATGGTTAGTAAGGGAAAGAAAGGGCAAGTAAACCATTATTCTTAAAAATAAGGTTTCTTCCTCAATGTTGTCTTCACTCTTGTAAAAGGGGATCTTCATTTTATTAACAGAGTCAAACATAATTTTCCATAGTTGATTGTGTGCATCAGCACAGCAGGAGGAACACAGCTTGAAGTTGAAGCCAACTTGTCAATAGGCAGGTTGAACATCCTTTTGGATGTGCTGCCCCTCTGTGTGTGCTGCCCTTCAGTCTTGCCTCCTTCCTGCAGCCTGTGCTGCTCTCGCCTGTGTTGGCAGAGCCCTGGCAGCCAGGCAGCCTCTGGCCACAAGAGGTTTCCCACCCACTAGACCATATTTTAGCAACAGAGATTCTAAAAATTCTTTTCTGTCAGCCCTGTGCCCTCACCTGAGCCGTGCTGGCATTTCAGTGCCACTGAAGGAGCCTGATTTTTCCCTGTCTCCTACTTGACATGGGAGGCTGGCACAGCCTTAAAGGGCAAACCTGTTGTCTCCTTCAAACAGAGGTGAGCAGCACTTCCTTGTTTGGTGAGAAGAAAGCAAAGAAGGCCTGGCATGTTGCTGGCAGCCTTCTCCCCCTGCTTGTGATAAAACTATTTTCTGCAGTTAACGCTTTCTTAACCGTATGGTTTAGCAGTGTGAGGGAAATGCCACAGTACTGGGAGACTTCAACAAATGGATTCAGAGGTAAAACTAAGTCACAAGGAGAAACCAGCAAGCTGAGCACCACTTCTAATTTGGGCAATAAGCACCTTTTATTGTGTTAAAATTTTAATGTATGTTTTTGTAGATGCAATTAGAAATTGCAAACTCAAAATTAGAAATTGCAACTACAAACTGGGGTTTTTTCTGTTATGTTTGCCATTCCTTCATGTCTCTTCCCTGCTCTATTAGTTGTGTTAGCTGAATTCTATCAGCACCACCACTGCCTATCTAACTAAGTTATATGTTTCTTTAGGTAATTGAGGACAGTAAGTTGCGGCAGTACGAATCCATTCAGAAGGTGCTGAATGAAAAGACCTCCTTCAGGCAGGCCATCAGCCATGCTGATCGTCTGAAGCTACTCCCAGCACACCACAGAAGTTCCAGCAAACGCAAACCTCGACCACAGATCACTGCCTTGCAGGAGGAGACAGAGGAAGAAGTGCAGGAGACAAGGTTGTGAAAGGTTGTGTAGACACTTTGTGGAGTGGATGGTCAGCAGTGTCCCATGATGACAGGACCAGCACCTCTGAAGCTGCAGGACCCATGCACAAACTGAACCTTGCAGGAGGCATTCGCTGCAGAGAACACATAAGCATGTTGGAATTACTTCCCCTCTGTGGTTAATCATGTGCAAGTTAGTACATTCTTTGAAGTTTTGCCACTTGTAATGGTGAAACCGGATTTCCTTTCAAAAGCTGCACTGATTTGGTACAAATGAGATGGCAAACAGAAGTAACCTGCCTAGCCTGACATAATTGTTTCGGAAAACTATTAGAAATGTTCTTTCTGGGGGGCAGAGGACTAGGTAGCAGGAAAAATATGAAAAAAAAAATCAAACCTGAGTGGAAAATAGAAAAATCAGAATGTAAAAAGCTTCTTTGGATTCACTTCCTGCAAATGAATTAGGGACAACCTCAGCAAGGCACATAGAAAACTTCCTCCTCTTTGTTTTCCATGCAGCAACTGTAATTTCAATTTAGCAGGAAAGGCCAAATGCCACGTGCATAGATGAGAATGAAGGAAGAGAGGATATTGACTTGGAAGCCAATCAAGATCTGTCATGTCTCTGGAGTAGAAGGAGAATTGGTATTTCCTCTTAAAACCTAAGAGCTGTCAACCTGACCCTGCACACACAGAGAGTGGGATGAGTGCAGGCTGACATCAGTATCTAGCAAAAGGTAGGACTTCTGGCAGTGGAACTGTAATAGTCTGCATAGCTCTGGCACCTTTACATGCTTTTTACTTTGGCCTAACAAAAAAAAAAAAAGGGAAGAAACGTCTTAGAAGTAGACTTTAATGATGAAATTAATTTTGATACTCTCCTGGTTTGCAGTTTTATTATGGAACTGAATGTTCTCTAGAATATTTTATTTATTTTAACGTCGTTGCAAACTTTTGCTAAGGAAATGATGTATTTTAAGAGTGATTGCATACCATAAAGAAAAATATATTTCTACAAAAAGTTTTATATTTGGATTGTTGTGGGGAGGGAGGGTTTGCTACTAGTTTTTGATGTCTCATTATACTACAGCTGTTAAAAACAAGGGCAGCCCCAGAGTTAGGTCAGGTACTGTCCAATGCTGCCTTTGTGCACTAAAGTATTCTGGTGATATAGGTAGTTTAGATTATTTTTTTCTTTAAATAAAAAAAATTGGGCATAATTTTTAATAACTACATTCTATTTACTATCAAATGTCCTGTCAGGGCTGGCTCCGACCAGGGCCAGGCAGCACTAGGTGGTGCTGCGAGGCTCAGACACCGCACAACTGTGAACGGGTTCTGCATAGCCCCGGGTCCTACAGCTGCGAAGGGCAGCACATGCATGGCTCGAACTAAACTCCTTCAGGCATCCTGCGGCAGCATCTGGAGCTGTGCCGCTGTGCTGCAGTGGCTCCGGCTGTTCAATGTGCCACTGAGCGCAGCTAAGCCCGCTAAACCCCGTATCGTTCTTGCTTCCTTCTAGCACTGTCCCCCATTACATACTTTTTGTCTCTCATTACACGCTTTTCGTCTCTCATTACACATTTACTCTGCAAATACTTTTTTTTTTCCTACCCAGTCCCTAATGTTGTACTTTTATTCTTGTCTATCTTCTAGCACTTACCTGGGTGGGTCTCTTTCCTTTCTGTCTGTAGGGGCACCTCCTTGCACTGCCTAATTTTGCCCATAAAGCAATCCCTTTCCATGACCAGTGTTCTAGTTACACCCTTGAGTTTCAATTGTGCCATGTCACTGTTTCTCTGCCACTAAGCTCAATGGAAAAACAACTTATATTGAGGTAGCAGCACTTTCAAATCTCATCTCCATTCCCCCTCTCCCCTCAAATTGTTCATCTCGCGCTGTTCATCCCTTTTCTAACACAGCCAGCTCTGTGTTTGTACAAGTCTTCACAGTGTATGTGGCCAAGCCTGGCTGGGAGTGCTGCAGTGTGTGGCCAAGCCCAGGGAGGCATGCCAAGGAGCACTCTTTTTAGGATGTTACTCAGAGTAGCAGATATACAATGTGGGAGAGTTTATTATCTAAATAAACAAGATGAGCCTGTGCAATAGATTTTTTAGGTGAGGCTCAGCGTGCACAGAACTGGCCCCACCCTTTACTCCTAAGATTCATCTGCCAGGGCCTAGTGAGCTTGGAATGGTGACAGCGAAGGCCTCAGGATGTAGGTTTAGTTAGAGTATCCTTCTCTGAGATGGATGGCCTTACAGGGCTAAACAAGCTCCATCTGCCTGGGTTTGGGGTTAGAGTTGTCCTTCTCCTTGGATGGTTGCCAGGAGGCTAGTGAGCCCATCCTACCCGTGAACACACTTAGTCTGACCCTTCAGCTGAGACCTGTCTGGCATGGGAGACCCTACCGGAGGCATATGCCAACGCCAGTGTAGCTCGCAAGCTTCTCCCCCACAACAAGGGGATGTCCGTAGCAAAGAAATAAACAAGATAATACAGAAAGATCAGCAGAAAAGAACCATTATATTATTAGAATCAGTGCATGCTTCAAAGGTTGTACAATTAATAGTGTTAATGTTTGGGGTCCTTGTTGGAGTTAGAAGGTGCAAAGCTAGACTGAACAGACAAGGAGACATTTCAGGAAAGAAAGAAAAAAAGTAAACACAGCAGGAGCATGTAATAGATGGGACATATATAGAAGCTCAGATTCAGAAGGAGGACTTCAAAGAAAAAAATATGTCAACAGACTGCCTGTGCCCTGGGCCACAACACTCATTGAAACAGCTACTACCACCACCACACCACCTGTTCTAAAGAGCCCAGGGAAAATGCCATACAGTTCTCTTCTCTCTGCTCTCTGAGGGCAAGTGGAAGAAGAACATGCTATTACTTCTTTTAGTCCCAAACCACTGCTTCAGCTCCTTTGTAGTTCAGGCTGGAACAGTTGGTACTAGCTTCCATGAGGAGGAAGACACAGCCTCTACTTCCCAACAAAGGCCAAGAAGAGCACGTTACCTTCTGGAGTAAGTGTTCTTGTACTTGCTGTCAGAGGCTTGACAGCTCCCAGGGCTGTTTGCCTGAAGCTAAACTGGAAAGTTGCACATGCTGTTCATGGTGGAAAAAGGAGCATAAGACAAAAATAAAAAAAAAAAAGAGGCCATAAACGAAGTGCAGTGAAACAAAAGAACAATGATCTTCAGAAACAGAGGCTGAACATTGTTTAAGAGATTTTTTCTTTTCATGTGCTTTGCATACATTTGATAAAACAAAAGCAATATAAAAAAATACTACCAAAAGCACTTTGTCATTAAAACCACTTATGTTACTAAAATGTGAGTATATGGCCAAAGAGAAGAGCATGCTGTCTATAATACTACACATGGAGATTTAATTTTACAGCCTGCTAGGAAGAAACAAAACCAACAAAAAAAGTTACAGAGTGAAATTACTCTGCAGAAGTTCTTAGCTGTCATTAAGTACAGCAGAGAAGGGAGAAGGGTGGCCACACTCCTAGTACAGCACTGGGGAGGTCTAGGGACAGCAAAGGCTAAACAAGCATAGTCTAAACAGACTTGATCTGTATACACTTAGCCTTCTTCATAAATCTTACATACAAAATAACTATACAAAGCAGCGTGAAAACTGTCACTAATGGGAACTGCTCAGAATCTTACTGGGGTCAAACAAGCCTGCTATTCCAACAAGTGATTTTGCTTTCATAGTTACTTAACCTATTTATTAAATAGCTAATTAATGTGGTTTAATCATTAAATATCTATTTTCCAAAATTTTTCTTAAGATCCACCTCATCCAGTTCCACAAGCTCAACCCATCAGTCTGTTACATCAGAGCTGCTAAACACCCAAAGGCCTGCCTCTACACTCGTTGAATTCTACCCTGTTTAAGCAACAGGTTTAAGTTACTGCACTGAAATGTACCTTGGAAAAAGGGTGTTTTAAGCATTTCCTCACATTAATTCTGAATCGTTGTTACTTGCTTGAGGTAATTTCAGCACTACATAATTTGTTGCATATTATTTATCTAAAAAGTGTTCTGGTGATTTTTTTCTCCTTTTTCTATTATAGATTTGGTATTTTAGTTCTACCATTACTTGGCTATGATTTAACATTAGGAAAAAAAGAGCACTTTAGAACTTACGTATAATTGTTCATTAATGGACCATTAATTGCTACCTAAAAAGTCTGGAAAGTTATGTGCAATGTAATACAGTAACACATTCCCTTTACCAACCCTTCTGTTCTCCTAAACCAATTTCCTGTTTCTGGGATAAACAATATTTCTACTTGGTTTAGTCACACTTACTTCAACCTCAAAATACAATGCTCCGGAAATACAACCCGAAGTTTTTGAGTGATGCTACAGCCCAACCCAGTACAAACACAACTTGTGCTGCCTCAACAGGCACTCTGACTTCAAGTTTCTGAAGTCAAGTTGCTGAAGCCCACTTCTTAATTCTAAAATCATGGTTTTACCATCACAAATACCACTTTAGCCAGAGTTAGCACCAAGAAAGTGGTCCCTTGTCCTTTTTCAAAGCATTTTCCACCTGCAAGGACTGTTTTGCTTCTCCAGTTTTACTGGAAAGCTGGAGGGTTTTGATGTGTTTTGTAAATCAGTTGAGTTGTATTATGGGAAGAGAAGCACTGCAGAAATTCAGGCCTGTTGATTTTTCTGTTGCTGATGGATGTTTCTTCCTTTGCTGAACAATGGAGGAGGACTCAGACATTCTTTTAAGGAACTTATTTCAAGTTCTTCACCAAGAAATAAGAACTGTAGGAGAGATGCTGAAAGCTTTTATTTTCAAGACTGCCTTGAAGTGCAGAGCTGGAATGTTTAGTAATTACCAAGTTCATTGGTGGATGACAACAATCTTTCATGTTCCTCTGGTTAAAGATACTGAACTGTGTATAGACTGTGGTGTAGTCAGATGGGGCCTAAATTAAGTCTTGCACTGACTTGGTGGCCTGTTGAATGGATTCAGCCTTAGAAGATACCCTATACTTTCTGAGATGCTCCTCCATGTTGACAGGGTCTCTCTCTCTACGCTTACCTCTTTTAAAGGTATGGAAAGCAGTAATAGCTGGAAGCAGAACACAGCACAGAACACCATGGCCCACCAGAGACAGCACATTTCAATTCTCTCTGCTTTAGACACAGGAAGAAGAGAAATGGTTTTGCCCATTACTAACCCAAAATGAGAGTAGCTGGTATTACAAGTCACATACGAGGAGTGCTGTTTGTAGCATCACACGAAGACACACTGAAACCCTGAACTCCTGAACAGAGCCTGGCCTTGCTTCTGCACAAGCTTTTCACAAACCAAGTGATAAGCCAGCAGAGAAGTTGGTATATCCACAAAAAAACCTGTTATGGTTATGTGATGTTCATCATTTGAGGGTAGGAACTGCTATGGCCTAACAAGAGAGCTTAGTAGTTACTGCAAAAGACAAGATTCAAAATGCTGCATGATTAAAGCTGTATGGAAACCATAGAACCTGTTGAACTGACAGTCAGACAAACAACATAACAGCAGACAGCAGTCAACTAGGTAAAAGGTGCAGATGTAGACAATTTAGGATAGGAAAACGGAAAAGGGAGGATAATGAGGGCATTGAAAAGCTATGCTAAATTTAGCAAGAGATCTAACTTTCACACCATAAACAGATGATCAAAGCTACTCTGTCCTCTGCAGATTTTCACTCATTGTTGACTTTTGATTCTCACAGACAATATCCAGAGTTTTAAAATATGTCTCAAAACATGCTTTAGGACATTGTGCTGAAGATCTTCCCACACAGAAGCACACTTCTAACTTGATCTAAATAAGGTCTGACGTTTCCAAGGTGTATTTTCAATGCAGAACAAACCTAGCTTAGAAGCATATCAGAATTTTAATTTTCTCATCAGTCTTAAAAAATTTATTGTTATTACAAAACCTGAGGTTGAAGCATTTTCCTTTTGTGTTCCTTCTCACCATGAAAACCATTCCTTAACTTCTCACACAAGCTATCACACCATTACTCACCACTTCAGCACAGAAGGAAGGGACCCTACTTGATGTGAGCCACTGCTCCACCCTGCAGCCCTTTGTAGCTCATTCATGCTGCTAAGAACCACCTGCAAAAGCAGCACCCCATTTTCCATTACAAAAATAAATAAAAAATAAAAATCATCCTCTAGAGAAATGGTCTGTACTCAGTTACACATTACTATCTCAGTCTTAATAAAACAGTGGTTGCCAAAAGACAAGGTACTTTCTAAATATATCGTACAGGAAATGATTACAGAAATAAGTTTCCAATATTTGATATCTATAGAGCTAACACATACATACTAAGAGACAGAAAGACAATATGCTGTACAAAAATTTTATTGACGTGAGTCTGGAATGACTGTTTCATGTACAAAGGTGAAGCACTAGGAAATAGGTAATCCTTCCCTCCTCCAGGCTTAGTTTGAGAAAAATGTGCCTTTGGAAATTAAGAGGCATGACTGTGTCACTGTCCAAGCTCTCCAAACCATCTCCTGGTAGCCCAGCAGAAAGCATCTAAGACTGAGCTCAAGAAAGCTCTGCACTTTCCCCTGCCCAACAGGTGAGGTATCTTGACAGCACACATTTCCATGTTATTACAATTCACAAGGATGTAACTGCAGCTACTGCAGACAGAGGCTGGGGAAACACACCCTGCGTAGAAACCCTCCCTCATGGGAACACGATCCACACCTCAGCGTGGGGTGGGGGGAAAGACAAAGAGTTAATTTTAACTGCAACTCAGGTATCATTTCACAGCAATTGCATCTTAAATACACAATAGAAATTGGTAATTACATAGTAACTGATTGCTACTACATTATCTCAGATAACACTGTAGTTAAGCTTTTGCTCAAATTCCTTTTCAGTAAAATCTGCTTCTGTGAAACACTGTTATTTCTCAGATGCTTTTAAAACACTTAATGAAGTATATAAAAGTTTTTACAGTATACAAGAAAAACTAAGTTAATAAATGATCACATTTTCTTCAATTCTATCAAAGAATAAGAGTCTGAGAAAAATAACTTTTGTTGCATTTTAATTTCTCAATCTCTGTCCTTTTTTAAAAGATAAAAAGGAAATTCATGACATTTTTGATGAAGAGAAGCTTGGGAAAAACAAAATCACAATTCAGCAGGCAGATGATGGGGAAATCAAAGGATTTAATATGGCTTGTAGCTGAAAGCAATCGATCTACATTTCCAATCATTTTAGTTATTGCCACATTCCATTAATTTTTCATCAAGTGAAGATAAAACCATGTCTTTAAAATTCATGAACAATAGCTTTAAGCCATTGTTGTACATATTGTGCAACTCATCTGAATGCAGTTTCACATGTGAACTTAATAGAATATATTTATGTACAGTATATACACAAACAGAATCCTGTGGTAGGTACCCCTGAATACTATCATTTAAATGAATAATTTTTTAATAAAAGAAAAAACCCATCTATGGAGGTGGCAAAATGCCCATTTCTGAAGTTTAAATCAATACAATTTCCAGCTGATGTACATAGAAATAAAACTGTGGTCCTGTACAAACTTTACATTACAGGGAAACAGTTTGTTTTTAAAAAATATTTACATATTTGTGTACTTGGTTCTTTGCAATAGAGATTATATGAGCACATAAAATTGTAAGATAGGCAAGTTTATTTATTGGATTTTTCTGTTTGCTCTTTTTTGTGCAAATTCCAAATCTCTCTTTTTGTGTTATTATCTGTCTCTATTTGCCTTGTATTACTGCTGCTGCTTTTTTTAGTATTCTGAGAAGGCTGGGTGACTTTACTTCTAGGAACAGGAAGAAAAGATTTAACTCTTGAAACACCCAACTCTGTCTTTGATTTACTGTTGCTGCTTTCCACAGTTCGACTGCTGCTGAGAGGACGCATTCCATCCTAGGAATAAAGAAAAAAACATTTTCTGTATAAATATCACTGTTTTACCAGAAAAAAAACAACCAACCAACTCTACCATCCCCATGGAACCCTTGTTATTTACAATCTTTTGCAGCTTAATATGATGGTTCTTACTATTTGGTGATCAAACCATGGTTCTTTTTTCTTCTTTGACTGAGAGGAAACATCATCTTAGAATACCAAAATAAGGCAATGGGGTTTTCACAATGCCATTGAAAAAAATTTAATTCTCTGATGTCTCCATTTCAGGGGTACCCAAACAAAAAACCCCACATGTTCTTGCTTTCACTATTGTTGAAAAATGACAGCTGCAGTCACAGCTAAAAGGGAGAAATGGAAAATTATAGTTTCAAGCAAAAAAAATCAGTATCTTAACTTGAGATACAGACTTCTGTTTTTTTTAACCATCAAGGCCATGAATAACAAAATATTAATTGAAAAAATGTCAAAAATGGAATATGAAATACAAGTTACATTTTAATCCATAATCTTGTAGATTGTTTTCTTAAAATTGGATTTTAGTGTCTCAAGTTACATATACTAAGAAGATACACTCTTTAAAACTGGACCGTATTCATCATTCCCAAATCTAGATATTTGAAGTGCTAAATTTAGGTATCTTGTCACTCTTTGTTCCTCTATAGTCAAGGAGAAAAAGGTTAGATAGGCCTAATAACTTGAGTCTTTCATGAGTGAAAGCAGAAATAGGACCTTATCTGTTAGCATCAGCTGAATCTAGATCACCCTCTGGGAAGCAAAATTAAAAAGTTCAATTTCACCATCAGGTACTGCTTCTCACTTAAGGACCGGGAACATGAAAACTCAATTCATCATGCATCTGATCCTTATTAATCCTTGATTCCATCCATTTATCTGTATACCTGATGAAAGATTTTGGGTTGGTCTCTTCGCCCAGGGAACCAGCGACAGAACAGAGGACACAGTCTTAAGCTGCTCCAGGGTAAGTTTAGGCTAGACATTAGGAAAAAATTCTTCACAGAAAGAGTGATTTGGAATTGGAATGAGTTGCTAAGGGTGGTGGTGGAGTTGCTGGAGTCCCTGGAGTTGTTTAAAAAAAGACTGGATGTGGCACTGAGTGCCAAAGTTTAGTTGATAAGGTGGCGACAGGTTGGACTTTATCTCAAAGGTCTTTTCCAACCTAGTTAATTCTTTGTGATTCTCTGTGTGTGATCAGTTTTATCTTTCTCCATCACATACGGGGAAAGTTTTTCTTCCAGCCAATTAAAAAATAATTAATTATGGATATTTTACCCTTTTAAGCAATTTGTCTCATTACCATTGATAAGATCTCCTCTGCTCACATAGTAATGCTTTTGATACCTACAGGATTCTCTTCACTTTCAGAAAAAAACCCTTCCTTTCACCAGTCCTTGCAGCTGCATCAGTTCACCATTGCTACAATGCCTCTAAAACTTTGACTTCTGTTTCCAAAGGAGAGTTTACTCTTCTAAATTTTTGGCACATTTGTTGTAGTAATGACTAAATCTAGCAACAAAGCTTGTTGTTCTATTAGATCTCTTTCCCCTTCAGTAGAAGGTTGGGTTGCGTTTTCTTCATCTTGGCCAACATTTCCCCAGAAAGATAATTTTTTAAAATTCTGTATGAAATCTTTTGACCAAGTTTTTAAAAAACCTCCCAGATAACTAAGGTTGTCTACCTGCAAGTCAGTATGGTTATGCCTTCTGTTTTTAGGAGGAATTTTAAAAGGAAAAAAAAAATGTCACAAGGAAAAATTCACAATAGGAACAGGTAGGTCAACTGACTTATCAAATTATCTAGGCATCACTACTATGTGACAGTCTGAATTGGAATACCTGAAATTAATGTGTTTACAGAAATATTCAAGAGCAGTATACCTGTGTGGATCTGCAAGGTTAAAATTGATTTTGTTAATGGAGACTGTTCTCTGGATTTTAAGTAAAATTACAGAAAGTATTCTAACATTTTGAGTATTTGGATATGAAGAAATAGGATTGTCAGAGTGGTTATTCATTCAACTTAAGCTTAATACTGAGTAGGACAAATTAAATCATGTTTCAGGGATGTTTCATTGTATCTGCATAAAATAATGTCTCTAGAAAACACTTAATCACAGTCAGATAAAGCATCAGGACTCAAATTGAGGGAACACAGAGAGCCTGGTAAGGGAACAAAGATCCCAGATTCTGCCCTGCCAACAGTTAATTGAGCTCAGAAGCTCTCTTGATGCTCAAAAACACAAGAAGCAAGACGAAAAGGGAAAAAACTTCAACAATAGAGAATGCATAACTTTTGTGTTATTATCCAAAGAATGAACACTAAGCAGGATGTAATTTCATCTTCACAGTCAATAGGGATGTTAGCACTCAGAAACAATAATATAAATTTCTGAAAAGAATATGTTAGTGGACTTATATGTCTTTCAGTAGTATTCAGCTTATCTTCCCACTCTGAAACTACTCTGAAGTTACTGAAGATTGTTTACATAAATAATATGGCAGGACAAATGTATATTTCAATAAATAGCTAGGTAAAAAAAGAGAACTGAATGCCCTTAAAAAACGCTATTCTTCACAAACTCTGGTAATATCATGTCTTCTCGATATTTCTGTCCCTGAGAGCTTTGACAGCAGAGGAGCCATCAAGAATTTTAAGTTTTGCACTTTTGTAAACTTACTGAATTACATTAATTTAGGGGAAACAATGAACCTGTTTTTTATTTCTCTGCATATCTGATGCAAATAACTTATAATGTCAATGTAATGTCAACAACACTTTGCTTACAGAGATGGCTTTACATAAACATAAAACCTGAAGCAAATACATCCATTGTTTTAATAAATCTTTAGCTTCTATTAAGACACATGGAAGAAACTTGGCATGGCATGTCTAGCACATTTCCTAAGAATAATGACAGTTTATTCTTGTAATAAACAGGGCACTAATTCTTAGGATACAATCAGGAGTTCAGATCTTGAAGAAATTCAATACATCTTCCCTATCCTTAACTCATTTCACCTACCTTTTGTGCTGTTGTTTTACTTGGTTTAGTACCACTTGCTGAAAATACAGGAATGTTCTGAGAGTTGCTGAACATCAATAACTCATCCTTAGAATCTGCAATCTAAATAAAGATAAAATGTTTATTCACAGAGATTATACTTCAATTTGCCAAATTTTGGAGGCTTGATTTTATTTCATAGGTTCTATCAATGCAATGTAAAAATATCCAAAGAACAATTAAAATACCTCCCCTTCACTCTTGAGTGCATTTTTAGGAGGTGGGAGATAAAGATTTCATATTGACAATTATCAGAGGAAGATTAAACATATATTTCCAGATGAATACTATTCACTGAAGTTTAAGGACAGTTTCTTACTAAATTCTATCCAGCCCCTAGAACCATCACAGAAAGGAATGATCTTTTTCCTCTTCCTCCTGGCATATTTCTTCTCTACTATTTTCTATTAAACCTTGTGATCAGGAAATAACAGATAGAGTCTGTTCAACCTTCTGTTGTCTCAAACTAGGTATTTTATCCTGGGGTATGCTGATCCAATTCAACTCTGCAACTGCAAGATCACTAAATCTCAATAATGGAGATAGCAGGATCATATTTGAGTGAAAAGGCAAATTAAAGAGCAGGAGTACCTATTATGATGGTAGCCTGAAATTACATCACTCAAAGAAAACATGCAACAGCATCCTCATTTCTGCAAGGCTCTACTAGGCAGCTGAAGAATTAGCAACAGAAATTCCATCCAGGGATGGTTCCACCCATGGTGAGGAAACCAAACAAAAGACAAGACATCTATCTCCTTCCTTATCTAACCCATATTTCCTTGAATTGTCATCAACAACCAATTACACTCTACATGTTATTAAACACAATTTTAAGTTGGCTACCATTTTTTTAAGCACATCCCATGCTTTCAAGGAAAGCAACGGTAAATCCCTGCTAACTGACTAGAGATTAGCTTGCCAGCTTGGTGCATGTGACTCATACAAGTATTATAAATACTTAAAGAAAAACAACCCCAAACAAAACACCATAATAAAGAGTTTCATTAAATAGACTGAAAAAGATTCCCAAACACAGTATTTCTTATTTTAATAAAAATTTTGTTGTCTTCTAAGAATAAACAGGATACTTAACAAGGCAAAACTAATGGACCTGCTGTTAAGGGAAATCCTAGAAGATGTCATGCACAGTCTAACTGGACAGTAGTCTATGACTGAATCTATTCATGTTTCAAAAGATTTGGAACAGCTGCTCTGGTATGGACGAAGCCTGCTGTCACAGCCATCTACTTCAGCTGTAGTAGGAAGAAAGATGGAAAAGAATAAATATCTTCAGCTATTGATGTAGAAGGAAAAATGAGAGTGATCCATGGCTCCACCCTCTGCTTCAACAGACCTCCCATAACCATCTGCAACCCATTCCAGCATTGAACTCAGCCCAAACCTACAAGCCCTGCTAGCATCCTTCACCCTCCTTTGCACTGTTAAAGAATTAGGCCAATCCATTCTCTCTTGCTTGGGGTGGCAGACTGCATTTTTCCTCACAGCAGAGGAGCTTTAAACTGGTTCTGTAATGTCTGATGAGATCACATTAAACAAACCAAACATTAAATACATATTAAGAAGACCTTTATGTGTCATTAAGACTACAAAACAGTTTCCCAGTGGAAGCAATGACAGCATGAATCATAACACAGGGAACAGTAATGCAGAGACGACTATTGTGAGGGAAGTGGTCGCAACACCAAGTCTGACAGAGTTCAGTAAGTGTTTGGACAATGCTCTCAAGCACATGGTGGGATTCTGTGCGGGGCCAGGAGTTGAACTCAATGATCCATGTGGGTCTCTTCCAACTCAGCACATTCTGTGATTCTGTGAACTTGCAAATTTTTAGCCACAATTGCAAAAATTGGTGAAGGTGTAATTTAAAATACCGTATGTTATACCAGAACATTTACCCTGAAATGTACAATTTATTAGTTGACTTTGGCTTATTTCTAAATAATTTAATAACTTTCTTCAGTTCAAGTAGGGCTTGTAAATTAGAAATTTATTTTAAACATGTAACTAACTACTGAAAATGGTAAGGTAGTAAATTATCTAAAAGCCTTGTGTTTACCTTGCTTATATCAGGTTCAGATTTGCTGGAACACATACTTTGAAGTTCCTGTACAAGATCTACTTCATCATCAGACCCAACAGACAGCCTTTGCTCCAGATTTAATGTTCTCAAATGGTCCTTCTCTGAAGATCTGGTTAAAAACCCCAAACAAACAAATGGAGAGAACATTTAAATTAAACTATGATAGAGAATTTAAAAATAAATATTATCAACACATGATAATATAATAGTAATATTTTTCTGAATGACCTTTACTACCGCAAAAAAAGGAAAATAACTTCAAATTAACTGTTCGGAAGAGCTGCCAATAGTTGTTATCTCATAACTGATCTTTCCATACAGGTTATTCTCCCCATCCTGAAATTCCAACAAAGGATTTGTCTGCTTAATACCCTCAAAGACTCTCCTCTTCTTAAGATGGAATAATTCATTTTATTCCACTCTCCTTTTCCGAATTAATTCCAAACACTTCCTTATACTGGAAGCATAAATTTTCTGTTTTCTCTCTGTCTGTGTAGAACCAAGGTTTCAGATTGAAGTAAAGTCTCAAATGCAATTCCCTCTGGCCAGTTTGTGCACTTTCTCAGGGAAACTACATCATTTAGACTAAAGCACATGTACTGTACCATACTGAACTGCCATTCAGCAAGCTGAAATAGCCAGAGGAGTTTTTAAAATATAAATTTTAAAATTTGAGTTGAGAAAAGCATACGGTCACATTTTCGAGGCAGAGTAAGTGTTGCATAATACTCTTAAGTCAGAGTATTCTGTTACATAAAAAAGACATGTATTGCTGCAAGGTTTGAATTACAGAAATGGATTCTAAAATTTTATCTAACCAAATACAGACTATCCATCTATTCATTATAATGTGTTGCTTTACAACACAATGTTATCATCTTTATTTTTTGTTAAGTATAAGAATACAAGAAATAAAAACTTACTTTACGGTGAGAGAAGCTCTTTTCTTACAGTTTGGTTGCAACACAGTCTTAGATTTTATACCTTCCCAAAATAGAGATTGACTTGTTAGTGTGTTACCATGTGAATTGGTTTCTTTATTCTAAAATCTGTGATTAACAAACTATTGACTAGCTAATTATGTCAATAGAGTCTTTCAGATCAGAATGCATCCCTTGAAACTGTTCAGAGTAGCATGAGAAACTGCTAAAATGGCAAATAGTGCACAAGTTGCCGAGCTTTTGTGAAAGGCAGAATGTAAGGTTTCTGTGTAAGGCATTTGAACCACTCTTAGTGGTTCTCTCAAAGAGGAATCACTTGTTAACAGGAAAATATTTAAGTTTGCTTCACGGAAGTAAAATCAAACAATTTACCCTTACTTGGAAACAGGAACAGCATTTGATTCTGAGAGTCAGAAAGCGAAGGCTACTACAATTAATTGACCATTCAATTTTTTACTTCTGTTCGGAGAAATTAACTGGATTCCAAGAACATTCTCAGGTACAAGACACATCATCAACCTTCCTACTTCAGGTAATGTTCAGTATTTCTTAAATCATCTTAGTGGAATAAGATTTGTTCACAACTCAGAGAGCTGGCTATCAGGACATTAGCGTTGCTGTTCAGAAAAATCAGACTTCTTTCTGAACAAAGCCTGAAGAAATGAATAGTTCAATTTAACATTACAAAGTATCAAGCATCAAGTATTTCAGTCTTTTGTATTGAGGCTAGAATGTTACTGTTCCTAAAGTGTGTGTGTATAAGGCTCTTTCTCTTCCTAATCTTCCTTTGGAAGGAGTTGCCTTCATTTTCTGAAAGCAAAGGAAAGACTTTGATTTTGTTCCCTAGAAGTTTTCCTGTTTGATTACTGTATCCATTTACAGTATTACCGAGTATTATAGTATTACATTTCCTTTTAGAAATATGTGTCCTTCAGAAGAATGATATTGCTTCTGCATACATCCAAATATTCTCTCTGTGTAGTAAACTGCTTGTTCTATGGCTTAAGATCCTGAGGTGGAAGAATTTTCAAAAGTGTCAGCCACTTAACTTTCACAAGCTATGTAACTTTCACATTTATACATATGCACAGACCCAGACATATAAGGCCTTTTTTATCAAGCAACATACTGAAAATGATGTGGAAACTTCTTGAAAACTTTACAATACTTTACAGAATTTTTTACATTTTTTCAGCAATTAAAGTGAAATTCAAACACAAATCTTCAATTTAAAACCAAAGATCTCTTGTCCAGTGCAGGGCTTCTAGATTATTCTACTTAATTGTTCTAGTAAGTCTGAACAAGGGATACATGATCCAAGGATGAATGTATTACTTTATTTTTATTTGGATTCACACAATAGTAGTTATTTTAGCAAAGTTATAAAGTTGAAGAAAACTCAAAGAAGTATGTGTACTGTAAATTAGGAGCAGATCTAAGGAGTACCAATAAAGTAATGAAGCTTTCTCTCATCTGTTACTGGGGAAGAGACCGATACAACATCATTTCCTGCAATACGAGGTTGAATCACTGCTTACTCTACCACCATCTGAGCCAATTACTACCTCATTATCAGACAACAGGAAGGGCATTAAAACAAACAAGCTCAAGTTAGGACACCTCACAGACACAAAGAAATAAATTTTTTGTGAAAAAGTAAACAATTTTTTCTGGTGAACATAAACATGAGGGTCATTTATTTGAGAATTTTTAATTCATGATGTAGGAGAAATGTTCAATTTGCACCTACACAGCTTAAATCCCCTTCCCCTTCTTCTCCCCTCCCCTTGCCACCTTCAGATAAAGAATAATAAAAAAAAACCCTAATAAAAAAGTGCTTTATTTACCTTCAGTATTTGTCTCCTGCTTATTCCACGACTGGGAAGACAAATGGCTTGACTTTTTGCGAGGACTTGTGCTCACTTTTCTCCAGGAAGCATTCTCACCTCTTTTCTTACTACAGTTTTTGTAGCTTGAAGCAGCAGATAAAGGAAAATTTCCTCCCTTAAAATCTGCTATATAATTATCTAGCTCTGAAACAAAAGTAGAACAATGTTAAGAAGAATTACCTGTTGGAAATCTTTCTTCTTGGACTACCTTTTACAACTACTTAGTTTACTGACTGTAAAAACTTTTAACCCCATACCTCCCATCAGAACTAGAGTAACATTTTGTGGAAGTTTTAAAATAAGAACCGAGCATTTAAAAGCCCCAGTTCAACACTGTAGAATGTACTTGCCTTTCAGACAGTTCACTGTTACCTGTTCTGGGTAGAGGACAGCCATGCAGAACAGCTTTGTTTAGCAAGATACTGAGAGCAGCTTTAACAATGGCCTGTTGCCCTTGGCTAGGATTTTTTTTGGCTATTGCTTGTCCAGGTACAGATGGTCTTTTCACAGAGGCTCTGGAGAGTATGGCTTCTTGAACTCTGGGAGCTATCACAGCATTCCATAACTTGGACATCCACCTGTAAGAACAAAACCAATCCTTTAACTTCAGAGACAATTCTCAAAACTCAAGACTTTATACTTTGGGTAACGTATCAGATTTTGCATTTTCAAGAACTACGTACATTTTGGACTTTGTATTGTATCCCATTTCAGAAAGGGACTGCTTTTATTTAAGGTAAGGTTTATTTGTTTGTTTTATGTTAAACTATTTGATCTAACTTTCTTTAGGTTGCTTTGGCAAATTATTTACCACCTGATGCTTTTCCTCCTTCAGATAAGGATGATCAAACATCTGTTTCATTTAAGGCTAAAAGAATATCCAAAAAAAATGTGTTTATGTACATATATTAAAAAAAAAAAAGTGCATGGAGAAGTTTCCATGCTTGCATGCACTCCTAGCCTATTTGTTGCCAGCATGGGAAAAAGGAGGTATTCACTTATGATTGTACTCCTTTCAGTATTCTACTCCCAAACTCATCCAGTTTACAAGACATGCCTATTCGTACAGCGGCCTTGCTTTCACTCTCCTTTTGTTTATTTGATCTATGGTGAACTGTGTTTCCAGCATGCTGTGGATTTTCCAGATTGTCTGGTTTAGAAACTGTGTCTGATTACAAAAATTTGACTCAAAGGGACATGTTTCTTCTGTGATTTTTGCTTTTCTAAGAGACAAATATTATGTTGTTTTAGCACAGAAATGAAAAATTTGTGTTAAGAAAAAATAAATGCTATTTCTTGTAACTTAAAGAGTTCTCTGGGGATAAAGACTGAGAATTTCAGACTTAGGGTTCAGCTCAAATCTACAAGTGACAATGAGACAATCTTTTTTAGATCAAATCCAACTCTTCTTGGTTTTTCTTATGCCCTCTTAAAGAAGGAAAATGGTAAGATTAAGTCAGATGGTTTATATTGAAGGTCTGTATGAAATTATAGGCTATCATGCTGTGTTCAACTTTGCAGAAATCCATTCAGAAAAAGCAAAGGCTATAATGTCTTTTTGATTTAAGTGGACTGTTTTGTTGGATACATTGATACACTGAAGCCATCTTATTATCCAAAATACTATGATGACATTTTTTTCTCTATTTTTTGAAGTTAGAATGCATGAATCATTTGATATATGCATTTTTGGTCAGTTATGAAGCATAAGATTGTGCTTTTATGGTATATAACCACTCTACAAAATGCTTGCATAAGCTTGATGAAGTTATATTACTTCAAAAAATTAGTAGTACAATTGTTAAAATACAACATAAAATGTGTATTGGACATGTTCCTTGAAGCTTCCTTCACATAATGATATTGATACTATTCCATATAGGTACAGTCTGCTTCTGCTGAGTTAAGCTTCCAAAATAAACAACTGCTTTTATTTTAGTCATAAAGAACTCTCTCTCAATTTCTGCCTATGTAAGCTTTTGACATTTCACAATACTGCCAATATAAATGTTTGAAAATACACACTGCAAAGATAAAATTAATTGAGCCCATTCTAATCTAACAGTTAACAACTGATGGGCTATACAGTGCCATGCTCCCTAAATAAAATTCCAGTCTAGTATTTAAATTTGCACTCATCTTGATAAGTCACTCATTCTTTGATATAGCTGATACTTAGGAAAGATATAGCACATGCCTGCCCCTGAAAATGTGCTGCAAAGTGGAAGTTGTTCCCGATGGAATATCATCTTTAATACCCTAGATCAAAACTAAAGCTAAAGTTTTCCTCATTTATTCACTCTACTCACCATGAAACAGAGCAGGAAACAATTTCCTGTTATGCCTTTCCCCTCCCTTCCCTGCTGGTCCTTCTTCTTCTTGCCTCATGCTAACACTGAGCCAAAAATTAATTCAGTTTGTAGGTAGCTGTCCACTGTCTTAATGAAGGTAACTCAGTGAAGCTTTAATAAATTTAAAAAGCAGAGAATAGCACAGTGGAGAGGAGGGGCAAGAGGACAGGAATGGTTAATTAGATTGAAATAACAACAACCACTGAGCTGCTGATTAAAAGCTATTTATTGCTTGTTACATGACCACACTTATCCATCATGCTGTTAAACTAAAAGTGCCTAGTTGGAGTTCATTGGTCTGTGCTTTTTAATTATCAGTGAACAAAAACTACATTAAGTTGAGGAGTCAGATGGCATATGGCTACAATAAAAGACATTTTGGTGTTGTGCTCAAATTAAAGCATTGTGAAACCAGTCACACTTACACTGAGATATCCAAACTCAGAAATATATATTTAAGGCATCTAAAGAACAGTTTTTCTATCCTCTATTTAATGCCACTGTAATAAATAAATTATTAAAACATTTCAGAGGACATGGTTCAAGAAGGAGGTGGGAGATATATGCATGGTATAATGTATTCATTTTTTTATTTCCCAGCACCCACAAAATTTCATGCCAATGTTACATTCACATTTAGACTTTGATAATTACTCTGAAGATTAGATAATCTGTACTTTTAGGAAAAAAAGGGAAAATGAAGCAGCCAAATATATCAAGATCTGCAGACAGAACACAAGATGAGGCAACAACTGCAAAGACTGTTAAGCAAAGACCACTGGAAGAAGGATCAGCACAAACTAGTAAAATAGAGAAAGGTCAGAGAAGGAACAGAAGTGGTGACTCAGAATACTGTGAAGCCCAGTGAGAAGCGTTACATCGCATATCTCGAAATCAATGTTATTCTTTGAATTCTGAACAAGTGTGAATCTTAATTAGGGGCTCATTATTTTTCTAATATAGACAAACAACATCTTAGTGTGAAATGAATATAATTAAAGTTCTATAACTATTTCTTATATCATTTGCAAGCATTTGCAGTTGGAATGTGAGCAGATGTTTATACAATTGTAGGCTAGAAAACCCAAAGCTTTCCTCATTTTTTAATATTTTTCTATGCTACCAAACATCTAACCATATGTATAACTAAATGTATATATCTGCCTTATTTACTAAGATAATATATCTGTGGAAATTATACTAGGTATTTAAAAGATAAATCATTATCCAAACTCCCTTCAAAATTTTAAAAGGAGACTTTATCAACTTTCCAGGCTCAAAATTCTTCAGTCTTGTAAACTCTGTGTCAGAAAATAACTGAAAGACCACAAGATTGATTTTGGGAGAAATGTAACTGCATTTGTAATAACTATCTAGTTGGCACTGAACAGCATCAACAGAAAACAGAAATCTTACTTGACTGTCAGTTGGCTGTGCCCTGGCACCACAGGACAAGAGAAGAAATGTTTTGGTCCCATAAGTGCTTCAGGTGCTCCTAGACGTGATAAGCAAGAGTTCAGCTGGTGCCAAACAGCAAGAATCCAGTCTATGATTTTGCACACAGGATCACATGGAGGAGGAACTTTGCCTCTGAACTGCATAGAAAAAAGATGTATGACATGACAGAAACCCAGAGCTGCAAACACTTTCCTTGAAACCCCAAGAAGGCTTAGGGATTTTTTAACTTATGTATTGCTATTACAAAAATCAGGAACAGTCAAAAACTGGTCAAACCTTTTTATGGAGTATATTGAAGTCTTGCTGTATTAAAACCTATTTCCCCAACTACGCTTCAAAAGATTATCTCCTTATCAATAAATTGACATGCCTTTACTTTCTTCTGGGAAACTGAGACACAAATTTTCATAGCAGTGCTTTTCTATAATGTTTAGAATTACAAGAGATACCTACCATATCCTATGCAACATACATGATATAAATAGGGCATATGAAAGAACACTCAATCAAATTGAACAGGAATATCTGATCCAGACACATGCTCAGACGATTTTCATGTTGATTTTAGATTTAGTAGCAATGAAGGAAAGATGCCTCCTTCTAACACATTTTTCAGTATGCATTGCTAAGGGCAAATAATTTTGTGCCAGATAAATCTGTTTCCTCTGACTCCAAATTACAGTCTTCAACATCCTAATCCTAGGATTATCCTCTGAAACAGTTTAAATTAAAGGAAACATCAAAATGTTTCTGTTTTTTTATGAAGGGGCTTAGATTTCTCCACTGCAGGCCTAAGAATACAACCTTTCTCCTCATGAGGATGGAGAAGAATTCTGCTAGGTTCTACTATGTTCTCTGGCCAATACCTCATTCCAGCACTATAGTCCATTTGAAAGACAACAGCTATAACCAATGCCACTACTTGCCTACTAGCAATATCCACCCTCCCCATGCTTTGCAAGGATTCTGGAAATCATTCATACCCTCAACCAGACAACTACGGATCATAATTCCAGCTTACTGTGCCTGTAGGGACTCAGGGATAAATAACTATGCACCTGAAAAACATAACCTATTAAGAGCTTCATAGATACATTTCACATGATTTTTGTATTCTGTATTCCTATTCTTGCAATTAAAGAATACCTAGGAATGTTTATAACTTTCCTCATAATGATAGCTGAAATGTACAGTTACTACATACTTACTCTTCAGGATTTCTTTGAACCAGTAAGCTCTATAGATGAGAACTGTGGCAAAGGGTACAGGAGGCGACGTTCCCAAGAATAACCAAGATACATCCAGCTGAACATTCAGAACTGACAGTAGGTCTGTTGTCCCACAAAAGGACTCTTTATTACTGACGGTTTTTTCTATTCATAGAACAATCTCCCTTTTTAGGCCTGTTCTAAACTCTGCTGCCAAGATTATTTTCCTTTGCAGCTGTTTTGATTAAACTCGTCCTCCCAATGTCTAACACTGCCTGACTGTCTGCAATAGCTGCTATCACACTGGAATGGGTTTTTTTCAAATAACTTTCAAAAGTCCACAATTCTTCTTTTGCCTACATCCTCCTTTTCATTTCCCATCTCCACTTATTTATTGTTAAACCAGACTTCCCATCCTTATTCTCTTTTGGACTTTTGTTCCAGATTCAGCAGATCCACCGGCTCAAAGTAACTTCCCTAATGATGTATAAAAGTTTATAACTTTTGATCTGAAAATCGTGAAAACTTAGACAAAACACACATAACTACCTTATTTTAGATATATAGAACAAATTCTTTGAAAAAGGGATTTTATGTTTACTGAGTCTTACTATCAGAGGTTGAAAAAAATGACTGAAGGATGTTTCATGCTGTGGATAGGCAAATAGCCAACTAGTGTATTTATGCTAAATCAGCCATGGCCAAGCACCTTTCTATGAGGCCAAGCACAACATTTACAGATACACAACCCATGTCACCACAGAAATGAATGCTTTTTTTTCCTGAAACAATTCAGTTATCTGCACAGCTTTCGGTATTATCGTCATACATATTTCACAGACGTGGTGATGAACAAAACTGCTGAAGCTTATTCTAATTCTTACCTTGTTAATAACTTTTCTCCTTAAAATCCTTTGAAGCAAGCCACGCATTGGTTCCCCATCCCACCTAAGCTGAACCCAACGGAAATGCTGCTGAACCAGCAGATCAGAGCCATGAAGATGACACTTTGCGATTGTCCCCAGTAAAAAGCAGTTCTCATGAAAGTAAAAAGTACCAGAAGCTCCGTTTGCTAAAAACGAACCACAAAACACTTTACTGAAATAACCTTTGACATGATTTCATGTGAAAGCAAGAAGCAGTGACATAATTAGAAAGAAAAAAACCCCAATACACCATAAAATAGCTTTAAAGCTATTCATAATAAAACCTAAAAAGTTAAAAAATTACATTTTTCTCCTGTTTTCCATTTATCATACAACTGTTCTGCAGTAAAAACATTCCTCCATCCCAAATACTTTAAATACCTCTTTGAATAGTGCAAGGATTTTCTGAACTCCGACTCTCAAGAGGTGCCAGAAAATCTCCTAGTAATTCAGATAAAGAAGCTCTCTCCAGATTTTCTAAAATTACAATGGTTGTCTTGTTTACAGGAGGCTGTTTGACTGGGATCAGACAAGCTGAAATAGAAAAATCCCATCAATGTCTACTCAGGAAAATTGACTTTTTTTATGTATACAACTTTTACTGCTACTAATGCACCGAAGGAATTTTTAATTATTTTGTCCTTTTAACATGTTGACAGGAGCAGACAGACTATAATACGTTCAAAACCAAAAATACAAAATCAAACAACAGAAAGAATATTACACTGTATATTATGAGAAAAATTGAAAGCTATAATTCAAATAAATTTCTGCAATGGCTGTAATGGGGACTACATAGATAGAAACGATCTCAGCATGGTGACAATAAATACAATAGAAAAGATAGCAATGACCTCTGAAAACATTTATTTTATTTGCTGTAATACATCTTTAACTTTTAATGTGCTCTTTTTATCATGTAGTGATAAAAGATTTCAGAATAGTCCATCTTTATAAGAAAGTTAATCATTCTGTGAGATTGCCTATTTGTTTGCTACTATCTTCTATTCAAAACTTCCTTCAATATCTTCAAGAATCACTCAAATAATCAGAGCTAGTATCAGGCACAAAGAGTAGCACCTAAACTGGATAGGCATTAAAATTATGTACCTACTTTTTTTTACATTTTAGATATCTTCCTTTAATTTCCTGATTTTAACATCTTATTATTAAAAAAGACACAACCTTTGCAAATGTTCCTGCAAGACTAAATCCCAGGTGAATGCATCTGTAATATACATGTAAAGCAAAACACACATCATGAGAATATTGTGCTTTGCATTGTTTCAGAACCTTTTGAAGCTGGTACTAAAAGGGAAACTGACACATAATAGGGCAAAACTCACAGCATCTGACTGTATCTGACCGTGGCTATTTATTTGCAGTTTCCTGGCTATTACCCTATTATCCTCTGTTTTACTAAGAGGATATAGCTTAAGAGCAGGAAGGACAGGTATGTCCTCTGTGTCTGATGGAAACATTCAGAGAGAGGAGGAGAGCTCTCTTAGGAGAAGAAATGCAGCAGTATAATGGGGCAAGAAAAGCAGGCAGAAAAATGAGAGCCTCAACCAGCAGCACCATTCCGAAATGCAAGCACAGACTACTAAGCAGATTGTGCTGCTGACACAGGGTAAAGCATCCAAAAGAAGCAGCTTTCCTAAGAGACAGTAGTCAGTACACAAACAAGACCAGGAGTGACATTCTCGCCTGCAAGTCAAACACCAAAACCTGGCTGACTTCTGACTAAATGCTTTTTTTTCTCCCAGCAATGTCATGGCACCGAAAATGACGTGGGGGAACAATCACTGGCACAAGCTATCCTCCAAACTGTGACCAGGATTTCCTTAGACAAAAAACTGCCACAGACAGAAGTTACACCAGGAAGCATGTAAACAAAAAGAATGGAGCTCTGCATGACATTATAGGATCTGATGGGACAGCTTTGCTTTTGTTCATGAGCACAGACATGGTCAGAAGGGATTGTTCAGTTTCTTGCAACCTAGAAAGACAAAGAAAGCTACCGGATGAAAGCATACTTGAATAATAAGGCCCCACACTGCAATCACAGGGCAGGTTGAAGACAGCATTCAGCCTCAAGACCCAAAGCTCAGCCGCTTTCAGTACAGAAAGTGAAATGTGAAAATCACAGCTTCTGAAACAGAAGGTTACTCCAAGTAATACTGATATTTATCTGAATTACCTGTAATATGAATGACCATACTGAATGAGAGGGAAAATTAGGATTCTAGAGGTGTGGAAGAGGCCACAATAAAAAAGCCCAAAGTTTTAGATGAAAATGAGGTCTTACTACCAAGTTTAGATTCAAACTACATTGCTAATTTTTGTCAACAAAAAAATCCAAACCCTAAACACTTATAAAACAAAAATGGCAAAAAATAGAAGAAAGTCTCAAAGGGGTAAAAGCAGAAACATATTTGAGAACTGCCTGCAAAAAACAAAACTCTACTTGAGCCAAAATTAATTTGAACAGCACCAAAGAAAAGAAAGCTTCATATCACTCTTCAGGTTTTTATATTATTACCATTTCCATTATATTATAAATTATATTATATATTATTTCCCCATAATCTTGTATAAGCTACATTTTATACAACATATCATATATGATACACTACAGTATTAGTTGATGATTCATACTTTGGCAAAATAAAAGAAATCAGGGTTCAAATGCATGAGTACAGGCAAAACACAGCACAACCTGCCTATTAGAAAGTCCTCCACATAAAATGTTACCTTTTCCTTCACTTTCAGCATGACTTTTGCTTACATTCTTACTACTTCTGAATGACCCATATGCCCTCATTCTTCTGCTTCCATAGGTCATTTGCCCATTTTCATTGTCATTCATCTATAGTTACTTTGTCCTTTTTCACTCTTTCCAGTTTCATTGCCAGTTTACACAGGTACAGCCTACTGATTATTTCACTATGGAGCACCCAGCTATCAGGATTTTAATGTACATTTAATTCACATCCATTGAGAGAAAACAGTTAATCTTAACAGACATTTGACTCTGTCCTGTAGTAATGAGCTAGAAAACACCACCCA
>VXBA01003540.1:295001-355090 GCA_013399895.1 Serilophus lunatus
TACACACACACACCCACATACACACTAACATTTGCCTGCTTGGGTGACAGAAGTTGGCTCAGATACACACATAAATATCTAGTAAATAAGCATATATAAAAAGCAAGTGGGCTTTTTAAAGAATTCTTCCACTGCTACATTTGCTCTCAGACAGGTAGGAGTTATAGCTTCTCTTCTCATATATTTTTTTAAACATTAGAACAGCTTCAATAAGTCAACAATATAACTTCATTTCTGATTCAGTAGATCTGAACCAGAACAACTTTTAACGGCTCAAAAACAAAAGAAAAAGGAATGGGACAGAAATAAATATTAATTTTACTTAAATGGCATGAATTTTTGCTGGAGCTGTGTCACACTTAGTTCCTCCTTAGTTTAAACTCGTATCAGTTTTCCTTAAGAACCTGAAAAACTCTGAGTTCATTAAAACATGCCATCCACAATGCAAAATGTTTTGATGTATTTCCTTACTTTGCACCGTTAAAAATTTTCCTACAAATTACCCAAATCAGTCCTGATGAAATAACCTTACCAGTACTGATGAACAGTTCTGCAAGCTGCTCCTTGGAGAAACCAGCATCCACTTCAACTTTAACGATCTCGCACATGGATCCTGCAGCCACTTGTTTTTGCTGTGTTGAAAATTTATAGATTTGGTGAAATAATGAAAATTCTGATTTATGGTTTCATTTTCTTGCTATGTGTATGTCAATACCTTCATGCAGGCCGCTATCTGATATGCTATATAATCTTGCAAACTTCCTTCTGGACCATGGAAAATGACATTACGGTATTGTTCAACCTACAGATAGACAATAAAACATTCTTGAATGTTCGGACTTGGATTCTTTTTTTTTCCTATTTTTTTTTTTACCTAGATGTCACAATCAGAACCTAACAGACAAAATTCTTTGCTTTGCAATACTGGAGTTGATAATCCTTACTTTAATAGTTTCAAAGTTTCAAAAAGTGGAATGAAATAACTTTGGGAAGCAATATGATATCACAGAGCTTTTAATATATTTTTTAAGCAGTTCAGTTAATCAGATAGCAGCTATTTAAAGAAAAAAGTTAATACTCTCATGAGACTAAGGTTAAAGGTAAGAGTTTAGGGGAAATTTATTTTAAAATAACAGCCTTCATCCTGTTAAATTTTTTTAGAAGTCTTGATGTTCTTTCACGGAGTGAAGACCAATTTTTTTTAGTCAACACTATTACAGAACAATTTTTCATGAAAAATCAGCTTAGTACTGACCAGGCGGAGGTAATTCTGAAGTGTCTGAAGATGGATCATGGATGCATAAGTCACACTATTTAGACAGCCTTCCTGAGGTCCTTAAAATGAGAGACACAAATTTTCTAAATCTCTCATGTTTATAGGCGTGTATGACAGATACATATGATTTCCATGCAGTATTCCACAGCAATCTCCTCAAATTAGAAGCTATGTAAATTAAAATGCTGAATAAATGAAAGGCATTTATCTAGCACCATAGATTCATGGGTGTCCATGACATTAGCCAGTATAGATACTACCAAATAACTGAAAATGGTAGTAGGACTTTCATATGCCAGTGTATTTTCTAAATGTTGTAGACACTTTCAAATCTAGTTAAACAATTAATTGGACATGATACTTCTGAGAATCAAGCAACACTGCAGAATAAAACCAGTAGCAAATGATCCTCAAATTATGTATTTCATATGGAGTGTCTTAACATTAAAAATGGAAAAATTATGATTTGAAATTACCAAGCAAAAACACTGTGATATGCTCAGCTCTATTGTTCTTCAAAAAGTCCCATGGTGGCTGGGAAAAAATCTGACCTGTTGACCATGAAACGTTTCCTGTTAAAAAGAAAAGAGAGATATTCCCTGTATCTATATAAAGTATCCTATGCTCAAACAGATTCACTTGCTTATGAAGATTGTGTGCAGACACCGAAAAATTAGACAAATAAACCAGTCCTGTGTATGAGATGTACTAAATAACACTATTATTTGATACACCACTGAGGATACTAATGTTTTCTGCCAATTAAGACAAAAGTTTAACAGCTAGCCTGTCTTTACAATTTTACATGTAAAATAGAGTAAAATAGGATATATGCCCAGTCTAATGTGAACAGGGTGTTTTTTGGTTGATGGGCAGGTGGAAGAAGGAAGGAGATTTAAGATGAAGTACAAGAATTTGTACTTCAAAACACATCGCTTACTACTACCTACACAACTCTTACTACTACCACCACATTTTGGTTATTTCTTATCATTTTTAAAGATTTCTCTTTTACCTTGATAAGTGAAGTTACATAAGACAGTATTTATGTTAACCTATGCTTATGATTTACTGTCTGTATTTTTCTGCATATTTTGGATGTACTGTAAAGATGCACTGTGGGCTTTGCTTTGAATTGTTTGCATAGTATCATAGAATATCTTGAATTGGAAGAGACTCACAAGGATCATAAAAGTCGAACTCCTGGCCCTGCACAGGACAGCCCCAAGAATCGCACCTTGTGTCTGAGAGCACTGTCCAAACACTTACAGAAGCCTGGCAACCTTGGTGCTCTAACTGCTTTCCTGGGGACTCTGTTCTAGAGCCCAACCACCCTCTGCGGGAAGAACTGTTTCCTGATATCCAACCTAAGCCTTCATTGCTACAGCTTCATGACATTCCCTTGAGTCTTGTCATGAATCACCAGAGAGATCAGTGTCTGCTACTCCTCTTCCACTCACAAGGAAGCTGTAGACTGCTGAGGTCTCTTCCCAGTCTCCTCTTCAGGCTGAGCAGCTTGAAGAGCAGCTTCTCATACAACTTCCCCTCAAGGCCCTTCACCATCTTTGCTGCCCTCCTTTGGACACTTTCTAATAGCTTAGTATCTTATATTGTGCCACCCAAAAGTGCACATAGTACTGAAGCTGAGAGTTTTGTTTCACCTGTGATACGATTTTCTCTTCTGAAGTACTAAATTGAGTAAACGACTAATTAACATAGAGCCTCATGGTCCCCAAGATTATATTCAAGTGCTTAAAGAATTGTGTCATACACATAGCTAAAAGTAAAGAATGTTTTCATGCCAACACTATTCAAAGTTTCATGTCTAGTACTGGTCTTTCTTAGTCTAAGCTTTAAAACATCCAGAAATCTAAGGATTTTTGTTTCACAAGATTTCACAAATTCAAGAACCTCTCCCAAGTTTGGATTGTTTTATTACAACAATATTGATACCTAGTTTGACAGATAATATACTGCTTGCACTGAGGCCAATGTTGGATTCTTCAGCACTGTTAAATGACAGGTCTTCTAGGCTCCTCCATCCATCAGAAGCAATTGCCTGGAAATGGTTTGTCACTGCCTGACTCACTGCTTTTGAAAAATCATCCCATGATGTCTGCTTGCGGATATTTAAAGCACATATTGTGTTTTCTGTATCAAATTCTTCTGTACCACAAATGGTTGGTTCAATGCCACTGACAGAAATCCTTACAGGTACATTAAGAGCATCTGTTGAAAAACAAAACATCAACAATGAGGAAAATTGCAAAGCTCAATTTTTAAATAATCCAATTACTATAGACCAAGATCCAATATTACAAAGGAAAGCTACAAAATAACTCCTGCTGCAGAGAAGCAAATGGCAAAGAGCAGCACAGATCATCACCACAAAATCTGAGCAGTGAATAAGGTATCTACCTTTAAAAAAAAAATAAATCAGGATTATTACGCTTAAATAATAGAAGCAAGACAAAACTTACTTAATCTTATATTTCCTCTTTAGAGATTAATTGCTTATAAATTAAGATAGATGGTAGGCAGTGTCTTAATGGTTTAGTTTATTGTGGTTGTGCACATTTTCATTACTAATTCAGAAAAGAATTTTCTTGCACTACTGCACAAGTAAAAAACACAGCTGAGCCAAACATCTTTAAATAAAAACTTAAGAGCTAGGATAGAAAATTCACTTAAAACTCTCAATATAATTTGCTATTGAACAAATTGACAAAATATTAAAAAAAAAGAAAAACAGGAAATTTACATGCACATTCTAGAAAAAACGAAGCTACTTTAAATCTTGCTCTTTGCAGCAGTCTCTGGGGATCATTCAGATGACTAAAACTGAAAAGGAAACTATCTTCTATGCCAAAATAATACCTTTCAGAGAAATTATCCCTGAAATACAAAACAACTACATCATAAAAAGAAAAACAGATATCAGCTTATTAGGAAATCTTGAAATATGATCTTAGTTTAGCTTTTGTGTTCAGAAGCTAGATGTTCAGCTGATACAAACCAATGAAGCTTTTCTGATGTCAGAAAAACTCTGATTTAAACCCACCAGCCTACCATAGGGAAAAAATTACTCAAAGGCATCCTTCAGATGTGGAATTGTGAGAAATGTATCAAAGGCTTGCCGTTCTGATGGTTGGACCTCGGGGAAATGAGCATAGACTGTAGAGTACAGAGAGTTCTCCACAAGGAAATGGACCCCTAGGACAGAGGTGCATTATATGCCCAAACTTCAATACATGTGACCCCTATGGCATAGCTGGCAAACCTGGCCCCTACTCTGAGATCTGTCAGAGCACATCCTCCTGTCCTTCATGCATGTAATTCCTTACAGTGGAAATCTTACTGGACTGTGCATAAGATAGAGGATGGTACATACATACCTTGGCTTGTTAAGGTGCATGAAAGAAGATAAAGGGAGATTGAAGGTTCTGAATTGGTAAAAGCAGTTTGATTCATGACAAGCATGAAGAGAGAAACAGAATGCTAAGATTGATGAATACAAGCATTAGTTTAACAGGTTGCAGAGTCAGTCATCAGAAATTGGCTTCAGTCTGATAAAGAAGGATGGAGGAATTTCTATTAGAAAGTGAACTGTTCCACTCTGAACCTACAGTAAAATGCTAAGAACTGAGATTTGTAACAGCTGAAGAAGAGAATTAGAAGCAGCAAACAGAAAGTTTCCCTAATTTGTTGATAGTCAGTGAACTTAACTACCCACTTCCGTATATTCCACAAAAAAGTGAATAAATAAAAAGCATACAAATCTAGAAAGACAATACTTCTCACTACACAGAGAAATATATACATTTCTTGTCATATGGAGATATAAACATATAGAGATATATACCAAACTAGTGAGTGGATGGATAAAGTTCTATCTCAAGAAATATATGTCAGCCTGCTCTATTGAATTTTGAGAAAACTTAGAAGAAAGAAGATAACAGGTTTCAACAAAAGAAAGTTACTGATGGAAAAAGGAAGTTGATGTCTCTAAGATATTTTTGAAGAATCAAACAATCTTTCAACAATAAACAAGTGACAAATAAAACTATACTCTAAAAAGTGATTCGGGTATGATTAGATGAATGTCTTAGGCTGAGGAAATTTGACAGCTATCCATCACTAAATGACTACTTCTGCAAGATTTTAAGAGATAAGAGAAGGATAATAGCTTTGGGAAAAAGTAATTACTAATATTAAGTGCAGAAATTTTAAGAGAATATGGATGTTTGCACATGTACAATATGTACTATCTTTTCAAATGGTTTAAAAAAAAAGACATGAGTCATTTAATAACCTTAAACAAAATTTTATCACATGCTTTTGCAAACTTTGGAGGACAGGAACTTACTAGATTAAGGAAACTTAATATTGTGGTGGCAAAAAAGTGACAGCTACCCTTTTCCTATTTCTTATTTTTGTCCCACAATTTATCCACTAAAAATATTTTTACACATTGCTGATAGCATTTACTTACTTAAGTTTTCTAGGAGATGTTTGCAATCATCAGTAGCAACATCATGCAATGTTCGATTACACTTATCTTTTCTCTCAGCCTCTAGTCCACCATGGCTACAAAGGATTTCTAGACAGTTCTGCAAAGGTAGGAACTGTATTATTCACTTGTCCATTTGCTGCATTAAAGAGTTCTACCAATATGCAGTTAAGACTCCTAACTGAAATTATCACACACGCATTTCCAAAGATAATGATGAGAATTCAAATGATGTTTCTCATGGAGTTGAAAACCATGAGTAAAAATATTTTATAGCAGACTTGAAAATCTCAAATAATGTTTTTGAAAAAGCAGAACATATGCAGCCAGGCTTCTGCAGTGTTCAAGCATCAAGCGCTGATCAGTTGAATTAAAAAATTCTTAATATCTGGCCACTAGTTTAGGTATTCATAAGGAAATTGAAGCACAACTATGCAACGTGGTTTGAGTATCTTGATCTAAATGTTCAAGCAACATTAAATAAGCAATTCTAAACCTTAACCAGACTAATAAATTAATCTATTTAGATAGCAATCCATAAAATCAATTTTCACTTTGCAATTCATCAAGTATGAATTTCCATCATGCCTGACACCTGAGTGGGACAGAAAAAGAATTATTATAAAATCACTTTGAAGCCTCTTCTTTGGCAGGTAAACCTGAGCTTCTGCAAGCATAGTAACAATGCAGTGAAATAAAAATGCATTTTTATTAAGTCAGAGCATAAACATTTTGTATATGCCAATAACATGATGCCCTCTTAAAAAAGTCATATATCCATCAAAAGGGAAAAAAACCATTACAATTTCTTAGAAACAAGCTATTAGCATATAAATTTGGTTTGGTACAATCATACTGTAACACAAAAAAATATTAATTATATAGATCCTCCCAAACTAGTGTGGAGTAAAAAAAGCCCCCAAAACTACATTCAAATATGGACTGATCAGCAATCAGAAGGATTAAGCTCTTGTTTCTAAAGATCATCATTCAGCAATAATACAGGTGGTCTTCATGAAAGTTTTGCCATCTTTGCTTTTAAAGGACCTATGCTTAAAAAACAAAAAAGAAACAAACAGAAATGATACTAGTTAATTCTGATAACCTCTGAGGTTAGAGCATAGCAGGGAAACCAAACCTTGAAAACACAGAGAAGCTGCTCTTAAGTATTTTGATGCGGAACAGTGACTTGTTGCAGGTTTGGCTAATGTTACCTATTTTTCCAGGTGTTATACCAGAACCTATTGTCAGTATATCTAACATCCTAAGACCTTTCATAAACATAGCAGTCATTCAAGGTGTATTTGTCTGTGAGGTGAAATGTTACCAGGCTGTAGTTCCAGTACTTGTAATTACTTTAAAAAAATTAATTAACTCACTAAGTTGGTCAGAAGAAAATCGAGCAGAAAAAAGAGCGTACTTTTTGGGCAGGTTAGTTTGTTAACACTATCTCTCAAATGGGACCAATGACTAGGAAAGACAGCAGAAGGCAGAGGACTGAACTGTGAGGCTGAAAGTGGGAAGTAAAGCAGGAAGAAGCAAGATAGAACAAAGAAATCAAGCTTATTTCCTCAGCAAAATGAGGATTTTTGTTGCCTCTGCTGCCTATGAAATAATAGCCAAGATATCCTAGCAGAATTCACCTGTAAAAAATGGCATCTTGAGACAAAAGGATGCAAATGCCAGCACTGCTCATATGAAACTATTTTGTGGTGAAATGATTGACATGCAGTGTAGATAACGGATTAGAGAATGAAGTTGAAGTGTTAGTGGCACTTGAAGATGGCTATTAACCTTTTTTAGCATTTTAGCTTGTCAGTAAGTGCATTTAATCATATATAATTTTATAAAGTCTCTGCAACATCAAAACCAGGAATCTGACTGCCAGCTATATATTGCCTTCATCACCTAAGAGACTACCCTCAAACAGTTGACTTGGAATGTGCTCAGAAACTCAAACCATTTAGTTATTCCTGAAAGATATATATACATGAAGACTTCCAGTGTCAGAACCTTCAGAGAGACCACCTAGCCAAGGCAACTTTTAGACAGTAAATGAAACCTAGCTTCCAAGTTTCAGAGGATTATACTATTGCAAAAAGAGCCAACATATTGCACATTATGTAAGTATTTGCAGACTATAAACTCCATCTAAATTCAGATGAATGGAAACTGGAATAAAAGTCTGCACCTGCCTAACAGACATTGGTAATGGAACAGTAACTCTTTATAATGCAAAATACTGAGGAAGCAGTGGCTGGTCCCTAAAAAAATCCATAATTTAATAAAGTGAATCTTAGATCTGTGTCTATTTTGAACCTATCATAGTAAATTTTTCAGAGAAAAAGTGAACATAATGACAGATACTGAACTAGGCATGTAATTACAACCTTTGAAGTCTTGGACTATATTATCATAAAATTCACTCTCTTCTGTGTTGAGCACCTTTTATTTTCTTCCTGGGTAAAAATTTCACAGTAAGATCTGATTGACAGCTGTCATATAAAAAGAAGTCCTTTAAACAGTCAGCATTAGAAGTGTATCGCTTCTGATGACAAAATCTTTGAGCAATATTCAATTTTCTGTGTGTCAGGTCATTCTCCATCTCGTCAGTTAACTCAACCCCAAAAAAACATATTCACTGCCAGTCAAAAAAGACTGCCCAAAATAATAAACAATGCATTACTGAACAAATCTGATTCTCAAATTTCTTTTCCTCTCCTCCTTCCCACAGGAAAAAAATTTCAGAGTGAAATCATCCCTACTTCTAACTGGAAGCTCTGTCCATCTAATGTACATGACAATGCACATCCATAAGTACATGACACCCATTGAATTGGCATTTGGGGTGGGATTCACCTCACCTTAACTTTGAAAACCTGAATCTCAAGTAATGATGTTTTCCCTTTTTGCTGTTGTCGCAAAAGAACTAGACATTTAAATATGACAATTTACCCAATTTGACACCTAGGTTCTGGGGGAAACTGTCCATTGGACGTACATCTCTGTTAAATCAAGTCTGCCAATAAACTAGATAACAAACTTAGATTTGACATCTAAGTTTTAATTCTTCAAAGATAAATGAAAAGAATTGATCTTGGCTAAATTCTACCAGGTTGCTGCAATTGTTCACACGGACTGACCTTAAAGCCTTTCGATGCTGCTATGTGGGCAGCAGTCCAACCCTCTTTGTCAGCGTGGTTGATGAGATCTGCAGAAACAACAGGCTTTACTCTACTGCTGCAGTCATATCCTGTCTTCTCCAAATTTAAGTAGTCTAAATTAGGCTCTGCATCTGTCAAAGAGTTCCCATTGTTTGGCTCTCCATAGTACATAAGCAGCTTGAGACTTTCAACATTACCAGAATCCACTGCTGCGTGAATCGGTGACCAGCCATCCTAAAAAACCAAAATCAAACAGCACACTCCCACCAAACACACAGAAAAACGTTTGCAGACTTATATCAGCAATGAATCTGAACGGAAGGTTCTGCTTGGAAATTAAGAAGATAAGAGAGAGTGATATAATAATCCTTTGGGAAAACAGAGTTGCTTGTATGTGTTTGGGGTGGAAGAAAGAGAAGGAAGAAAATGTAACCGAAAGAAAATTTTACATCTTTCTCCAATAACAGCCCAACAAATAGTCCTCAAAATTTTTAAAAGCATCTAAGTGACACAGGACCTACATGCTGTTAGTAAACTGCTTCTTTATCATGGTTTTAACTATCAATATTGTTTCATGTTGCATTAATCATTTCATTAGTCAGCTTCATAGTTTTGACATCACAACTTTCACTGCAAGTCCAATATATTTACTTTCCAGATGCAAAATAAATGAATGATAAAAAGTTTAGTGTAATAATTACAGGAGAAACAGAACGTTCTCTGAGGCTACTACTCTTTGTTCTGTATTTTGGGACAGCCTACAACCCACATTTATTGTCATGTTTACATCAGTCTTACAAGAAACTTTAGGCACCTAAAAAGGCAATACATAAGTGTTAATTTTGACACAGTCCTCCTCCCTCTACAATTTTCTCCCATATTCTCCCATTAGTGATATATGAGACTTAACAATACTGGCAAAAAAGTTTTGAGGTGTTGTCCCCTCAAGGACAACAACAAAGAACCTTAACATAAAAAGTGGAAGCAAAATCCCTATCTACACTTCTCCTACTTCAAAATAAGTCAGATCAAAAAAGTTCTGTTTTAAAAATGCAGTGCTGGAGAAAACTCTGCAGCAAACTGCAGGTGAAATCTGAAATACAGAAAATAATAAAAGTAACATCATTTAGGAGATTTTAGACAGTTTATACAGCTTAAAAACCCCCAGAAAATATGATTAAAAGAACAAAATGCTAAATTCAAATTATATGACTTATTCCAGCTTTAAGGAAAACTTTAAGTAAATGTTTTAATGTAAATATTTAGTATTAGATGAGGTACAAACTTTACAAACTATTTTAACTTACACTGGTTTTTACTGTTCGATCTGCTCCACCTTCCAACAACAGCTTAATACAATCATTATTTCCATTTTTACAGGCCAGGTACAAAGGTGTCTGTCCTCTTTCAGCAGCATGGTTAATATCAGCACGATACATAATTAATAATTCTGCACATCTACAACAAACAACAAAGCAGTAAAATTGTCTTATATTCGACATACAAATATATAATATCTTTTATTTATATAATATACAATTTTATAACATACAGAAAATTTTTTAAAATTTTTAATAAAGTACTGATTTTACAGTTACAGATCTACCTGTGATCACCCCATACAGACTGGAATAAAGTATAATTCTATACATGGGTATAAAGACAGGTTACTTTAAACCTGTAAATCTTAAATGACTGTAGCTGCATTTAAAAACTGTGAATGTAAAACACTGAAATCCATAAGACTGATAAAAACTTGATGACAGCCTCTTAAGAAAAACCTTCAGCTGAGCTAAAAAAAAGAGAGCATTTAAATAGATTATTTCAATAAATTATAGTTAAATGCATTTACACCTAAGAATGCAACAGTAATGTAATGAAAAACATAAAGAGAATATAAAATTGAGTAATAGCTGACAGGCAAAACTTAAAGACTTCACTTACTTGACATGTCCCTGGGCAACTGCTGAACACAAGGGTGTAAAGCCATTTTTATCAGCAGCATCAACTTGTGCTTCTGCAGTCAGCAGCAATCTCACACAATCTATAAATGGAGCAGAACTATAGACTGAGTCAACAAAAACAAGCAGTTAAAACTACCAGAAGCTAAAGTTCGCTCAAGGGGCAACATAAGCCAGTCCTTTGGACTACACACCACACACCTTAGGGGACAGGAAGAAGTTTGCAGGTGAGAGGTGAGAACTGACTCTATGAGGGGACCACTATCCTTTTGCAGAAAGGGCTAAGGTTGGGTTTTGCTGGGATTAAAATACATGCCCACTGCTGGTAACTCCCACAAAATTAGCTAATTTACTTCCAAAGTGGGGAATTTGAGTTGTCCAGGAGCCCCCAAAGGCATCATTAACCACTGGCAGTCAAGTGATAAGTCTCAAATACCACAGCCACAGGGGAGATGTTTACAAGCCACATACAACTCAAGCAACACGCCGGCCAGTCTTAGTTTTAGGACACTTTGACTTGGGAGTGCAATGACAGATAAAATAAGCTGACAAACTCAAACCTCCCCGAACCATTCACATATTTCCAAAATGACATGCTACAAATAGTACCAGCCTGATTCCACCATCCCTACAGCTAAATTAAGATAATTAATTACATAGTAATTAGACTGCTTTTCACCCACAAATTAGAGTATTATTTGACGCAATTAAGTTTGAAGAAAATAGTTAATCTGCTCCTCATTCTTGAAATTGGTTCTAGACCAAAATAAAACAAGACTTTTTAAATTGAAACTATTACTTGGAAAATAGTCTCAGCTACAACATCAGTTATAAACTCGTGACTTGTTTTCTCAGCAAGCTTAATGCATGCTGTCCCAGCACTCAGTAAGATGCTGAAGCCAAGTTTTGCCAGTAAAGTTTCTCTCTAGATATCAGAAATATATATTAAGAATTATGTAGAAACCTGACTATTCTAAACCATTCTTCAATGTATTTACTCCTGTTATAATTTTTTCAAATATTAAAAGAGATGCTGTTGAATTGAATGAATAATTTAACATTATGAAATAAGATTTTAAAACACTCTAACTTATTATGTTGTAAATTAAGATTCTTTGATTTTGAAATAAGTAATCTGACCTGAAATGACTTTTTGTTGTTGTTATAAAGTTGGTTGTCACGATAAGCTACCAGGACTTCATTTGTAATATTTTTTAAGTCACAAAGAAGCCCACAGTTAATTAACTTACCTAGTCTTTACAATTGTATACCAACTTAAAATTATATTTTCACTTGCTTTTTAATAGAAAAAATACTCTGCTAAGAATGACCTATTTTTTTTTCTCCTTTCCATTATCAGTCTAATAGCAAATTATTAACAGATTCCTGCTTGACATCCTAAAATATTTCTAAAGTTTATGAGGGATGTCGAAATAATTTTCCTCTAGCAGTTTCAAGTATTTGGCTAGAATACTCTTCTGTTTCTTCAAAAGCATCGTTAGCCATGCAAAAGCCAAGAAGAACACATAGGACAAGATAACCTAGAAAGGTATGGTTAATTCACTTATTGACTGACAGACCATTCAGGTGGTAGCTTATCTCTGTGAAATTATATCCAAGAAGCCTAGGTCCTCTGGATGGACCTTTTCTAGGGAATTGGAGAAGAGTAATTTGGGTCAGTCCAGGCACATTAACTCCAGTTCACTTCTGTCTGCCACAGAAGTAAGCAGCAGTGTAAGTACGAGGGGGAAGGGCAGGCACAAGACAGACATTGATGTCACTAAGTTAAAGGTTTTGGTCAAAACAAAAGCAAAACATGGAAGCAAATTGGCACAAACACCTGGAGACTTTACTGCACTCCACCACAGCTGGGTAGTTAGTTCTTCCAGAGTGCTGGCAAACACCATGCAGATACATCCGGTGGCTTGACAAAGCTGACTCCATGTAGCTGTATGTCTCTGCACCTCACTCCTTTCTACTTACCATTCCAGTTTTTTTCCTATAAATCAGGGTGCCACAGCCTCCAAATACTCAGGATAGAAGAGAATCAATTATACCATAAATTCATATGATTAGCACATAGCTGAGTCCAAAGGATATTATTATTATTCTCTTCACATCTATCAGCCTCAGGAACTCTTTATTGTGTCATTCTGTCTTTCTCAAGTACCTCACACAGCAGAGAATTGTCAGGATTTGCAACACAATACAGCTATGCAGATCTATTAGCTAAGAGAACTACTGTACATGTTACTAAGTGCATAACAGACAGAAGTGGCTTCTTCTTGCTAATGGATCAAACCAAGACAGCTTGACAAAATGACTTCAGCTACCTAATCTAGTGGTTAAATCATAAAAATAACAGTTTCCTCATGTCCATTCAAAAACAAATAAAGAGTATATTTTTAGGGAGTGTTCACTCTCTCAGACCTACAGAACTTGGGACACTGTGTGTCAGAAATAAGTATCTGCTATTAACTTCATGTGCTGGAGAAGCCTTCTGCTGCAGCTCTCAAAAGACAACTGTTTATGAACAAAGAAGCTACATATTTTGCAATTATGATAAATTAGGACAGAATATTTAAGTGCTCTCTTTTCTTGTGTAACTCAATTTTCTCTATAGAATGGGCTGAGAGCATGTAAAAGATGCCGCCACCATGCTGGTTACAATGTTCTCTACCATTTTCTAGTTTATCTCCACATCTCAAATACTGTATTTCTTCACTGAAAATGTGTAGAAATTGTTTGCTTTCCACTCTTCACAGATTCTCTGCAAAATGTTTTTTTTTGTTTCTGAAGGAAGATACTCACTATGCTTGCTCTTACCAAGGCTAGAGTTACTCTTTTCTTCTGGCCAAATCTTTTCCAGGAGAAGTAGGAAAATCTGGTTAGTTGACTGAGAAGGGTCCTGTAAATCTCCAAATCCATTGAATCACTAAGTCCATTTTGAAAATATTCTTAATTAATTTAAATCATGGTGTGATCCCACCAGGGTAAGCTTATGTGTTAAGTTTTATGGTTAGACTTGAGTATTTTCTGACCTAAGTGATTGTACGATTTCTATGGAGGAAAACCAAACCAGCCAAAAGACAGAAACTTACCATTGACAACCCTACTCAACACAATGATAAATTTGAACAAAAAATTATTTTATCCTTAAAACTACATCAGTGTCATTTCTTTCCAACTGGTTAGTTCAAAAAGGTATTAAAAAGGCCTTTAAAATATTTATTTTTATAGTTCCTTCCTTAAACTTATATATCTGTACATAAACAAAAAGTCTTCACTTCTAATTGCTTCATCTTTTCATGCACTTGGGAACAAACCTCAAGTAATGAAAAAGGATTATATATAAAGTTAAGCACAAAAATCTTTCTTCAAAAATATTATAAATCTACTACTCTCAATTTTCATATAAAGTATTAGGGAGACGTCAACACTGCTACTGTGTGATTCTCTCATTCGGAGTTCATACAATCCATTTAGTTGATAAAATATGATTTGTACAACAAAGTATTCTTCACATCTTGTGAAGTATAAGTAGAAGAGCAACACTGAAACCTTTGTAATATATTTTGTCTTAAAAAGTATAAAATGCATTTACAAGATGCATATGGATGTGTTTGTTTTTATTATTGTGTTTTCACACCTCTGTCAAGTGCCTCTCTTACTTGAAATTTTGACAATAAAACAAGAAGCCAAATTGCCTTTGCCATCAGTAAAAGGGGCTCAGTAATTTTAACAGAAAAATCAGCATATTTGCCTCGGAACATTTTTGGAATACAAGATGAGTAGAGAAGAATTCGGTCAATTTTCATCTCCCACAAACACCAGCAATGATAAATGGATTTAAATGTAGAAGAACTCACTGAACATCCATTCAGTGAGGGGAGAAAAAATAAATCCAAACAATATCATAAACTTGGACTCTTGATACTGCAGATAACATGTCGAAAAAAAGAAATAAGTGTAAAAGGGGAAAAAAAGTACTTTTCTTATATTTTGAAGGTCTTGGCAACAGAAAAGAATCTTTCAGGTGAAAAGGCCCAGATGTTTCTACAAAATAAACCATAGCACCTAGCAAGGAAACACAAAAGACATCATACAGAGCAAAGTGAAAATTCCTCCTTCCTTGTGTCTGGTAGCAAAATTAACCCTGAGCATGCCAAAAAATCTCCACTATATGCCTAGCTACAGATTTTGTATCCTAAGTTCACTTTTATTTTTAAAAGACTTGAGAAAAGTTATGAAATAACTTTTATGAAAAGCTATGAAAATAGTCTCTAAACACTTTTTGTAATACTGGATCAAGGTTTTCTAATTGTATTACTAAAAAATATTTTGTTAAATAAAACCACAAAGTACTGTTGGAAGTAGCGGCTTTAATGGCACTATGTTCCACCTTCTACTCTGAACGAACATCTTGCTTTATTACAAATTAATGGAATTTTTGTCTTTAGTATTGCTAGATTTCATCTTCAGTGTTCAAAATAGCATAACGTTATTACTTGCAATATAAGATTCTAGGAGGTTCTTACCTAAGTAGAAAATACTACATTAATTTAAAGGAAGCTGCTGTTCAAGAGCTTATGTTAAAAGTCTGAAAAACTATTGCTTGGAGTTTGTATACCTGAAATTCCTATCTTTTACTAACATACTTGTTTCATTTCTTAAACATATATTCCTAAAATGTGAAGTCTGACTGTTGAAAGGGTCGAAGATGCCACCTTCTCAAGGCAGAGGAGAGTTGGAGTATTGGGGAAAGAAAAAGAAAACAGTTAATTTTCTCAGAAAAGCCTAGAGAACAAACGAAGGATATTTCATTTAGGTCAAAAATCACGACGGTTCATTTTATTTCCCCAGTAACACACTATTCTGACACCATCTGCCTTCATTTTCACTGGATCCACCCAAGATCAAAACCCTGGTGATGACCTATTCTTTCCTGCTTACTCCCTGTAGAGGAAAGTTCTTCCTTTCAAGTTCCCATTGCTACAAAAGAACTTTAGTTTGTCACAGATCAGGGGTGATGATATCTGGTGGCTTTTTATAAGAAGGGAGTAGAGTATTAGAATGGATGTTTCTATAGAATGCTACCACAAGTAATTTTCTGTTTCAGATGGTTTTTCTGTGTTACAAAATTCTGTCTCCATAAGCATTGTTTACGCATATGCTATACCATGATTTTCATCATATATATTTCGGTTTCAATTTCCTATTTTTAAAAAACATGCATTTGACTTAATTGAATATTAAAAATTATGAAATACACTTTCACAATTTTACATGGATGCCATAATAAAACTTAGTATAATTTACCTGTATGTCCATTCGTAGCAGCAGAATACAAGGCAGAATAGCCATCTTCACAAGAGTAATTAATGTCCAGTCCTTCTTCATTAAGCAGCATTGATAATAAAGTGACATTTCCCTGGGCAGCAGCTTGGTGAAGAAGGGTGGGCCTGCCACCCAGGGGGACAGGACCACCACTTGTTAACAAAGGGGTTAGGGAGGAAGACCAGCCTGTGAGTTAAAGCAATAGAAGTTAGATGGAAGACACATAAACAAAGCCCTGCATTTTCTGTGTTCTTTTAAAACTTAAAAAGTATCTTCAAAATGACATCATTTGTTAGTTTAGCACAAGTTCTGTAATGATGCTTTGTCTATACATTAGAAGGTATTCTGAAGAATGAAAACTGCATTAGGAGTGACAGTTGTTAATGCAAACGAACAGGATTTCATGACAAAAAGCCAATGTGAAACTTGTTATCAATTGTAGTAGCAGCTGGATGTCTCAAAAAATTTATATTATAATTCAGAAACTCAAAAAAGTTTTACACAACTTGTATTTTACTTGCAATGGGCTGGGAAGATTTTTTAAATATATCTATAGAAAGGTTTTCAAAACAAAGTACTTATTTTTGGAAGAAATTTTATCCTACTTACACTCTTAGGGCAAACTTTAGCATTTATATGTTTAGTATTTATATAACTCACTTGCAGCTATAAACATAAATCACACAAAGAGCCCTTAATGACTTTATGTGCCTTTCAATAAGTTTGAAAAAGAAAGTAGAAATCATTTACAAAATTAATACAGAAAGAACTACATTAGTTATTGAACTCTACCCTAAGATAATGTTCCTTTTACTCAGTGATAGTTAAACAATATATTATAATACACCGCAGTGTGAATGAATAACAGATTATATAAAATTTATGAGTGAAAGCTTTCAAGTCACCCCACTAACAAAGAATATTCAATCTAATGCTCTGAAAGCTTAAGAGTTGTGGTTAAACGTTCTGTTGATTACTTATCAGCCTCAGTAGGGACTTTATTAAGAATACGAAGTTTGCTGCATAAGGCATGGAATATTTTGTGCATTCTTCCTTGATCAAGGACTGCAAGAGAAAATGGAGAAAGATAGGGTTTTTTCATCTTTTCACTATCACCCTTAGAAAATTCACATTATATTTATCTCTTGAATAAATAACTTTGTCTTCTGTGGCCAGAAGTAGGCTACTATATGAGGCTGAAACATTACAATACAAAGCAAGTTTCTGCAGCTTTTATTGCAGTTTTGCAATGCCCAAGACTGAAGAGGAGCTGCAGGGCATTGTCTTCAGCTCCATTCAACCTACAAGTACTATCCAACCTCCAACCCCTTGAACTAGAAAAAGTGTCAGCAGCTCTCTCATACCATGATGATGTGTTCCCCACATTTTGGAAAATAAAATTAAATGGAAGTTCCCAATAGAATTCTATAGAAACAACAGATTGGGAACCCTGTAAGATCTGGGCAAGTTTTAATTAATGTCAAGACTTACACAAGAATTCATCATCTGAGCAGCGCCGATGAAGAACACGTAGTTTAATTCCAGTTCAAAAACCAAAACAATGAATGCTTGGAGTATTTTCATATTTATTTCTAAAGTAAGCTAAATCTGTCAATTCAAATTAAGTTTACTAGTTTAATATGTAAAGGAAACATATCTGCAGTGTTTTCACAACATTAGCTTGTTAGTCAACTTATTTTTTTGATATTCACTGTAAAAACTGATCACCACAGCTATATGAAGCTACCTTATAAATCCAACTTTAAATCAATGCTAAATTGCAGAGTTAACTCCATGCATCCTCATATAATTTCAATTGTGAAGATACCATCTGACTATTAATACTCTAATATTTGTTTCTCCAGCATTTTTAACTTTGAGGTATGAAGTTTATAAAAAACCAAGAAGCATTATCCAAAGCAAATTGCATCCTTTAAGTGGAACCCCTCCCAGATTATCTCTACTTCCAATAGTTGAGAATAGTTAATTCTCAGAAAATTCACTAAGCTCCAAAGAATAACGTCTGCTATTCCTTTCCCTTATAAAATTGTTTTTATTTTTTTAACCTTTTTTTTTTATTCTTTGAAAGTAACTCTGCTGCACGTGTTTATATATGTGTATATATATATATATATGTAAATGTTTTTAAAATAGTGTGCAGTTTTTACTGTCTTGCTGTGGTAGTTAACTGATAGTGGGGATTGAAAAGGTGGCACTCTAGTTACTAATACTCCTTAAAAAAGATATATTGGAATTTTGGTAATATGAATAGTAATTCTGGGTTCCCTCCTTTTTTGAAAATAGTGCAAGTTTTTGGATGTGTTTTGGTTGCTTGGTTGGTTGGTTGTTTTTAAAGCATCCTTAACAGAAATGCCAAAACGAAAGGAAATTTTATGCCACATGTGGTGTCTTAAGTTTCATTTCAGCTCCTTGAAATGAAGAATACGTTGTTGCAATTCGGTGATGAAATTCATTGCACTAAGTTACCATTATGTGAAAACCTGCTTCTATTTTTTTTCTACTGAAAAAAGATAAAATAGATAAAAACATTAACCATGCAAAGCAATACAATGAAGTTCAATTTTTCAATAAAAGACACCAATATTAGAAGACACCAATAAATAAGGCACACCATTATAGAGGCAAAAAGTTAGGAAATGTGAAGCATCCGTAAAAGCTTGGAGGGCATGCAGTGATGAAGGGCAGAGGGACAGTCAAAAACAGCTTCTGGCATCAGCTTCAGAATGTGAGATGGTTAATTTCAGAGCCTAGATCAGTCCTTCACACCCTTCCCCACCACTTTCATCTTCAAAGCCAATTGTATAAAGAGAAGAAATCGATCATTATAGAAATGAGCAAAATAAAAAAAATACACTTCATTCAAGAGTGACATAGAAAGCACAAAACCAAGAAGAAAGTGAAAGCAGAAATCCCAGGGGTATGAAAATCCAAATGCCTACATTTGTTTCCATTTTAAAGTCTTACAGCCATTGAATTGTAGAAATCCAAACAAAGCAGAAGCATTTTGGCACCCATTCAAAGGCTGTTGAAGTTAATGAAAACACTGCAACAGATTCTGAATCAGGCCATAAATGTTCATTGTAATTTCTCTGTGTGCAGTCTGCTTAACATTAATAACAAAAGCCAGAGCCTTTTCCTGACAGGGACGAAAAGAGCAACATGTGGTACAACGCCCCATCTACAAAAGAAGATAATGTCACATTAGTTTAGCAGAACACATAACTGACATGATCAGTGCTCTGATTTAAAGTTTCCTATTAATGATTGCTCATTCTAGAACCAGGACATTTCCTTACTGAAAATCAGGCTGTTGATATGTTCCTAAAGCAATCTGAGCTATCTAAGAAACTCTTCCAAAACTGGAATACTTTGGTGGTTACATTATTATCAATTCTTCTGACTCCACAGTAAGAAGATGCATTAATTTATTGACAAACAAAAAATATAAAAAAGAAGGATTCTGTCAATGCCTTTTAGTATGTTAACTTTGCTTTACACTATTTTTAAAAATATGAAAAAATTCTGATTGAAGCTTATGGCATACTATACAATAACATAAGAACAAGATTTCACCATGCTTTTAAGTAAAATTGAAATTCTAAACACTTGCTGAAAAAAGTAAACAAAACAGATTAAAATCAACCAGATCATGAATAAAACTAACTGAATCTGAAAATGCGGATATGGGAAGGAGGTTTCAGTAGTATTTGTAGTTTGCTAGATGTTGTTCTGCTCAAGAAAAGCCATAATTATAAAAAAAAAACAAACACCTGAAAAAAATGAGTAAGTGACATGAATTCAGCCATTACTGACCACGTTATCTTAACAAAACCAGTGTTATTAAATTTGGTTTATTGTTCCTAAGACAAAATCTATTTCCATATATATTTATAAAATCTAAGTTTTTCCTAACAAAGAATTTTGAAGGAAGTGTCTTTCCATATTTGCATAACATCTGTTGTTCACGTTTATTTAGTTCTGCAGTTTGTGAGAACATTTGGCCAAAATAATCAGTTTAAGTTCCCTTAAAAATATAAATAAAATGGGATTGAAGAATAAGTGCAATAAAATGTAAGCACTAGTTTTGGTAAAAGACAAAGAAGCTCCTGAATATTTACCTGAATAATACAGATAAAGTTATTAAGGTTCTTTGAGCCTGTATGAAGTCAGTAATGGAGATACTAAAATAACATCTCTATATTAATAAAACAAAACAGCATAAGAATAAGTAGAGCTTAAGCAATCTTTCTTTGCAAACTTTAAATCATGGGATATGTTTTCCATCTGCAATTGCTAAAATTCACAAAAAGCAGCATTACTTACAAACTACTACAAGTGTCAAATATTCAGAGCAATGATTGTAAGGGAATTACATGGACTCAAATATTTCCATCCCTCCCAAAAACGAGTGAATGCCGTTACAGAAATAAAAGCAATCTTAACACAAACCAACACAATTTTAAAAAACTAACCATTGACAAAAATCTTTGAAATTGTCTCTGAGAACAGTCACAAATTTAATAAAACCCACAACTGACTATTTGGGGGAGGAGTGCTATTGAAAAGTCTGATTGCTCTCCTAAATAAAAAGTTTACTCTTCAAAGCACAAACTAAAACAGTAACAATATATGGATTTATAAAGTCGAACACTGGTAATTTCATTTTCTAAGGTATGAGATTTATTTTTTTGAATAATCCAGAACTACTTTAAATGGTTACCAAATATCATAATTAATGTAATACTAACTAAAATATATGGCCCAATTCATACTGATAGGAGATCATCTCTTTCCTACAAAAAGTATTCATTTTGAAGCTGAATTTTCCAGTAACTTTTTATAAGTTTGTAAAATCTTAGATTGATTGTGTTAAGTTCTAATTCCATTATGGAGCCTAATAGAACCTGAAAGCAAATTAAGTTTGGAAAATACCTGGAATACTGGGAGACTAATGATCTATCTGCATGGCAATCAGACCCGCCTAGGAATAGGAATTTAAGATGAAAATTCAGGACATTCATATGAAAAACAGTAAACTAAAAGGGATTCATCAATTCCCACTGTTGTTGACTCTGAGAAGTAGTGGACAAACAGAAGGGTTCACATTCTAAGTTCAGAATGGAGAGATGATTCTGGCAGTAAGGTCCCGCAACCAAATTTCACAAGATGATTAGGTTAGTCCTGATACAGGTAGAAAGTCTTCAATAAAGTGGAATGGGAATAAAAATTGTTTAATAATGAGAACCCTGGAATCTCCTATATATACACATACAAGTTTACCACACACTGCTTTTGGAACAGCTTCCCAGGAATGGTGATCAAGTTCAATCGCCTTATCAATTAGTGGTGCAGCTACCAAGAGAAAGCGGTTGGCTGTGTGCAGGGGTTTCATACCCTACAGATGGTGATGCAGGGACTACTGTTACGGGGGACTGAATTAACTGTTGAAAGTTTGAGACAATTCAAACAGTGCTGATGAAGGTCTAAGATGTTCCATAATTGTGCGTTCCTTTTCCTCACTGCAATGCAAGTCAATCTAAAGAGGAGCTTCTACCTAATGTTCTAGTGCTATTGATCCCAGCAGGGAAATGTTGACAAAAAGATATATAGGAGATGAACAATTAACTGAAAGGTAGATCAGTATTGCCCTTGTTCACTTAACTGCCATAAAGAAGATTCCCTGAAGCTGATGGCACATTAGACACACCAGTAAGCCCCACAATGCAAACTGAGCAGCAGCTACATGCACTGACTCCAGATTTAGACTATCAACATTTAGATTTTAACTTTTCTGCAACAAACTTTTGTCTGTATCTGTTGAAGTAAACAAAAGCATTAACAAAGCCTACAACTAAAACCATAACTATAGAAAAGTAGAAATAAAAAATGAGACATCTTCTACAGGAATGTAGTGATATATATGAAAGTGCACTGTTATTCGGGCCTCAATGTGCAACCATCTAATGCTACAGCCGAATACAAGAGTCCCAGTTATGCCCTACTTTCTAAAAGATTCACAAAGCACTGAAATACAAATTCCAAGGAAATCACCTGCAGAAGTAATATTTAAAACCTAATTTCAGACTGAGAAAGCATTTTGAAGTCCAAAGTAATAGCATTAATCAAAAATAAATAAAAAAAATTTAAATGGAGTTTATTTAATATACCATAATCTGCAGTTCATTTACTTTAAACATTTGTCCACTTTACCTTTAAAAAAAGCCTACAATTTGGAGACCACATTGAGAAAGCAAACTACTTTATAACATTACTAAATTAGCAAAAGAATTCCCATACCCCTGGAATGTGGGAAAAAAATAAATAAAAATTTCAACTTTCAGAAAGTAAAAAGGAGAAAGTTACAAAAAGATAAATAAAGCAAACAAGAGATGCATAAGAAAACCAAAACATTATCTTTGAGGGAGACAGTTTGTAGCATATCAATCCCTTTACCTGATGCTGTTACCAGGAGGCTGTCTGAATCACATGGTCTACAGGATGAAGCACTAACAGGGTTTATGAAGGAGCTACAGGCAATGGTGGTGGAAATGACAAAGGAATTTTCTGAACATGCAGGTTGGTTCAGTCCAGGAAAGTGGGAAGGCCAGGCACCCACCTGAGATGAGGCTATGGCTGGTATGGCACAGCCTGCAGGTGCCACAGATAAATCTATAGCAGGTTTTGGTGGCAGCTGAGGTGAGGACTTAGAAATAATTTCCTCATTTATTACCCTGATTCCTTGTGGTGAAGTTGAAAGAGGTGAGGTCACGGTTTTGCTGTCAGTTTTTGCACTTGCATTTGGGGATCGATTACTATCCATTAAAACTTTAAGCTGTGGGTGTGGTGGAGAAGGAGTTTGAGAAAGCCCTGGTTTTTTAGGAGGAATAGGTGGAGGGTTTCCTCTGTCAATTCTTGATACACTAGGAGTCTTTAAAGTCATTCTACCAACTGGAGGGTAAGTGCCAACTTCCACTGAATGCGATGTCCCCAATCGCGAGGGAGCGCTACCCTGGGGGCTTGTAAATCTTGAAAGAGCTTGGGTAACAGTATTCCGAGCTGCCTGCTTGGCAACTAGGTTGTCACGACTAGCAGGGGATACGTCCCTTGAGGGAGGACTTTGGGTTGTGTTTCCATTTTGGTCTTGATCATTTGCATTCGCTTGAAATCTAACTCTAGCCGCTTGGACTCGTGGATTTAGGCCTGCATGCCCAGTAGTGTTGGCAGATGGTGAATGCAAACTGTGCCCAGATGAAGTGAGTGAGGAATTCTGAGCTGTGGCAGTTGGTGTGGTAGGGGTGCAAAGGGAATTACTATTTGATAAAGGGGGAGTGCTACTTAGTACATCAGGGGATAAGCCTGTACTTGGTCCATTTTCCTCAATTCTGTTTTGATTCGGTGCAAGAACAGGAGTTGTAGGAGGGATAAGTTCACTAGATGAAGACTGCCTATCAATGACAGGCTTCACAAATGCTGCATTGGCACACACATTCATTTTTGTATTGCTAGACGTTAGTGGGGTCACTGTAGAAGGCTTTACAGAGGCAGTCAAAGGCAACTTCTTAACATTTTCTGTGCTACCGTCCATCACTACAGTATCTGTTTGGCAGGCAACAGTTCTTGAACTTGGCTCTTCTGTTTCAACTGAAACAGAAACAAGACACCTATCTTTATGAGAAAGATTAGCTTTACTTTCATTCTCCTTTTTAAACTGCTCAATCATTTTGATCATTTTATCTCTCTCTTCTCTAAGGTCACTGGTGTGTGTTTCTTCTTTATGAAGTTTGGCACGCAACTGCTCTCTCTCTGTGTCAAACTCAGACAGCTGCTTTTCCATTTGAGCTTCCATTTGTGTACTCCTTTGTTTCTCAGTTGCAAGAGACTCCTCCAATTCAGTAGCCTTTTTCTTTTCCTCTTCAAATTTTGACATCACTTCTTCCAGCTTCTGGGCTTCTTCTACAATTCGGCCAGACAACTGCTTACACTCTTTCACTAGCATCAATACTACATGCTTATTCTTCCCACGCTCTTCTTCAAGACGAGCAGATAGCTTTTTGTGCTCCAGCTCAAGAGTCTGTAACTGAGATTTTTCCATTTCTAACTGTAAGAAAGCACAGAAAACAATTCTCATTAAGAAGATAGAGACTTTCATGACCATCTATTATTAACCTGACATTGGTATTTTAATTTGGGAGCATGCCTAAAATGAGCTCAGGAAGGTAATTTGTGATATCTAACACAAGTGCATATAATCTAATACAAGCAAAAGATGGAGTAGCTGATGGAGCTACTTGTTCTCCAGAAACTTAAGACACAACACAAAGGCATCTCAGTAAAGAAACCAGACACAAGCAAGAGACAAGCTTTGTGAAAAAAATCTTTGAGGCCAGAAATTATAGGGTTAGGCTTTTGGTATTGCTTTAGTTGAAGGAGTTCTAGTCCATTGTGACCATAATTGATATCTTGTATCTTGTTTTAAAATTTCTAAATAAGACACTCATTTCTGAGATCAACCTTTTTGGCACAGGCACAAATATCTTCTTGTACTTACTAACAGTGGAAAGTCTCATTGACATCATTGAAGTATAAATTATGCTATAAGCTAGAATCAAAGAACTACTGACTAAAATGCAGATAATGGATAAGACTAATTTTGGCCATTCAGTGTGTCATCACCTCTAATTCATCTTGCCTGCCATTTATGCTTCTAATCACAGACCCTCTTCTATAAAAGCAATGGAAAAATACGTTAACACACCGTTTTATAAAATACCTACTAGTAATAATGTAACCAGAATTAAATTTCCCCAAGGAAACTGTTACACAAGAACAAAAGAAAAATTACTTTCTTTCTTCCTGCTCCTCTCTTCACATACTGATGCAGTAGCTTCCTATATGGCTAATCTGAATGATGTATTAAAAACACAAACCAAACAAAACCCCAAGAAATAGTTGACCCTTGTTTCTCCTATAATGTTTTGGTTGGTTTAGCCTTGTCAGTTCTGCTGCTGTTTATGTAAAAAGTGGTACAAAAGCAACGATTCAGATCTGTATCACTGAAGTGCATATTTTATGTGGGCATCTTTTCTAGAAAAATACTTTCAGGTACTTATGAAAAAAAATCAAGTGCTCACAAACATGAACAATTAATTTTGACTGCAATAGAAAACTGTTTCTTCTACACTACGAAAACATTTTACAGCGTTGCTACAGCACACTATTCCATTTTCTCTCCAATAGAAAATTAAATTTCTTAGCTCTGGAAGCTTTTTCCACATCACTGTACATGTGTCTACAGTTTGTTTTTAACTAAACTGTATTTACACAAAAGCTAATATAAATACTATTTTAAATTTTTTTTTGCTACTCTTCAGTTATACCATAGACTAGAGTCGAGAATCATGACATCAAGAGATGAGTACAAGAGGGAAGGAGTTGTAACAGAAATAAATCCCGGCTGCTATAGCTCATTGTCCCCAGGATAAGAACAAAAAACACTTAAAAAGGGATGCGAAATGACATAAAAATAAATCCTGCATGAATTTACACTTACAGATGAATGTGTCTCCCAACATTTCTAGTCACATTATCTGACTCCAAATTTCTCTTTTCTTCAGAAGAATGAGAAAAAACATAATGAAGTGATGGCAATATTAATGTGATAGATATTTAACTAATAGAAAAATTTCTTCCTGAAATCATACCATTATTGTAAGAAACAGCGAATTAAGAGGAAGAAATCACTGTGGGAAATGATACTGACATTTGAAACATCATCTTGGCTTCAAATACTTCAAAACTTGTTTAGCAGTTGAGGGGGTCCACTGGGGTTTTAGAGCTTTATCAGATTGACTAAAACGTTCCGTACAATGCATTTCACAAAACCACATCCACCCTTTCTTAAAAACAGAATCATAAAATGGTTTGGGCTGGAAGGAGACCTTGAAAATCATCTAGTTCCAGCTCCCCTACCATGGGCAGGGATACCTTCAAGTAGATGAGGTTGCTCAGAGCCACAGTGTTAAATATATGGAAAATAAGGTATGGCATTATCAGTCATGGCTAAACAAACCGTAAAAGCAGCAACATCTCTTCAGTTATGTTAATGACAGTCCAGGCTGCAAATTAAATTAACAAACTATTACAATGATACTGTATTTAGGGTTCCATTCACAGTTTACAAGTAGAAAAGAAAAATCTTTTTTTTTTCTCAATGATTTAATTGCTTTTTCAAAGCATACAACATTGCATTTCAAAACAAATGGAGCATCCAATAGTTTCTTTTTTGGTTAAAATAGGTATGAAAATCATGAGAAATACACACAGTTTCAAAAGCTTAGAGATGCAATAAGATTATAGTGAAAAACTTTTATCAAGATTTTCTATGCTTTATTATTCCTCTGTTTTGTTTCCAGATGAGAGTCTGGTTCTATGAATTAATTGTTGTGAAATTATATTTCAAATAATTACAAGCAGATTTTAATATGCAGCTGGCATGAAATCAGCTTACCATACTATTATAATACCTTATTTGTAAATATTGCATCTAAATAAAGGATCCCTAATATGGATGTAAATCCTCTATTTGATTTCAAAATACAAAAGCAGCATTATTTTCTCAATTTTCATTGCCTCCTATTTTGTGTTTTTCTCTCCCCTGTTATTTTGGCTGTACCACCTTGAATAAAAAAAACCTCTGAATATCTACACATTTTTTCCTTTAGATGACAGATTTGGAACTAGCTGTAATATTTATGAGTTTGTGAACTAATTACAACCTGAATTTTGCAAAATGTACTATATGCATACACTAAATCATACCAGTAATATAAACATCTGGAAATGCATCCAAAAATTATTTGAAAGGGGTAAAAAAAGGACACTGATAAAAAGTGAAGACGTCTGACAAATAACTAACTAGCAAAGGCCCTTCAAAGGTGAGAAACAGCATGCCTTGTGAGAAAAAAAAATGTTGAGGAAGCTTGGCTTGCATAGTTCAGTGAAAAATAGACTGAGGGATGATCTAACAGCAACCAGATCCTTTTGAAGGGCCACTACAATGATAACAAGAGTTGAGTTCTTCTTGATAATGGCAGGTGGGGTCTCATAGCAAAAGGTTATCAGAAAACTTGCCCTTTAAGAGGCTCAGTCTTGGAAAAAAGTTCTTCACAAAGATATCAGTGCAGAAAAGCTGCAGTATTGCCATTCCTGGGGTTTTTCAGTACTAAGCAAGACAAATTCGGATGATCACAGGTACTGCTGATCATAATGTGCCTTAAGCACAAGGTTAGGCTAAATCACACCAAAAGGCCCTATCCAACCCACATGTTGGTCTTTGTTTGAGGATGCATCCCAATAGTAACTTCCCTGAAAATTTGACAAATCAAGAACTATCATTTTGATTATCTCTTGTGTTCCCAGGAAAACTCAAAATTAATTTCCACTGCAGCTCCAAGAAAAACATTCAAAGCGATGGAAGAGGATGGAAACTTAACACAAAGCAGGTGACATCTGGGAATTAGGTGTTCGTATATGATAAGCCTATGAGTGACAGTCCTTTGTGCACCCCCTTGATTTTTCCACATTTTGGCACATTACTATGTCTTGTTTTCTGTGATCAAACAAAAATGCTATCCAAAGAATACTTTTGAGGTGGCTATATTCACAGACATTAAGTCTCCAGAAATAGGAGCTCAGTCTCAGCCTGTTTGAAGTTCAGTAATATCCAGAGAAAATAAACACAGCTGAACACAGATTTCATTATTTAGTGTAAGAGCGAGAGAGTGAGGCAATTCCAAACATGAAGATAGAGGCATCACACATTTAGACAAGGAGGGACCACTCTTCAAGGGAGGAGAAACAGCTGGCTTGTATTCAGATCACGTTTATCTAGGCTGATTTTTTTTTCTTACATTGTGTCATCCTACTTTTCAAACACAGAAATTCCTCAAAACACCTTCATTACTCTTCCACAAAAGGATTTGAGATGAAGAACTGACAGAAAAAGGTGGAACTAAGAGAATGTAAAACACTGAAGGAACGTTTTATGAATGAGCGAAGACGTCTGAGAGATACATCATTTGTTGCCACAAACCCAAGGAGTTTGAGAGGGTGCCCTGTACAAATAGAACACAGCTGCTTAACAACATGCAGTCTATGTTCAAATCCTTAAAATTGAGATTTAAAGAAAAAAATCTCATGTATTCTTCTAGAAAGCAAAAGACAAGAGCATCTTTTCCCACACACGCAGACTTTAGGAGTAATACGCCTGAGCCAAAAGAAGAGACGAATTTCAAGTTAAATATCAATACTCTGACATTCTCAATATGCACCCATCTTAGGTGCACGTATCTGTCCGTATACTAGAAGTCAGAGATAGATGAAGAATTTAGGTACAAGAAGAGACTTGTGGCCACCCACTGAAACAAGAAACTAATCAAATTGTCCTGGCAGACGTGTCAGGGTCTCTCCCAATATCGTTCTTTCGTCAGAATAAGTAAACTGGCTTACTCTTTTCTATGCTGAGACAATTTCTTTCCCAAACTTTCAATTTACTGAAAAAATATAGGGAAAAGAAAACTAGTATTTAAGAGTTCTCAGAAAGAAGTGCTAAGTTAAGTACAGGTGATAGTTCTCTACACATTAAACTGATTGAAGATTTATGTGTCATATAAAACACCTAGTAATATTCCCTTTTTTAAATGCAGTATCTGTTTTTCTGAAGTCTTAACAGAGCAAGGATGGTTAACCTAACTAAACAACAGAACTAAAATAACAAGAAAAAGTTTGCTGATTTAAATTAAACATGTATTTTCAACAACTTCCAGTACTTTTGCATGCATATTTTTTCCTAAACAGCAATCACTACGAAAATTGAATCTATGTCAATTGTCTTAGTGTGTTTGCTATTTGGTTTTTTAAAATCAATGTGGAATTGTCAGCAAAAAACTATTTTACATGTGCAGAAGACATTTTTTTAATCTTCTACCCATTGAGGATGATTAAACACATAGAAAGCAGTTTTTTCCTAATAATTCAAAAATGTCTGGTCTAATGAGTCTATTATATTACTATTCCCCTCTTTCCTTCCTCAGCATGTTCATATTTAGCTATGCTTTAGGAATGTATGGCTTATATATTTGTGAAATATGTGCCATCAACCATTCATTTTCAAAATGACACTGTTTTATCTTCAACATGACATTTTTTTCCTGCAACAAAAAGTTTTTTTGTTCCAAAATAATTTTATTTTACAGGAAAAGTTCTAAATATGAAAAAAAAAATTATTTTTAGAGTTAAAAGTAATTTTTACTGAATTATGCAATAGAGCCACCTAATATAACATGCAAATAAATTATTTATTTTATGCTATTTAGGTTAGAACAAAACTAATAGTAGCTCCTCAAGGCTTTAATGCTGTTGGTCTAAAAATATATTGTGATGATGCTATCTCACCTCACACTGAGATATATAACTATATATCAACTGCATCAATTTGTACCAGTTATATTTTGTTTATTCCATAAATGGAGCTGAATTCATGGAACAAATGAGATGTGCACAAAAAATATCACTGGAAAAGAAGCACATCACTCTATATGACAATTAAACAACAACATTTAAACACTCATAGCGCTAATCAAGGCAAAGATGCAAAATAAAAAAACTGGCATGAAAGAACAAATCAGGAGAGGGAAAAGGAAGATGTCATTAGCAGGATACCTTCTTTTGTCTGTTTTCAGCAGCAGCCAACTGAGCTGACATTCTTTCTTGCATTTTCCTGCAGTGAGCCATAACAGCTTCTAAAATGGACAGAGGGTTCATGCATATTGGCTTCTTTTCTTTATCACCAGCACCTGCCTCAAAGTCTCTCTGAAGAGCCAGAAATGGGTCACTCAGATTAAATCTTCCATATCGCTCCTGGATAAAAACATCTTTGCGCCGGGCCTAACAAAAACAAACAAACCCCCCCAAAAATAGAGAAATAAAACAAAATTAATTATTTAGAGTTCATCCACACATAAAACAGACTTAAACTACAGTAAAACTTATATCACTTGTCTGAGATTTTAAGGTATTTTATTTAGATATTAATTTACAAACTCTAAAAGAAAAATGTCTCGAAAAATCAGGATAAAACCCACAGTGCAGAGAAACACCATCAGAAAGAGGAATCCTTCAAAAATAAACAAAACATTTATCTGTGATTCAGTTCAAAATCAGTTTTGAAGAATAAGCAAAAAAATGAGGAAAATTAAGCCCAAGTCTGAGAAATGAAGAAGGAAGAAGAGAGGCCTTATGCTCATCAAATGGGTTAGCAGATCATTTGGAAATATTGAAGTTAAAATTGTAACATATAAAAAGTTCATAAAAGATAACATACATTTCAGGGCATGAGGAAACAAAGAACATAAGCACTATGTTAGAAAACTCTCCAAAGACTAGCTACAAGTAACACACCTTAGTTAATGGCCAACTTTTTCCTATATATTGTCTACAAAATCAAAATATTGTGGTAAATGAGAGTTTTTCTGCAAAGGAAGTAAGTATGCCTATATATTCCGATGCTTGAAATACTTCTAGTCTGTTTTTCAATGTGACAGTATAAACAGAACTTGAAAACATTTATTACAAATCTCAGGCCTTTGGAACATAACTTCAGAAAAAACTTAGAGTTCATTCAGACCCAAAGTCTAGTTCGGCTTACAAAGTCATGTACCAACTGGTTGAAGAGACAAAAACCAACTGATAGAATCCAGTTATATTTTATAAAGTACCTTGCAAATAACCCCTACTTAGTCTAATATTTTAATCTTTTAATTCTTAACTTCCAAAATAGCTAGTTCCAAAGGTAATATTACAAAGCCAGGGAGAGAGGCTTAGGAATTCAACCTTCTTGTAAGGGAAACCAACAAAGCCAAAAACCTAATCATAAGCACAATTATTTACCAGTCAAACAAATTGACACACCTAAGCAGGTCAGGAACTTACATGAAGGTAGAGGATCTTCTCTTAACATGCACAGTGACTAACAGCAAGACAAAAAAACTCAGTGTGCACCTGACAAAACAGTAACAGTACTTGGGGCTCAGATTCATTAACTAAGGAAACGATGAAACTATGTAGTAGGGATGAGCTCCATCTGAACAAAAAAATCCAACCAAGAATTAAAGTGGCTACAGGAAAAGACTGTAGAAAAACCAAGAGGTCTCAAAGAGCACATGGTTTGGGATGCCAGACTGGCTGAAGCCACAACTGCATAAGGTAAAACAGACTGGCAACTCTCAAACCACAGACAGCACAATCATCTAAAGATGCTTCCAACTCAAAAGGGAGCTAAATGTAAAATACTAAAAGAAATGACTCCATGTTTCTATACCAGGACAAAAAAATATAAATTGCAATGATGGAATGAAGATGCATTGTTTCAAAAGAAGGCTCTAGAAAAAAAGACAAAGCAGAAGCTTAGCAGAAAAGCAATGATTAGTATTTCCCTAAAACTTTAGAATAAAGTGGAAGAGAGACAAGCTACATGATTCCTCCAGCCTCTAGATAATATTTCTGTCCCTTTGCAATTCACTAAAGTACATGAGTTGAGAGAAATTGAAATGCAAGAATGAGAATTTTTTTCTCTATTACATTGTCTTTCAGCACAGAAGTTCAAGTCACAAGAGTTAGCAGCAATATCAGGATATCTCTTATTATGGCAGTCATTAGGCGGGGAATGCAGTCTAATACCATACAAGTAATTACTCCTTTAAAATAGTCTCTGCATAATTTGGTGGCTGGGTTAAAGCAACATTAGCCATGCCTCATATACAAACTTCAATTGCACAGCAATATAAACAGGAAATAACACTTAAAATGTTAATTTGTGAATAATTGAGCGAATTAATTTTCAAACAGAACATTTTCAGAAACAGAATATGCTCCCGCTATAGGAGGTCATCAGTACTGTTGCTTTGTGAAAGGTGCTACATGAATTTATAAACCATCAGCTTAAGTTTTCTGCATGTACCCACTTATACAGCAGGGAGCCTTTTAATGGAAGGACTGAAACTGGAAGTATTTAGAAGTATGAAAAGATGACCATGGGAAGTGATACTTTTTGCAGCCTATGTCAGTGGTACAAAAAATTATGACTCAGGACTTGAGCTAAATCCTCCAAAAGGTAACTGCAAATGAAGAGTGACAGTAAGCACACAAATCAATATAAAGTATCTAAAACGAAAAATAAAACCCTTTAAAATAGTCAATTCATGAAATTCACTACTGCAATAGAGTAAAAACTTTAACTTACAATAGCTTTTTAATTCAGTGCAATAACAATATCATATTTATACAGAACTTTTAAATCCTTACACAAGGTCTGAAACATTAAAATAAAACTACTTAAAAAAACTAATCTGCAAAGATTCTTTATGGCTGACCTATACTATTATGTAAGATCACGGATGAACTACCAAAAAAACCCAAACCAGTAGATCAGAAAAACGTCTTCAGAGAGGAGTAAAAGATGATCAAAAGCTACCACATGCCTTCTCTTCAAGGAAGAGCCAAATAGAAATAGGACTTTTCAGTGTGAAACATAAATAATCAGAGAAAGACGCTTGAGGTCTGCAAGCTGAAAGGACAAGCAGCAATTGTCCCATGATCCAACGTGGGAAATTTGAGTTGGACACAAATTCTTCTCACTGAGTGCAGATAAAGACTTGAATGGGTTGTCCAGGGAAAATATATAACCTCTACCACTGGAAGATTTCCAAAACCAGATTGGATAAAGCCATCAGCAAATCGATCCATGTTTGACCTTAGTCCTGCTTTAAGCAGAAGACTGGACTGCACCATCTCTCAAGATGCCTTCCAACCTAATTATTTCATGATGAGTGATTTCTTCTAGGACTGTTATTTTGTTAGCTTGTAGATGCCAGTTATCTTCTCAAGTAAAAAATGACAAAAATGAGCTCTCAGAGGAAGGAGAAATAACCAAATACTTATTGGTAGAACAAAGTTTATGTCTTGCTTTGGATCACAAAAACACTTTTTTAATGTTTGGAAAACATAATTTTAGCCTGTGATATTTACAAAATTAAAAAATTAGTATTTAACAATCTCTAGGGATCATATACTTGTACGACTCAAGGGGAAGATTTATTCTCAAGTTTTCTCTCCTAAGCCTGCAGCCAACAAAAATCTGAAGGTTCAGCCTATAAAATAAATTGCTTCTTTTATGACTCTCATGGAGCCTCTCTCCTACCACATACAGCAACACACCTCATTCATCCCTACACTAATTTTTTTCAAGTTACCTCAAGTTATCTGCAAGCTCCCCCATGGAAACTTCCATCTCTTAAACTGACCCCATTTATCTACTGGCAGCTGAAGACTGGAAGCTGGGTGTGCAGGTAGAGGACCAAAAGGACTTGAGATATTGGGATGAAGCCCTGTGGGAAAAAATGCAAATCCAGTATAATAACTGGTCTGTAATAATTAATTTGTTTCTTGCATTCCACTTCAGAAAAAAGCAAAAATTTATTTTCAGTGATCAAACTGAGAATTATGAAGTCTAATTGGATTTTTTTTCCCCCTGTTTTGAAACAAGAATGTAAAGGGGCAGGGAGGCCTTCAAACCCATCTTACTGAGGAGCACAAAAAAGCTAGAAAAAGAAATATATATAAGAAATAAGCCAAATAATGAAAAACAAAAATATTAAGAACATAAGTTATACTATCAGTCTTATTTCCTTAATAATTTATATTGACAACAGTTGCACACATTTGCTGAAATGAATTTTCAAAACCAGCTTGCATAATCAGTAACAGAATATATACATAACCAACAGTGTTTTGAAAGTTAATATGCATTTTTCTCCCAATGTATCTCAGAGTTTCCTCTTAATTTATCTGCCAAGATAAGAGTTCAGCGGGTCCAACGATTCCATGGAGCAACTGATGATAAACATCAAAAGTAGGACTGCATGTCCTACACTGCTATGGAACAATGGAACCGAATTAAAGCTGACCCAGAACCGTTAAACAAAATTTCCTTCCTTTCAAGAGCATTTGTTGCTCCGATTAATTTCCTTTTCCACATATATGAAAATTGTTTCAACAGGTGTTGACAAGTTTGTATTAATATTTTCCCTTGATAGAAAGTCACTCCCTAATTCTTATAAAACTAACAAGGACAGAAGAAGAGGCAGTAAAAAATTATTTCATATGTTAAGTTAAAGATGAGGGTAAGCCCTTCATTCTAAATAAAAGTGAAAGGATAAAGGATTTTTTTAAAAGAGGAAGATGGCTGAATAAGAACATGCTTATAAATCTTCAGTGCCATTATACACTTTCTTGAAGTGTTTTGCTGGAGCTACTCAATCAAGCAAAAGAGAATCATCAATGAGTATATACTCATAATAAAAGCAGTACTTTCAGATATACCTGAAAAATACCAGACTGGAAGATATGATGCCTTACTACAATTAATTAAGAATGACTCTTAACGAATGCTAGCAATTTGGTTAAACAACGGGGCTTTGTTAGCTTTTTTTAATTATCTTTTTTGGCCTTTTTTTATGCTGATGTATATGAACGATTTCAAAGTACCATGAGATGTGCCTCCATATAAAGTCTCATAGGAAAAACTAAAAATGGAAATTTAAACTTCAATGACTGCTGAAAAAATGGTATCCTGCAGCATGATTTCTGTCAATGAACATGTGATGCTCAACTTCTTCCAATCTTAACTGCAGTCTAAATTCCTTTCTTCGGCACAGTGATAGTGCAGACCTGTGCCAAGTCTGCAAGTGAGTTAGATTTTACTGAACTCAATATTATATGAAAAATACTTGACCCATATAATCAAAGTGTTTTGTTTCCATGTTACTGTCAAGTCTCATATGACAAAAACTTGTGTGTACATTTTAAGGATAGAAAAAAATGAAAATTCTCTGGAGAAGACTAATAACAGGGCACTAGTTCAGAAAGAATGAAAACAGCCTAAGAATTGAGAAATAGGAGGATACAAGCAAGTTGAACAAAATCAACATACAGGTTGATTATGCACTGAGAGATCTATACAATTGTTTCATAGTAAAAAACCATGCTTTTTACAGATGTCTGAGCAGGATAATGAATGAAATCAAGTCTTTTGGTAGACTTACTAATAAGAAAAGAAAATATACACACTTAGTAATTTTTAATGTGAGACACATAATAAAAAACATTCAAATCTATCTTGAAGCAGTGTCTTGTACCAGTAATAAGCCTTGCAAACATATCAATTAAATTCATTACAGTGCAGTAGATTGCATGAGATGGAAACAGTTTCTCTAGAAGTTATCCCAAGCATGAAACAAATATTCAAAAGCTGCCTTAATCTCTCATTCACAACAACCCATAAAACTTTCTAAAAAAATCTGTAATTCACATATTCCTTCTCTCAGAACCACACACCTTTAAAATCAGGCTTTTTCAAGGTAAAGGGAAAGCTCTGAATAAAAGACTGCATGTTGTTTTACAAGGCTATCCACAGTAACTTTCGTTTAAGATCATTTTAAGGCATAAAAGGGCTTACAAAGCAGTTGATGAAAACAACAGCAAAACAGACTTTCTCTGTTTCATGCAAGTATCCAAATACTAAAATGGTTTATAAAAAGCTACAGAATTTTCTTTTCTCTGCACTAAAAAGCGTATTTGACAAAATTACAACACGCTAAACAATTAATTTAAATCCCTCTGCGTATAGAGGGATGAACATTTAAGTAAGATTTAAACAATTCTGACCTACAGTAAAACAGAAAGCAATGAAGCAGAATTATACAACCAAGGTAGCTATCAAACTGAAATTATCTTAGGGGTCTGACTCCATTAAAAGAAAGTATCATCCAACAGCACCAGATTACTATTACAGCAATATTGCTAAGTAGCACAACTTCCTTCCTTTTGTCCCTGTTACTCAACAAAAACCTCCATGAAAGGAAGAGGTACAGACAAGAAAGAGATATGTTTCCAACTCTTCATTATTTTTTTTCCTTCAGAGTAATGAAAACTCACTATTTTGAGGTTTAAAGTGAAAAGGCAGCATTACAAGGCTAAAATCAGTTGCCATCTATCTGTCCCAACAAAAAAAAAAGCAGTGCAGTGAATATAAAATACTCTTCACCTGTAAAAGGTGAAATTCAGGCCTTGCACTAAGTTTCTAAATGTGGAAGAAGAAAAAAATTCAAGTCATTAAAGAATACGTGGTTTTGATTGAGAAGAGCCATCTAGATGTTCCATATAAAGATTACATTAGACCTATTTTATGACAGCTTTGTTGTCTGATGCTTAAACATTTGAAAATTATAGGCCAATATTTTGTCAGGAAGAATCACTGTTTGATGCTTGGATTATCTAACCGCCCAGACATTTATTTCTGAAAATAATACAGATTTTCATACTCAACTGATAGAATAGACTTGAGCTTTCTGGTTACTTTAAATAACCATTTGTCATCTAGAATTTTTTGCATGTTCAAATTTATAGTTCAAATTCATGCAAATTGATTCATAATTCTTTGCATGGAAATCTGTCTGTCATTCTTCTTAAGTACTGAAGGAAATCTGACTTCACCTCTAACCAAAAAAAGAGCACTTTAACCTCCAAGCTTAGCAGCTAAAGAGCTTCTTCAGCTCAGTAACAAAACATACCAAAAGCACAACAGTATAACTTCTACTAAATCTATCTGTGTTTCTTTTTATTTAGAGCATTTAGATTTTCGTATTTTCAAGCTATCGAAATTGCAGTTAAAATACCATCCCATATTACTGCATGGCAATTAAATGATTACTAGGCTTTAATTGTTTTAATGAAAAAGTATACAAATTATGAGTTTCCAATGCCGTCATCATGCACAGTCAACACGGGTTCTCAAAGGGAGAGGGCTGTTTAATTCCATGTCCTTCTATGACAAGGTTGACCACCCAGTGGATGAAGAGGTGGCGATGGATGTAATTTTTCTGTATTTTAGAAAGGCTTTTGATACAGTCCCTCACAGTATCCTTCTGGACAAGTTCTCCAGCTGTGGGATAAGCAGGTTCACAGTGCACTGGGTGAAGAACTCGCTGCAGGGTTGTAGTCAATGGAGCTACACATGGCTGGTGTCCAGCCACCAGCGGAACATCTCAGGGCTCAATCCTAGGGCCAGTTCTACTCCATTTATTGTATGTATCACTAGCAAGTTTGTTGATTATGCCAAACTGGGAAATGAAGTTGACTGTCTTGAGGACATGAGGCCTTGCAGAGGGATCTAGAGAGACTGGAACATTTGGCAGTGATGAATAGGAATTTAACAAGTCCGAAAGTCAGATTCTTCACCTGGGATGGAGTAACGCCAGGCATAAGTATAGACTGGGAGAGAAGTGACTGCAAAGCAGTCCTGCAGAGAGGGATCTGGAGGTGCTGGCTGACAGCAGGATCAACACAAGTCAGCAGTATGTGCCTGGGCAGCCAAGAGCACAAACCCCATCCTGTGGTTCATTAAACATCATCATCAAAAGGACAAAAAGAGTGACCATCCAGCTCCATTTAGTACTGGTGCAGCCTCACCTGGAGTGCTGTGTGAAGTTCCGGGCCTCACAATTTAAGAAGGATGTGAAGACATTTGAATGAATCCAGAGAATGGCAACAAAGCTGGTGAAAGGGCTGGAGGGAATGTCCTGTGAACAGTGGCCTGAGTACTTTGGGCTTATCAAGTTTGGAGAAAAGGAGGCTGAGGGGTGACTTTATTGCTCTGTACAGCTTCGTGAGGAGGGGAAGGGGAGGGGAGGGCTGATCTCCCTGGGATCCACCGAGAGAATGCATGGGAATGGCTCAAAGATACATCAGGGGAGGATTAGACTGGAAATTAGGAAGCATTTCTTTACAGAGAGCATGATCAAACACTGGAACAGGCTTCCTAAAGAAGTGATGCCCCAAGCCTGTCAGGGTTTAAGAGGCATTTGGCCAACGTCCTTGAAAACACGCTTTAACTTCTGGTCAACCCTGAAATGGTCACGAGCTGGATTATACGATCATTTCTGGTCCCTTCCAACTGAAATAGTCTATTCTATTTATAACATAGAATTATTTGAGGTAGAATAAGGGAATTCAATGTTTTTAAATCATTTTCAGTATTCACTGGAAGGTAAATCGTAATAGCAATATATATCAACTCCAAGAAGAATTTTATTCTTGCTACTAACCCTAGTGAAGAAGCTGATCAAACAAATACATTTCAATAATAATTTTGATTGCTAGAATGGAACATTTTAAAGTAAATACAATACTAATCCACATTGTATATTTTGGATTTTATGCTGCTTATTAAAACTTTGAAACAATTTTCCAGCTAGAACTCCCTTTACAGATACCAATAGAGTTAGCCACATATATTTCCACGATACGCAGCTAAAATTTTACTTTGCTGTTTCAGAGAGAATTCACTATAATCATTGTTGCTCTATTTTCTCAAATTTTCCATTTATTCATAAAAACGGAACACTGGCTTTAATAAGAGATCAAGTGCTGAGTATTTTTACTACACTGCCAGAGCTTCTAAGACAGATACCTCTGTCTGGGAGAACAGGAGGTGGAAAGACCTGTCCACTCATCACATCAGCATCAAAACAGAGCTGGAGGGAGAAAAGCATGGGAACACATACATAGAAGCATAACAAAAGTAATTGCTGCTATGAGTCTTTTCATAGGTGTTAAAAAGGACTCCAATCAAATCTCATTGGATTCATTACTATTTACAAATTAATATTAATTTTTTGAAGAACCAAGAACAAACCTCATACGCTTTTTCTTTAGCAACAGTAACATGAAGACACAAACAAACCTAGCTGCATTTGTATTCAGCTGCACGTTAGTGTTCCTGTCAGCAAAATTAACTGTACCACTTACTCCCACAGAAGAAATATCCTGTATATGTCTCCTTAACTAAAAAATGGAAAAGTTCAGCTAACATAATAATACAGATAGGATGACCCAGTTCTATTTCTGATTGTCAGCAATGTGAGTAATGATGGCAAACAGACAAAACATTTAAAATAAGTCATTCTAGCAATGAAGTCATATCTGTATAATTCACAAAGACCACAGAAATAGAGAAACAATTACATCAACGTGATGTCGGATTTTTTTCATTATTATTTTTACGAATAGTGTGTGTATATCTATCTCAACTCACTAGTTTATGTTGCATAATACAGAAAGATCAAACGAGGGTAGGAAGAATCAATGGAAAAGGCAAAACAATTATCCAAATAAGAAAACAGCAGAATACTTTCAGCTAAATTAATAGTTACATACCTACCAACAATAAAGACATTCAGATCTTATATGAAAAACAAAAAGATACTATGATCAGTTTAACAGTCAGTGTGGGAATGAAGAGCAAAAAGCATATCTGCAATGCAACTCTACTGCAATGCAACAGAGTTTTCATACTAGAAGACAAGTCTCATCCTTTCACACTTCTAGTCTACATTTTTGGATGTGCCTGGAATAAGTGTATTTACCCGAGCAATGACCCTTAAGCTTAGTGAAAAGACACAGACACAGGACTGATTTGATACGGTTTAACAAAAGTTTTGCTTTGTTCAGTACTTAATGACTCTCCCTTTGGCAAACAGCAAATAACTATCCCAAGAAGTGATACAACATAACTGAAAACCTATTTTGTCAGTAGCTGCTAGAAGAGGCCTTTATCTGTGTCAAAGTATCAGGATCACAGGTCATCCAAGTTAGTCAGTCCAGGGACTGCTGCTGCTACCTCAGCATCTTTTGGCAAAGGTGAGACTTGGTTCCATTCATAACGAAGTGTACGCTCACACAACTGTTACTATGAAACACACTGAATATAAGAAAAGCAAATGCAGTCAATATAAGTCAACACAAATACAATATATAAGCCATGATCGAAGAGGGGCAAATCAAAATTTGAACATTAAGGTTGTATCAAATGATACCTTTTCAATTAGGTTCAAAGAGCATGCTTCATTACTTTAAAACTTGAAACAAATCACACATAAAGAAATCATTCCAAACCAAGTGCTGAAAAAAAATCAGTTAATCTACTAAACTGTCTGAGGTTTATCCCTATCTCATCCTTTCCTTGCAATCAATTTTAAATAGCTTGCAATAGTGAAATACTCCTTTTAGATGGAGGTGTTCAGAAAACTACATTAAACTATTATTAAGAAAGTAAAAGCTTTAATCATAACCATATTCATTAGACAGGTAAAGACAAACCATATCTAAGAGCAGAGAAAATGCATGCATAACCATCATTAAATTCAATAAATCAAAGGTAGTGATCAGATGAGCAAGGATACAATTTGCAGTTCATTAACTCTGAAAAAATTTTTGAAAATTAAATCTTTTGCAAAGAAATTGGAAAATGCAAAAATGACAATGCAAACAAGGCATTATCTGACCTATTTCATGGTTCACTACTGTCACCAAGGCCAACAACTGCCACCATACTATCTACAACAACAACCTTCTGTTACACACAGTTGAACATCTTCTGCTCCTCCTTCTACCTAGTGATCATTTTTCAAAGACACCTGCTACAAAACAGGCTGCCTTCCTGGCTGCCAGAAACCCCTAAAGCTGCCTTCTGTGTTCTCGTAGCTCCATTCTGGATCCATGGGACTCATATGTATAGGAGTTCAGATTTGCATTTTAAATTCACAACTTAATACAATAACTGCAAGTAGGGTCTTCATAATTCAGAGGTGGTGTAGCTCCCTTAGACAGATTATACTTAATAAATATACATTCAATTTTTCTACCTATCAGTAAAGATTTGTTTTTTCTTTTCCTGATAAATCCTAGATTTCCTCCCTTCTAATCCCCAAATTTATTCTAGAAGTACTAAGTCTCACAGTACAAATCTTCCTGACTTCCTTCAGTAGTTCAAGATAACTTTGTTCATACACAACTGACAATTATTGTGTTGATAACAATTCTATTTTAACATCTGACTTAAAGAGCACAGGCACAAGCAGGTATCACCCCATGACGAGATGCAGAAGACAACAAATAACATTAAAAGGATATGGAAGCTCTGATAAATCCAATAACTGATAAATCAAATTTTTTTAAAAACTAAAATCTCAACCTACAGTACAGAAAAATCTGTCTTGGCCAAGTGAAGGAAGCCCTTTTGACAGACAGAACTCAAAGGGAAGCAGACAGGTCAAAGTAGACAAGTACAGCTCTCCCTCCAATTATTTTTTTCCCCAAGGAACAGGTAATGCATTACTGAAAATGCCAGGCATGAAATGCCCCACATTTTGCATAGAAATTCCACAATCATTCTAAGTTATCCCCCCCCAAAATCTAACCTAGTCACACAGTATACTGCTCTGATAAACTATTATATACTTAGGATATCTTTTTAAACATTGCTCAATCTTCATACATGCTTACTGAATTGCAAAAGTAGTATAGAAATATGCACACTTGACATTTACCATCAAAACAGTTAATGTTTTCAATGAGATTAAAATTATACTATTCAGTGTTTAATTGCTGTCCATTAAAATTGAAAGACAAATTTACTGATAAAAGCCTTCCACAATGTGCAGCTCAGGACTTGAAAGCAAATTCCTTTGGGGAGAAGGAGACTCCTGAAGAGCATTTTACAATGACCCATCTGGCAGTTTCAAAAGCAAGGTCCAGCTGTATTAAATTCAAGAATGATCATAAAAGTAGAAAGCATTGAGGAATTTCTGGTTTTAGAAAGTGAACACGGGGATACAAAGTTTTAGGGTTTTTTTAAAATTTATATCAAATCAAGTCATATTTCTTATTGTATTTACACAAACAACTCTGGTAAAAGGAGTTTCCGGGTGTACGGTGGCTGTGTCAACATCAGCAGATAGTGCAGCACAACAGCAACAAGTTTGCAGAGCTCTACAATCAGCCCTGGGAATGTGCCTATGGTCCTGCCTTTTGGAAGAAGGGCTTACCTAGGACTGACTCACTCTGCTTTCAGTTTAATTTACTCTGAGAGTGGTCTGTGAGCCAAATCAAAGCAACATTAGGTGAGGACAATGGGGTGAATTACTTCAAAAGCAGGCTCTTGGTCGGAATGCTAAGGTTGGGTCCCTCAAGCACTTCAGTCACACACATTTACTACACAAACAGCCTTTATCATAATGAATTCCAACATCTTATAAGCTACCTGTACCATTCTACTAGAATGTTCATACAAAGAAACATTTCTTCCGTTGTTCTAAAATGAAAGACTTTACAAAATCAACGTTCAATTTGATTTTTTTTTCAATCTACTTTTTCTAAAAGTAGAGGATAGTTTTGAAGTAACGTTGGATGATATCATTATAGCCTTGGAACTAGAGTGCCTTTCCGTTGCGTCTAGTTATTTGGAAAATTTCTGAAACAACCTGACCATCCCAGAACAAGTGATCCGCCTAAAAAATATTAAAAACTTTTTTGGAAGACTTGTGTCAAACTAATGAATTTCTCATGCAATTGAATACTGATAACCAGTTCTAAAATGATTAACAGGAGAGCTGGAACCTGAAAACTGGCATTCAACATACTATGCATAATCTACTTCAAAGAAACATTGTGCAAATCTACACAGTAATCACTATGCTCTCTTAAAAGCTGTTTATCCTTACTTTTAAATCTTGCTTTTCTCGACTGCAAGCTTTTTATTACAGCTAATAGAATGGGCTATTAAACTTAAACAGAGCTATGAGGTATTTTTACAGGATTCATTAATTCCTGCCTTTTGACCTACCTATTTCATTACTTTAATATTTGTACCTTCATTACAAAATTCGACCATTGCTCTTCAAGAACTCAGATGTCTTGCTAGGGGAAATCACAAATTATCTTTTATGGATTTTTCTACTTGGACATTAATATAGAAACTATGATTCATTTCCAGCCCTATTGATTAACCTGCAGGCCTATCAAAATTCTTTGATTCAGGGAGATAAAATTCAGGCAGAACTAATTTCCACAGCAGAGATCTTTTCCTTCTTATCTTTTTATAAATTTATACAGTCTAACTTAAATTCTCTGAGCAGTTAAATTAACACAGTCTAATTTTCCCTAACTCTGTATCTACAGTTCCTATACAGGGCTCAATAAAAGAAAGCACAAATACCTGCCTTTTCTTCATCTAAGGCCCTAACAACAGTATAAATTTTCTTACCCTGCTGCCTGGTTTTATTCCACTACCTATTTCTGAAGAGCTTGGCATTTTGTCATGTTTTGTAAAAACTGGGTAAAAGATTAAATTGATGTTGGTACAAATATTTACAAAGAAGATAAGCTTTCATGCCTTAAGAAGCTATAGCAAAAATTAAATACAGTAGGGCTTTATAGCACTGAAAAAACGACCAAGTTCATTTTTTCATTCACATACTGTCCTCCCAACCCAGCCATGACATACACAGAATCTGTGGATTTGGAGCTCCCTTAAGCTCAGAGAAAGACACTGCTCCACAGTAATGTCACTGATACTGTAGTCAATTTTCATTAAACAAAAATGTGTCCATTGTTGGTATTGGCAGTTGTTTATGACATATTTTAATTTCATCAACGATTTTTCTGAACAACCAAAAGAAATTGTTCTAAATCCATGCAATGTGATATATTAATAAATCCAGTCTGATATGAATTTGCATTTTTTTGTTCACATTAATTAATGTATACCATAGAAGCAAGTATACATTTTCAATTTTCCATTCAACACCCAAAGAAATCAACATAGGCAAATAAACTGAATTCTGCAATAAACAGAAATTCCAACTGAATGGGGCTTTAAGATTTTAGATGAAAAATAACCTACTAATGATTTAACGTTATGAGAGAATTACCACTAAAAGCAGCATTTAGTTTTTATATTTCTATGCTTGACAGCTAACACGTCAAGTCTTCCTGTGAAAGCAAGCAGCTACAACAACCACTTTTTGGCTGGATAAACAGAACAACAAATCAATGCTGTATTTCAGATCACAATTGTGGGACGACAGGCCTGTGCTTTGATTACGTGGCCACATTAACTCCACATTAGGAATATATTATCCCCTTATTACAGGCAGTTTACTTGGATGACTGAGACAGATGAAGGCAGCAGCTACAGTCAAGTCTCCTTCCTTTTTTAACTACATGCATTCCCAATAGCAATTTATCAGCAAGTTATTTCTCAATCATGAAATAACTTTAATGATTCAAATGTTAATCTGAATCTAATTTTAAATACAGTGCAACCATGATCCTGAAGCTACAGAAATTATACATTCAGAAAAAGAAAAATCATCATAGTCATTTGGTGTAGTAACAGAAAATCAGAGTGCTTATGGAAAAGATTTACACAAAGATCATCTTCTTTGAGTGAATCCTCATACTGTTCTCCACAGTAACTGCTCACTCTTGGAGAATTAATCTGGAAATTTGAACCTAAGCATGACAAAAGTATACTTTCCCAAGACTGTTGGTTCTCACTAGGCTGATGTTGTCTAGCAACTTAAAATGGTGTGGATGACAATTACTCTAACTTGTTCAAGTGCTGAAGCAGGAATAAATTGTGCATATTATAAAGGAAAAACAATGTATTGTGGAAACATGGAAGTAAACAGATGTTATCTATATATTTCTTACAAACACAGTTTGGATTTGAACTTTTGGTTTTGTTTCAAAAGCAATCTTCAAGGTATCAAAACTTTATATGAAATAGAATGGAAACTCTGTAGTACATTATGAAAAAAAAAAAAACACAGTAAAAACCACAGTAAAAAGAGTTAATTGTTATATCTGACACTGGGTGTGATTCTTTCTAATTTATCATGGGGCACAAATTTCAGTGCCGTAGTCAAAACTGACACTCTAAACTTTACTATCTAAACTTATCATCCCTTCCCAACTCCCATCCTTACCCCCAGGATGATTTAAATTTAACAAGATTTCTTCCCATCATCTCAAACTGCTGGCCTTTCTCACTTTTATTTTTTTATTTTTTACTTAGACAGAATGGACACTCTGCACAATATCCAGTGGACAGACTTCAAATTCCCTAGCTAAATCTTTTCAAAGCAGAGTAGTAAACTTGGAAGCCTTTCTTCTTTACTCTCACTGGACTGTGCCCTTTGGAAACTAAGATTTAAATAAGCAGAAAAAGTTATGCAACATCTTAAAATTGCTAAATGAGGACTTAACAGGCATATTTCCTGATGGCTACTACTAGCACCAAGAGAAATGAGACTGAAAGTCGTAAGATAAATTTATTTTAAGACATATGGAATACATTATAAACAAACAGCCAGATGACAGACATCTGAAGACAATCCAATTTGGAAATCCAGGGGCATTTTCTCCCTGTCAGAAAAACAATATTACAGCAGTATTATCTGATACAGGGTATCACCTTGAGTTTTCTTTCTTTCACTGATACTTCAAACTGCATATAATTTTACAGCTATTTTCTAAATAAGGGGAAAAAAAATCCAAGGAGAAGTCACAATACCACAACACATTCAGAAGATACTTTAGACTTCTATGAGTTATTAAACAGCAGAGTTTGTTCCTTATATATACAATTGAGGCCAAAAAAAAAAGAGATGTCCTAAGTGTTTTCTGCTTAATCCATCACAGTTCACACAAGTAAACTACTCTTGTACAGCATACCAGGAAGCATTAAACTGTAATCCTGACAAGGAAATTTCTAAAATGAGTGAAAAGAATTAATTTTTAAAATATTTTAAGTAATTTAAGGGAAAACTCCATAATACATACATTTAAATACATTATAAATATGGAACAGGATAAAAACCACCTCAAAACCAGTATGACAAAAGTTCCATCTTAACATCTTATTCAAAAATATTGTTTCTGTTTCCTAGTTTTTACCTCTTAACTCCCTGCCAAGAATTTCTGTTCCATTTCACAAGTGTATCCTACGGATAAAGTGTAAATTGTGGTGATATGACATGTACACCAAGGGAAAAATAACGAAAACCAAACACAAACATTTGGCTCTATGAGAACTGTATCCCTGTAAGACTCAGCCTGAAAGGAATCTGGATATTGAATCTGAAATATGGACATGGAAGGTAGGTCTGGGCTTTTTTTATATAACTGGGTTTCTAGACAGTGAAAAAACCAACCAGATCTGCTTCAGGTCTTCAGAAAAGCACATGAAATGGAGTCACACAAAATTAGTGAAATGGGGAATAAGAGAGGACAGTGGGAAAAGGACATATTCACAAACTTTTCCTAACTTTGAAACAGACCTTCACCTCTTCTTGAAATAATAATTTAAGTCTTTTAGATGAAAACCATTTCCTTCTTGCATCAAGGAATGCAAACTATGTATGTCAATTTGTTGAGGCAAACCAAAGTACCAAGTTTGACAAAATTCCCATGGAATTCTATTATACACTTTTATAAAAGACCTATATTTGGCTATCTAGTTGTTGATTTTGTGTGCTACTTGGAGACTCCAGCAGCTAATACTGCTGACTTAGGGCTTCCCAACCAGGAAGAATTATACTACAACATATCAGCCCACAGTTATTCAGCAGGTTCAACTTCCAAGTTTCCCAGTATTGGTACAGCTAACCAAGTGAGATGCCAGGAAGATTTGAGTTACACATGGACTTTATTTAGAGGAACTAGAAATTCAGATGCAGGAAAAGAAAAAAAACAACAAAAAGCCAAACAAACACAACCAAATAAAAAACCCTAACCCCCTAATTTTCATTATTTATATATTTTATGTGAAATTGAGATACTTTTTAGACTGTGTATTCACTATCCATTTCACCAGGTGCAGTGAATCTGATACAGACCTCTTCTCTTCTGGGAATGCACTATCCTGAATGTTTAATGTTTACTATAGTTAAATGTTTACTGCATTTTTCTCCCCCCCCTCCCCCCCCTTTTCTTTCCCCTCCATTTTGCTCAATTTCAATACATACATTCTTCGGTATATAGAGAAGTAGCATGTTCAGGAATGTGTATTAGAGAAAATGGCCTGAATATTCTAACTGCATTCCTTCAAAGTTAGAAGAGTCAAATAAAGAGATTGTGGATGCGGTGTGCACACTGTTTCTGCTTATACAGAACCTTAAACAGCAGGCAGGGAAAATAAAAAGTCCTAGTTCAGGCAAACGAGCCGTGAAATTGTAAAACAGCTGGATGAAAAGGCAGCACATTTTAACATATGGATATAACTGAAGGCCAAACACCAAATAACTTCAAAGCACAGTAATCCCCCCGAAAAATACTGCTTCCAGTGTCTTATTGTTATTACAAAATGAAAACTGTATTTTATAAGAGAGGTTTACACCTATAAAATCTTCAGTTATTAATGCAAGGACATCAATGACAGTTACTTTAAAGCCCCATTCTGCGACGAGAGATCTGAAGGCATCACAAAACAACACTAAATAAAAATGCATTTACAATTGTTAGTGTGACATTACAAGTGGTAAATGTTCTCACACTACTTGATAATCACTACACATACTTCTAAAAACTAGTATTAGATATATTTTATTGCACTGAGGTTTTGCTTTACAGTACTTTAAAAGGTAAAATTTACCTCTATCCTATGAAGTTATAAGTATTTTCAAACCACGTAAGACTCTTTTTTCCCCCTAAACCTGCAGTGTGTTTGGCAGCTCTGTTAAGTTTTATTCTATTTCAGATCAATTTTAAAATCAATACAGTAATAAAAACCATAATTTTATTAAAATACAGTTTTGTTTGTACATTTCCAGTCCACTTTTTAAGTTGCCTTTCAGCTTGCAACCTTCTGAAGCAGAAAACTAACCTACACAGGTGCTTAATGCTGTAAAGATCTAAAGAAGTACTTGCAAGTGCTGTTAAGGGTATATATCCCATATTTCACCTTTTATTAAAAAAGCCATACAAAAAAACCCCAAAAAAACAAACCAACAAAACCTTTTCCCTAAGTGGATATGACCACCTGATTTTTGTCCCTCCCTCCACTTCACAGAAAATGAATGAACTGAACAGAGCACACAATCAAATATAGACCATTAGAACAAATTATGAGTGGACTGAATTTTCCTTTGAAGTTATTCCTTCTTTTCACAAATAACAGTCTAGAATATTAAAGAATTTAAAGAGGAAGTATTTTCGCAAGTTTTTCCACTTATTTCTTTGAAATTTTTGGCATTTTATATCAAAATTACACAGAACTACTGAATGGCATCAATTAAACAAGAACATGTTTTGTGATTACTGAGATTTAGTCAACCTAAAGCTTTAGAAATCACAATTTATCCTTCCCCTAATAATATTCTCTCTACAGTATAAAGGAAGTGGCAAAAGAGAATTTAAAATGAATCCAAAAAGCAAATCACATCAACCCAGTAACTTACCCGCAAGGCTTCAATCACAAGGTCTCGTGCCTCAAGTTCTCCTTCCATTATACTCAAAAGCATTCGCAGTTCTGCCTTGCTCAGGTTATCCACATCAAACTCTCTTGCCTGTAAGAAACAAAACACCAGTAAACACACTGACTACAAAAGCTACTGCAGATCTGAAATACAGATGCATCAGCATCCATCTATAGCTGTTAAAGGTTGAAGTGTCCTTATAAAGTCAAAATGAATAGCAAATAGTCTGATTCTTTAAAGGGAAGAAATTAAATCCCTCCCATATAATATTGTTTCAAGTCCTGTACTTTGCAAGGATTCGATCCTGCAAAGTCTTGGGAATGATAAGGATGAAATGGTAAAGCAGCTAACTTTGTGACTGACAGCTCCCTTACCAGCTTCACAGAGGCTGAAGCAATTCAGCAGACTTGAAATAGCACAGGGAAGAAGGCAAGAGAGCAGGGGAGGGACCTTAACCACAGCCACCTAATCCACCTGTGCAAACAGCTACCAAGTCATCACCATTTACTGGGCTGAATGTTAATTTCTGAAGCACAGTTGGTGAAAAGACAAGAAATCTTATGTGCTTGCTTGATTTGCAGTCCCGTGGACAGATGGAGGGAACAATTCAGGATTATGAGGCACTGACAATCAACAGTTCATAGCAACAATATCTTCTCACTCCACAACTGCCAAGATCAATGTAAGTCTCACAGCCACCCTGAGCAAGTCAGGAGAATTAGTTTATACTGAAGAATAAGATCATTGAGCACAAGCACAAACACCACACAAACTGCCACAGTTCTGGAACCGTGTCAGTAGACACATGAGTAAAAGGGATCCACTGGACACTAATGCACTTGAATTTTCAAGGAGTTTTGGACAAAGTTCTAAATCCAATTTTATTATACAGAGACTCCTATCCAACGTGTTGGAATAACAACACTTCATGGATAGAAGGCAAAAATTATGAGTAACAGCCACTTCTCAAGATGGAAACAGGCAAGCAGGGGGCACCTCTGGGACCAGCTTTATTCAAGTTCTTCACCAACAACCTGGAAAAAGGATGGAAAAGTGGCAGGACAGCTATTTCTCACTTACATGTGAACAGCCTCATTTTGGCACTATATAAACCCCTGGCAAACCCACATCTCAAGTACTACATGTCTTCATCTAAAAGTGTAAAATTGGCTAACTAAAGGAATGCAAAGAGAAGCTGTAAGTACTATATCAGGAAAGACTACAAGGCTGCAAGTCTTGATTTTGGAGGTGGGGTGAGGGGAATGTTACAATACTCACAAAATTATAAAGGTAGGTAAGATTAATACAAATCTGTTCACCAATATCCACAGTGCTAACACAAGTAGACACTTAGTGAATTTAGAAGGGAATTAGTTTCAGGGAGACAAAACAATTTTTATTCCACAAACTAAATTCAGCTGCCCAGAATGATTTTCAATATGCTATTCCCTGCAAGGGACACACTAGAGTCCTTGCTATGATGTAGATGTGTCTCCTAGAAAAGCCCTGCGATGCAAATGCTCAGCTCTCTTCAGTATGAAGTAATCTGTTGCCAAATTAGGTGAACAGCATTTCTGGATATACTGTGTATTCTCCCTGAAGGATGTAAAATCTAAGCATTCAGTTACTCAGGAGCTACACAGGAAAACCTGTTAAAAATTAAGGCAATTTCTACTTTCTCAAGGCAAGAGGATGGCAAGACAACTATTCTTCCCCCAGGCTAGTAGGCCATAGATCCAAAATTCCCAAAAGCTGTAGAGGTATTAGATTTACTGTGCTCCATTTTTACCTTGAAGTCAAAACACACAGAGATGCACAGATGCCTAAGTGAGAACTGTATGCCAGAACTTCAGCTGTTTACATTCAAGGTACATTTGATTAAGCTTCTTAATTTAGGAGAACAACACGGAGTAACAAACAAGCAATGGTTTTCCAGAATCACAGAATGGGTCAGGTTGGAAGGGATCACGGGTCCAACCTCCTGCTCAAACAGGGCCATCCCAGAGCACACGGCTCTGGATCCAGACGGTTCTGGAATATCTGCAGTGAGGGAGACTCCATAACCTCTCTGAGCAATCTGTTCCAGTGCTCAATCACTTGCACTGGAAGCTCTTCTTTACATTCAAGTGGAACTTTCTGTCCAGTGTCTGTTGTCCTATCACTTGACACCACCAAGAAGAGCCTGGCTCCATCCTCTTGGCACCCCCTCAGTTGTCTCTTCTTGAGGTTGAACAGACTCAGTTTCCTCAGCTTGACCTTGAAAGAGACGCTCCATTCTCCCTTATTCCTATTAAGCAAAGCTGTTTTAAGGACAGGGCCATACATTCTAAAATTTTTAGACTGAACAGTAGTTATCCTCTACTTTTTCTGCCTGGGTTGGATATTTCTCTAATTCCAAAGATACCTTTTCCCCTCCATGCCAATGGATCAAGAAAAACAACTGATTTCTCTGAAGGCTTTTTTCTAACAGATGTTGCAGCTGCCTCTCGAAGTGGTCCTCACAAATCCATACAGTGCCCACTGAACTAATGACTAAACTTGTACAGTTCCTCATGCAATTCAGGGTCAGTGGACTAGATTTTACTTTATAGGCTGAAGCATATTTCACTCTCAGCATTTCTAATTACTAAATTTAATTCAGTCAGATAGTAAGACCCATTTATCCACCCTCCCTTTTCTACAAACCACTTCATAAAATGTAATAGCTCAAGGATAGGAATTGATTTATTCATACAACTTCCTTTATAATAGAGAAAAAAGTCCATTTTTCAGATGGAAAACTGATGCGGATTTTTTTTTTCCAAACATAGAAAGCAATTAGTATAAAATATAACATTCAGTAACAGTCTTTTAAATCCTTGTTCAATGGTATAACCAGTACATTCTCTTTCCTTCCTAAATATGCTTGTCTCTCCTGACAAAAAAGTCACCCAAGGTTTCTGCTAGACAGGGACAAAGTTAAGAGGGGCATCCACAGAAGTACAGTACAAGAAACATAATGCTACTCTTTTGCCCAAGTCAGTAAATTCAGTCTGTCAGGAGGTATAGCACAGGACAGCTCTTTGTCAAAGGACTGTATATCACAGGTGAAACTTCTAAATTCTGCAGTCTTGCACAAGACATAAATGAAAACAGTCTTCCATTCTTAACAAATCAGAGACACTCTTCGACATGTGATGCAGTGATGAGATTTTTAATTAACCACTGATCAAGCAATTACAGTAAATTTTGGTCAAGTACAAACCTTGAACTAGATCACAAGAAAAGAGCAAAAACTAGCAATCAAGTGTGCTCTCTGGTATCTATGGTTAGATATAAATAATAACAAAGAAATGTTAACAAAAACACATATCAATAAGATACTTAAGTTAGTTTTCATATTTTTAATTTTACTAGCAAAATCACTTTCTTTATGAACAATCCCAACACATCAGACTAAAAACCCACTTACCCCAGTATCCTGTCTCCAAAAGCAGCCAATAATGGATGCTTTAAAATCAGCACTAGAACAAGACAAGTCCATAATGATACTTCCCAGAAATACTCTCAACCTCCAACAATTTTCAGCCAATTCACCTTCTGATCTAGAAATTGTAGCAGCCCTCAGCTGACATATCTGTCTCTGAATCTCTGTGTAATTTTAGCATCCACAACATTCTACAGCACAACTACACACTATATCTAGAAGCACCACCTTTGCTGTCAGTCTGCCATCGGCAACATTTGTTTGATACCTTCTGATTTTTAAGCACAGAAAACATAACATATTATTACTCACATTCTCCATGCTACACACTCTACACCAGAACTAACAAAATTTCCTGAAACTGCCCACAATCAACCAGAAAAGGCCCACAAACAGAAAAAGTGCTTCTTAGGATGAAAGAAAACACCATAATTTTTAAAGTCTTGTTTATGAATAATTTTTAAGGTCTTGTTTATGAATAATTTTACACCCACTGAAGCATTTTTCTCATAACTTTGACAAATGGTGAAATCAGAATGACAACTTTTTTCCCAGTACTTTAGGGACATCTTAGATTTGTGGTCCCACTCACACAGGGGAGGAGTGTGCGTGGCAGCCACTGAAGATGCTCCCACATCTTCTCCCCATGCACATCTCTGAATCAGCACTTACAGAGCAGCAATGTAGCCTGCCCTAATTGGATCAAAATACATACTTTAAAGTTTAAACATATTCTCAAGTACAGTTGTAAAAATGTCTTGAAGACATTTGAACATATGATGAAATAGAATTATCCTCCCTTTTAAATACTCTGTGCCACCTTCTGGGTCATGGTGGGCTTGCCCGAAGTTCTTATTCAGATGGAGCACTGTTTGGACAAATCACAGAGAAAACTGCCATTCAGATCGAGAAAAATAATCTTCCTAACATCTTCCAGTGGAGCAATAAGTCTTAGATCTCCAGAAAATAAAGATTGCATTAGTAGCTCATGGCTTATGTGTCATCTGGGGCTTAGCTACAATGCCTCTGGTAGAGTGCCAAGCTGTAACAATTTAACCAACAACTTAACAACTATATAACCAAGACAGCCATTGTATTGCTTTTATAACAAAGATGCATGGATATATTGCCCCAGGGACACATTTGATATACACAGCCAAACACAAGGGAATTTTTTTCTCTGCCTCTTTCAGATTTTAAAATGTCTGGTTTATTTGATTTATAACAATAAAGTACCCAAAAAAGACGTACTTCAGTCCTCTATGTCTCTAAAACTCCACATTATTTCTCAAGATCAGTTTTGCAAGAGGTACATGTTGCTTGGCAGCAAGTGCACTGACAATAGAGCAAACTGCTAATTAGCTAAAACTCATTCAACTATCTGTGAATGCATCACAAGAACAGTACAGGCAAAATGATACCAGCATTGCTAAGGACTAAAAGAAGCTCTGCCATGAACCAAAATAAGAAAGAAGCATCAATTCTGAACAAGAGAAGGACTACTCAGGACAGCAGTGAACAAACTGGATGTGCATTTTACTGCCTCAATTGCCTTTGGAAAAGATGGAAAGAGGATGAAATTGTGAGGTCACCAGGAGGCACATTCATAGCAATTTAGAGTAGAAACAATAAAATCTTTACCATTTAATTCATCACACCTCTTTCCCAAATAATTTAAAAAATAATACTGTGAGGGATTGGCAGGGCCAATAGTTGGTTTTGCTGACCTAGCCCAGGTGACAGCACCGGCAACCTCAGGAGCTAAAAATTCTGCTCATTGTGCTTTCGCAGAAACCGTTAAAATCTCTGCTGCCTTCAGCAGAAGCCTGAATAGATATGTAAAATATAAAAGCCCCAACTTCGTATTTTCCCTAAACAGAGCACAGGCAAGAAACAAGTTAGCTCTGCATTAATCACAAATGACCAGAGAAAACAAGCTCCTTCTTGCCCAGAAAGCCTTTCAGAAGATGGAGCTGGGTAATAACGCAGGACTTGGGAAAGAAACCTGTGGAGCATAATTGAGGGCTGAAGTGAAGGGTGGGAGTGAGGCAGGGAGAAGTATAAAAGTGGTGTATAGGAAAATAGATAGGGAAAAGCTGTCAAAAAAATGTAGTCCTTCCAGAAGGGAAGGGAATGTGTTTACATTTACTACATATTTATATTGAGCTCCAATCTATACACACAAGAATATTCTTGAGGATTCACAAAGTAGACTTCCAAGATAAGGTTCTAAAAGTAAAAAAGGTTTGCTATTGCTTATTAGGCTACACAAAGTAAACTTTGAGTATAACCATGGCCTCACATCTGTCAGACTCATGAAAGAATTGCACCAGGGAAACAATCATGATTCATGGTTTACAACACCAAGTATGTTTCCCAGGTACAACTCTGACCAAGTATAAATATTTTGACTAATTCTCTTTAGTCACCTACCAAGAAGTATTTAGCGGGATTTGAAATGTCCCAGGGATCAGAGATAGTTTTGTGGGACAGGTAGATATGACACAGAATTTAAGAGAATCATCCCTGCCAACTGAACTGGTAGCAGAAGGCCAGCTGGGATACCCCAGAGCATCACCACTAAAGGAAGCCTGCAAGATGGGACCAAGACATCTAGAGGTGGGTGCTTTGAACGTATGTATGTAAGTGAGGGACCTAATGGTACCAACTATGTAAGCCAGGTTCCTGATGTCCCTTTTTTTTCAACAGAGAACTGATCAGCCCAGTCAAAAAAGCTCTTCAGCTAAACACCCACCAGAAATATTTGCTCATAGCTCCACTGACTGTAATAGGATATTAAAAACTCTGCATACACACAGACACCTAAATTTAAGTGTCTTGAACTCCATCCATACCTCCAAAAGTCAGCTGCCTAAGTCACTTCATTCAAAACCAGAGAAGTTCACAAACCTGTTTCTAAAACAAGTTATTCCTTCTAACCACTTACTTCATTCCACCAACTATAAAAGGAAGTGGGTATGTGGTCAAATCCTAGCTCTATTCTAACAAAGAAAACTCTGCAAACAGAGAGACTATTAAAAGAAGTGGTTATAATATCCACACTGTATTCATGAATATTTCAGGGAAAACCACAATGTATTTCTTTGGCTGTGGAAGGCGTGTTCTACAGTCTGAAACTAGGGTAAGAATCTAATCCCACACTTCACCAGAAATTATGCGATGTAAAATATACATGTCCGTTTCCCACCTCATCCAAGATGAACTTAAGAAGTAAGATACGACCTTTTAGGAGTGTTCTTAGTAACAGAAACAAGTACGAAGGCAGAGATTTACATTTCAAGGACATGCAATGTTGTCGAACTTGATCCTCAACTAACATGGAGTTTCTTGCTGAAAAGATTATCATCTGATGTTAACATTTAAGACTCATACAATTTCAGTCATCCCTGAGGGATCATGAAGGCACTGTATATGCATTTAATTCTGCCTACCTATTGGCTCAATGACTTTTATTGGATTGATCACCTCACCAAATTACCTGCTTGTTTTGCACTCCCCAAGCACAGCTCCCTTACTTTCTGGGGTTTTCAAAGGTTTTCTTTAAAACACATGGAGGAGGTTTTGTTTAGCTGTTGTGGGTTTTCTTGGCTTGTGCTAACAGCAAAACATTAAACAGTTTCAACATTAACCATAAATATACCTCAGAGTTGGGAAATTCATTTTGGAAACAAGAAAAAACCCAACCCCCAGTCCCTTCAAAATTTGTAAACCACTGACCTCTATACACTCACAGATACTGTCATAGCTCCTAAAACATGTTTGCAGTCTATTAACAGCCACAAAGGTTCCTTCAGTGCAGGGTAGGTAACCTAGGTTTTATGGATCTAGGCCCACAAACCTTCAATAATGATGTTTAAATTCTTACTTAGAATTAATGGGTAATTTCTATTCAGCAAACTGCTTTCAGATAAGTCACTTCTAAGGCAAATAGTATAGGATTAGGTACAGATACAGGTACACACTAATAAAACCATGTCTAGGTCTTTCAGAATTTTACATTTTACTTTGTGCTACAAGAAAACCAAAAAAGCAATGCCCAAGAAAGCTTTAATTCATATATCATTTGTGAATTAAAAGTACATACCAACACATCTTCCCTAAGCCTGACACCTTCTTGTTTACATATGCAAGGACTACACAGGTATTGTAAATCAATTGATCCCTTTATTGGGTAGGAGCAGGTGCAGAGTCAGATCTCCAACTGCTGTCTTCCTGAGCTTTCCTTCCTGTCACAATTTCCATCTCTATTCCCATCTTGCTATATCCCCTCTGAGGCCAAAGAAATGCTTGCAGAAATGCAGTCAAAGCAGCTGGGAAAACAAAAGAACATCCTGCATCCTACAGCTTTGCACCTCAGTGCCACTTCCACACATCTGGCTCAGAGCAGTGCCCCTCTAGTGACAGCAAGTGTGCCAAGTCCACACGTGGAAGAGAAAGGAACATTTACAAAGTGGACTGCATTCAGTGCCTTTTTTTTTCACACCCCCAAGGACCTTCAAAACACAGGAAGAGAGGATGTGCTGCAGGTCATGGATTAGAAGGCACAGAAAAGGCTACAGAAAGTGCTGTAGTTTGGAGAAAGGGGAGGAGAGGAAGAAGGCAGGTTCGACGTGTATCACTGCAAGATGGATCAAGACCAATCTCTCATCCCAGGAGCAGCAGGACTTTCTCTGGATCTCACCTATGTGCTGAAACACCACGACAGCATCACACACCTGACTAGAAGAACATAACTTCTCAGTTACTGTGTTATTGTTCAGAGAACTTGTGTTCAGTTGAAGACAAGGGTGGCTCAAGTCCTTCTGCAGGTGATCATTTTCCAGGATGTAATCTCTAATAAAATATAGTCTTTGCTTTTCAAGCAAATGGTCTCATTTTCTGCTACTTGCAGTATCTTTCAGGTAAGAATCTCTCCAGCTGATTTAAATCAGCCTGTCTAATTGATATGATCAACCCATAATTTAGCATTTCACTGTATTGACCAGAATGGCAGTTCAACTATAAACACTCTTACGGATCAATAGATAGTGGATATACCAAGTTAAGCATAAAATACCCCATAATGTCACCACAAAGTGCCATGGAATTTTTCTCCACTTATCTTTTTTTGTTTCTTTGTTTTTTACTATTGATATTTTTTTATGTAGTGTAACTTTTTTTATGTGACCCACAGCAACAGAGAGTGATCCTCTGGGTTATGCACACATCATTCTCAATGTAATTTTGACTGATGAGGACAGCAGCAAAACCTCTATACACTTTACAGGAATCAAGGTTCCACTCTATCACTCTGTGCTGTATGTACAGCTTTACAGACAGTAGAAAGTACTGCCTTTGAGGAAAAGATAGTATTTATGCTTTTGATCACTGGTCAAGCAAAATCAAAGTTTTACTGACCAATTCTAACAAACTTCATGATTGACACAACAGGTTTTTCATAGGCTTTGTCAGAGCTGCACTGAAGCCCATAGTGTGTGACAAGACAACCCTCTGTGCACAGCAGGCTGATGTTCAACAAAAAGACTGTCAAACTGGATTGTTTCTTGCTATTATATAATCACTATTGGTAGACATTTGCAGATGGAAGTCATTCAAAGATGGTTTAAAACACACACACACACATCTTCTCTCAATTCTAGTCCAAATTGCACCAACACAATTTCACTGACTTCAGTGTGATCATGCTGTGCAGGTATGAAAAAGAACAAGAACCACTCCTCTGCCATTTTTCTTTGCCATCCTTACAATGATAAAAATACCAGTATTTCGTGGGAAAGAAGTGATAGGTTTACCAAATTCTGTGCTCCATCCAAGGAAACTCAGAATGACAAGATTATTGGCTTTCTTCCTACATGTAACACACTATAAAATAGTCTGGGTTTTTTCAGTCAAATTCCCTGGTGAATGTAAAAAAGGACAGAGGGAGGCACTTTCATTCCTTCTCCATACTGCTTCTAAAAAGGTCAGAGAAACTCCTTCTTTCCCAGTGATGCTACTGAGAGGAAATCAAGATAGAGGAACAGCAATTGGTACCGAGAAACCCCCCTGTAAGTCCTGTGTTGTACACTTTCTGCTTACACCATAAAGTCGACACATTAACACATTACTATTGCAAACACTGTTCTTACAGCTTTCTACTGCAGCACTTGTGTCATCAGGATTCTGACAACTAAAAAAACCCAGAAACCAAAAGCCAACCAAAAACCCCAAGAAAATACCTTGTTGTCAGTTGAACTTTAGTGTGACTTACAAGATATTCACCTGAATGATCACTGTTATCCAAAAGGAAAGCACGATGATCCAATTCATAAATCCACATCTTGAGTTTAAATACAGAAAATAAGCTATTCATACTAACCCTTCAAAAGAAATATTGGAGTATTATGAACATTTTTAAATTGTTTCATTGTTCAGAGATGCTATTTTTACTAGCCTGTACAAAAGAAAATTAAGTCAACAATATAATGCCTATATTGGCATTGTAAAAAAATTAAATATTTAATGGCAGAAGGAGAACTAATAATTAAAGTAACAAAAAAATTTGTTATTGCTCAAATATAGCTATTAATTTTGTTAAGGAGCAACACACAATTTACATCGTAGCATCTCTTTAGTTTTAAAATCAAATTTTAAAATCACTGTGCAGTGTAGAGCCATCTCTCCTACCTTTCACGATGAGAACACCAAATTGCTTGAGCGGCTTATACTGCACTGCCTAACAGGGCGATATTGAAGTGCTGCTTGATTACAAGGTACCTGGTTTGAGTTTTTAAAACTGAAAACTAAGGCAATATTAATATACTAAAGAATTCAGTATAAACAATTTTGGTCAAAACCAGGGCTTTAAAATATTTAAGCTTGCTACTATGAATTCTTAATATTCATTTATGCCATGGTTATGTGATTGTTTTAAACCACAGTGATGTTATAAATATTCTCTGTATAAAGTTTACTTTTTTAAGTAAAATTCGATTTCCACAACACTACAGATTTTAAAACACACAAGGACAATTAAGTGCACAGTGGGAACAAGGGTTCTGACAAGAAGTAGCGCCTGCTTGAAATGAAACAAACCAATAAAAAATAAAATGCCAGCAATAACCTAAATTGCACATACTAGTGTCCCTTCCCTTTGGGAGTCATCGCCTTCAGGAACGACCCCGAGCACACCGCGCACTCCCACGGCTTTACGGCTCCGAACTTGGCGTGCCCCCGGGGCCAAGGCTGACCCTGACCCGCGGCCCTCACCCGGGCGGGTACCAGGGGCTGTTCGGCCCCTGGAGGTCCCACCCACGCCGGGTCCGGGATGCGCCGGGCGAGGGAGACCTGCCGGGCTCAGAGCGCTCTGCGGAGCACGGCCGAGGGGACGAGCCCCGCCGGGGGCCGGGGGGAGCAGGAGCGGAGCCTTTCAGCAGCGGCTGGCACGGCTCCGCGTCCCTCCGCCTCACCCACCCGCAGGGGGCACGCCGGCGGCGAGGGAGGCTCCGCTCGGCTCCCGGGGATATTGTAAGCGGGGAGCCGGATCCTGCCCCTGAGGCTCGGGGTCCGGAGACGCCTCCACACACCCAGCTCGGGACGGGGCCTTGGGGCGGGGGAAAGGACGGTGCCCCGGCGTCGAAAACGCCTGACGAGAAGGAGGCGAAAGCCAAGCGCCTTGTGGGCTCGGCAAAGGGTTAAAGAGAAACATATCCTCCCGCCCCGGTCTGACAGGTCCCGCTGCCTCGGCCGCTGTCAGCACCTCAGCCCGCCCGGAGAGCCGGAGCGCAGCTCCCCCGCTTTGGGAAGCGGCAGGAAAAGGCGGGTGGGTGCGGGAGAGGACAGGAGGGGAGAGGAACCCCCTCCGTGCCCCTTACGGGCGCCCCACTCCACGCTGCCGGAGCAGCGGGAAGGAACAATGGGGGAGA
>VXBA01003540.1:355140-390849 GCA_013399895.1 Serilophus lunatus
CCCGACGGAGATCCCTTCTCGCCCCGGCTGGGTCGCACTCGCCTCTCCCGCCAGGCCGGTTACCGCTGCCGTGGCCGCCGAGTCCTCCCGCCCGCCAGAGCCCGGCTCGCCGCTCGCTCCCTCCGTCGCCATCTTCCCGCTGTATCGGCTCCGGGGCGGAGCGCGGTGCGGCGCCGCGNGTCAGCACCTCAGCCCGCCCGGAGAGCCGGAGCGCAGCTCCCCCGCTTTGGGAAGCGGCAGGAAAAGGCGGGTGGGTGCGGGAGAGGACAGGAGGGGAGAGGAACCCCCTCCGTGCCCCTTACGGGCGCCCCACTCCACGCTGCCGGAGCAGCGGGAAGGAACAATGGGGGAGAGAATCCACCGCCCCCGCTGAGGGAAGAGGGGGCGCAGCAGGGAGAAAGACCCGGCGCTTCTCTCTTCTTGCCCAGGGAGGGACGGGGCTCGNCGGGGAGCGAGCCCGCCGGGAGCGGGGGCGCTTAACTCCTGCGGCGCCGCGCAGGCAGGGCTGCCGAGCCGAGCCGAGCCGACCGAGGCGAGCACCTCCCGCCGGCAGGCGCTCCGGCTTCCCCACCCACCCGCTCCCCGTGCTCCATGCGGCGGCCCGGAGCCGGGCGGAGGGGGAGCGGGACCCCGCCGCGGGCGGGCGGCGCGCAGTGGTGGCGGGGGAGTGTCCCCGCTACCGCGCTACCCGGGCCTCACGCAGGCACCGCTCCCCTCCCTGCCCTCCGCCGTGGCTTGGCAGCAGGAGATGGAAAGGAAAGGTTGTGGATGGCGCGAAGGAAAAGGGCGGTTGCAGTGGGGCTGGCTTACCTGATCAGTGAGATCCTTAAACCACCTGAAGCCTTTGAGGGAAGGGCATCTCTGCCTTTTCCTTTCTGGGGTTGCTGACTGCAGGACTCTTATCTGTCCCTCCCCTGTGGAGGGGCTTGGGGGAACATTTCTGCTGCCAGCCATTGCTTGCCAGCTTATTTTCAAGGCATACTTTCAGAGCCTATGTGACCTTCATCCAGGCCCAATGTGTCAGGCCCAATGCTCCGGCACCTCCCAGATCCAGTGCTGGAGCCCACCCTGATCTGGGGCTGCCCTTTGCCGTTCCAGGCAGGTAGCAAAGCCAAGCCCTGCTCTGAACTCCTCCAGAGCAAGGTTTTGGCAGCTGAGCTGAATCCATTACCATGCAGGCTCAGTGTTCCCCACCAAGGAGTGCTCCTCCACTTCTGCTGCACTGCCTGTCTCCAGGAGAGACAGGTCTTGCCCTGCTGCTTTGCCCCTGCAACGGAGACCTAGACCAAAACCAAATCCAAATGTCCCCTCTGCTGGAACTGACTGACATCCATTGTAAACTGAATTTGGAACACCGTTTACTCTGCAGCCACATAGAACTTCCACCAACAGCACGCTCCTCTGAGCATCATCAGGCTCCTCCTTTCACAGGGCTGCCTCGAGTCCAGGTTCATGAACCAGACCAGACAGAAATGGACCGATGACTTGTCAAAGATAGCAAATGTTCCTCTAAGCATGCTATACTTAAGGATGGAAGTAAAAACCTTGCATTAACTTTTTCCCCTTTACATTACCAGAAGGGGAACTGATGAGTGATTAATTGAATAAACTCCAGCTGCAACATAAATGCACACTCAACAGAGTGAGAAGAAGGCAGTGTATAGGATCCATTGTAGAGCACATAAAATCTAGTTAAACAGATGCTTTCTGGTTTAGGGTTTGCTTTTTCTTTCTCCTTAAAAATGATCTAGGTCTCCTCCTACTCAAGTTTGACACTTTTTTAACTATAGTAAGTTCTCACATCCTTTCTACCACTGAAGCTGAGAAACTTCATTGATGACACATGGCCTAAAACAACTTGGTTTTCTCAGTTCTCAGCACTGTAATACCATTTAATTTGTTTAGGTTAAAGTGTTGTTTGCCTGTTTTATTGACAGCAAAGTAACATACATTGCCTTCAAGAAACTCAACAAAAAAAAAGTCATTTGTTTCCTATGGAACTGCCATACTCACTCATTTCCAAAATGCTTTTAAATACTGAAGTTTTTTTAATTGCTTGAGAATATGTATTCTCTGATTGATTCCCACCTACCATTGTCATTGCCAGTATTTCCCTGTTGCTTTACAATCATCTGCCAACCGTCACAATTACTTACGTGTCTTTTTAACTGAGTTGGTACAAGGCCTGAACACAACATACTGTGTAAGTACTATTTTTTAACTCCTTCCACATCACAGCAATGATGCAGCAAAAACTACAGCATTTCTCTCTTGCTCTGCTGAGGTCATAAACTGGTTTAGCTGATATTTTATCCATTACCAAGTGTACATTTATCAAAATAACAATGAATATTAGATTAGTCATAGTTTTCCACCTCAGACTTGAGAACTGATCTCTCTTTCCTCATCTGAAGATAAATTTAGAATGATTTCTGAGAGAGATGGGAGTGCTCAGATCTCAGCCAGCAAGAAATTAACAGGATAGATAGGCCAGCAACACTTCCTTTCAAAGCCTGCTCCCGGACAACTAATATCCAGCATGTTATCCAAGTATTGCAAGTAGTTTGAGCTGCTTTTGTGGTCAAAAAAGATGACAGAAATTCTTTTGAAGGAGAAATGGTCTATATTTCCTTATATCATAAAATGAATTGTCACAACATTTTGAAAATACTGATTTTTTGTAATTGTATGAGACTATACTGCATATATGTGTTTCTTCACTCTTTTCCCTAATGACAGCAACAAGGCTTATGGTGGTCATCCATATTAGATATTGCCAGTTGCGGCTGAGAGAAGATTCTCATGCTGCACAGCAATACTGCTTCATCTGTGATGGTGGTAGGGCCCAAATATCTCTGAGGTTTTGCTGCATGAAGAACACCTTCACACTTGGGATCATCTTCAAAGTAGGAAACATGCTATTCCTTGATTGTTAAATACTGCATCACTGGACAAGGTCAGTTATTCCCTGGTTGTTTGGTCTATGCTTTTGAAATCCTCTCTCGGAACTGGCTTTAAACCCTTAGTAATACAGTATCTGCACACATAATGAATCAATTCAAAGTGAGGGGACAGCATGACTTCATGACTGCTCCCATAGTGCACTGTCACTGCTATGCTTGCATTATACAGGGCAAAACACCTCTTTAATGCATGATTAAGTCAGAGCTCTTCCAAGGTGAAACTGCCTTTATTTTTACAGACAATTTTATCACTACAGTAAGGCAAAGAAGTTGCTTTTCTCAGAGGAAGGTGCTCAGTGTTTTGCTACTAACACATAGCTGGCAAACTTAATGCAATTAAGTCTTTTCGCTGTTGCAGTTTTATTTGACTTGAGTGACATAATGAAAAGCCCAGGCCTAGGAGCAGGCCGTACAGTGTAGCTTGAAATGTGTTTCTTTCCTATGATTAGAGAGCTGGGATGTAGTGGTGGAATATGTCCATACCTTACACGATGCAACTGCTGTGCAGAATGGTGCTTGTTCCCTCCATTAGCACACAGCTGCTGGGATAGAAAATACATGCCTTGGCTTTACATTGCCAGTGAAGCAAACTGCTCTATATCTCAATTATACAATCTGCTGTGGTTTTGTGTCTTGCAACTAAAAACTTACATGGGAAAACAAACAAACAGAAAAGTGTAAAGTAGTATTTTATTCATGTCTGTGTCTGAATTTAAAGCAAGTGGGAGATGTTTAAGGTCCAAAATAAATCTTTACAGAATATTGGATAACTGAGAAAAAGTAGTTCATCACTGTATTGTCATGATCTTTTTAAATGTCATCCTGGTGCAAACTTAAGACATTCCTGCCTTCACCCTCATCTAAGAGTCACCAAGACAGGCCAAAAAATAAAATTCAAATACTACACTGATTTCGTCTTCAGGGAACTTTGGTTTTGGAGACCTATAAGCACCACAGAGCACTCTGAAAGCTCTGACCCATTAACTTGCATTTCATGAAGAAGGAGTTGCTTTTTCTGGAAGACAGCACACCACTATTCAGTTGAAATTCCATAGAAAAAGAATCAATATTCTGGAAAGCACGTTGGCTTCAATAGGTATGAAGAGATGCTTTAATTGACTATGCAGAAGGAGCATAGCTAATAAAAAGTGTTGGAATTGTTGATTCATGAGCATAAATTCAATGGTACTGAATATTACTGTAAGCTAGTAATGTGATTTGCATGATTGGAGTGTTGAAAACTGACTGTAGTCTGCTCAGAAAGGCAAAACCACACCAAAAAAAGGGGAAAAAAATCAAAATAAAGTGTTCTGTGTGTCAGCATTACTGACATCTCAGGCAAGGTTATTTGAATGTTTATGGATTGTGTTTTAATGTTTAAAACATAAAATGAAGGATTTAGTGCATACTGTAAACCTCATCTCATACTAAAGAACAAAATCACAAGATCCTTAAGTATCTTTTACAAAGAAAGAAAAAGCTGCTATCATTGAGGCTACACCTTGAATGACATCATTCAGTACTGTAACATCATGTAAATGTCTAAGAATTACAGGTGAAAATTCAAAAAGTTTATCCTGAGCAGGAGGATTCTAAATGAGACCTCATTTTTACACAAGAAGAGAGAAAGCTTGCTCCAACTGGAATCTAAAATTCGAGTGTTTGCTCTGCCTAAGTTTTGGAAATCTGAGCCCAGAATAGAATCCAGAAACTAAAAATGGGTACAGCCTATGAATTTGAAACATTTTAGAGAAATCTTGCAGTCTGTGTTACACGAAAAGTTCACATACTATCTCCCTGGAGTTGAAATACATAGTTCAAATTATCAGACTCAAAATGTATGAAAATATTCTGAAAAGCTGTAAGCCCTCTTTTCTTTCTTTCTTTCTCTTTTTCTTTCTTTCTTTCTCTTTTTCTTTCTTTCTTTCTCTTTTTCTTTCTTTCTTTCTCTTTTTCTTTCTTTCTTTCTCTTTTTCTTTCTTTCTTTCTCTTTTTCTTTCTTTCTTTCTCTTTTTCTTTCTTTCTTTCTCTTTTTCTTTCTTTCTTTCTCTTTTTCTTTCTTTCTTTCTCTTTTTCTTTCTTTCTTTCTCTTTTTCTTTCTTTCTTTCTCTTTTTCTTTCTTTCTTTCTCTTTTTCTTTCTTTCTTTCTCTTTTTCTTTCTTTCTTTCTTTCCTCTTTCTCTCTTTTCTCTCTCTCTCTCCTTTCTCTTTCTATCTTGCTGTCTTGCTGTCTTTCTGTCTTTCTTCTTTTTCACCTTTTCATAGGTACAAGTAAGGAATGTGAAGTAAATCCAGAAGAGATTTCTAACTGAAGCAATAAAGGTGCAGAAATCAAGAATTCTCAGGACCAGTTTCCCTAAGCAGGCATGATGACTAATGTACTTTTACAGGCATCATCACTTCCAAGCAAAAACTTCACTTTTTTTTTTCTAAACACGGGAGAAATGCTTGCTTCTGTGATAATATTGGCTGTAGTGGCAGGAGGCAGGGAAATTCATGCTGCAACTGCCAGACATGAAAGAGTTTGTTCCTTCACTGGCAGGAGTTATGCAGTGATCTGCAGTGCTGGGAAGTACACTACCTCATTCTGGAATTTAACTCTTTGCCCACAAATCACCACATGATAGAATTATTTTTTCAGTGATTACTAAATCACTTTATTGCAGAATCTGGGTTTTTTGGTTTTGGTTTTGTCTTGGTTTTGTCCTTTTTTTTTTTTTTTTCCTAATAATCCCTTGTTCGCAAACCCTACTGTTTTGGCACTTTCTCCTTTTCGCTATACGAAAGGTTAATTTTGAAATTTTCTTATGCTTTTGACATTCTGTGAATAAAAATGGGTTGCTAAATGCTCCCCTGTAGAGATTGACCTGTACCACTGCCAAAATGTGCCACTGCATCCTAGAGGAAACTTGCCTGGAATTGAAATGATAGTGAACACAGTGGAGGCTGCCCACACTGCCAAAGCCCTACTGTTGCTCTGAGAGCAAACTGTGTGAGCACAGCACTGTGTGCAGGCATTCAGCACATGAAACAGCTTCTAGAGCACCTTTACTCTCTAATTGTAGAAATAAAACCTCGAGGGAGGTTAATCAATTCATTGCCAAGAAGGATCAGTCTCACTTAGATGGTAACTACCTTAGCACTTGAATTGAACATCTATATGGGGGTTTGGCAATTAAATGTTTTTCACATTGAAATGCTCCGCTAGGGAAAAATTCCCTTGCTATTGAAACAAAACTGCTTCAGTAGGTTGTTAGCTCCGCTACTGACACTATAGAACCACAGTCCCAGTGAATTAGCTTCTACGCTTCTGACACAGAACAGAAACCATTGTGCTGAGGTGTTAATTCCCATCTGGAAAACAAACATTTGCTAGAATAAAGAAACAAATTTTTTTGCCTGTAGGAAAGTGATGCATTTACTCACTGATGCAATTCAACCTTCGCAGTGTAACTTTATTTATATTCTCAAAGTTGAAAAATAAACCTATGAAAAGACAAGAGATTTCAGTGTGAATGTGTATGTTCCATAAACTGAACTAATGTGATCATATTGCCAAGACTCATAGTGACATGAACTGAAGGTAGGCAACTCACGTGTAAGTCTGTAGTTCAAGTTTATGGGTAACACAAGTACTGATGAATGTTTTAATCAGAAAAAAAAATCAGTAGACTTTGATTGTGAAATCGTAAGTTAAACAGACAAAAATTACAATTCATATGGTATTCTGTATGTGTGCAAAATTCGCTTATTTATATGTAAGTGAGGCACACAGAGGAAAAGCAATGAGCAGGAGAGAGAGAACACTGCCTAGTCTTTCCTGTCAAACACAAACACCTTTCAATGTACAACTGCCCTGAAATCTTTAATTCAGAGATGAGGGGTTCTGCCTTTGCTGTACCATTTAAATTCTGGATATCCAAAAGATTTTATTTCATTAGAATTTTGCTCAATCAGAATTTGCTCAATATTCCTCAAGATTGAGATGTTGTACACTATCACACTGTATGGGACTTTGGTCTCCAATGTGTTATTTACCTACCTTAATGGGAATTAAGTGAGTATGAAGTAGTAAAAAAAATAATACAAATTTTTTTGCTTTGTTGCAAAAATAAGAAGAGTATTTAGGCTCCTCAGTTTCATCAGCTCATAATCAGCTCTTGCCTTCTATGCCTTGACAATTTCCTCTGAGATTTCAAGACTGAGTATGAATATAAAACCAAAAGCTCTACAGAAGATCTGCTGCAGCAAGAAATCCATATGAATATAATGACTTTATAAAATATCTCAAGAGACTGAATAATCTTGCTGCAGGATAAAGACAGGGGAAAAAAAAGAAAGTCAGTGGATTTGGAGTGAGGAATATTTATGTAATATTTGATCTATGTTATCTTAAAACAGCTACAAAATATGAATCATACAAACCTAGGCCTGGATTACCAGTCAGTTAGTCTAACCTCTTCCAGATCCTAGAATATGTATTACACAGTCCTGTCAATGAAACGGTGATGTTAACACCAGAATTTTTACTGTATTTTTTTTTCTATTCAAATAATGTTGAATGTGTTATCTTAAAACTATATAAATTTTGCATTATTTATGACAAAAGTAAGTACACCCTGATATTGATGATGTTTCCGTAAGGGCTATCAAATAACATAGTGACTACTAAGTCAGCACTACAACATCTTTCTGATGATACCTGGGCCATTATTTCTATGCAAAAACAAAGATAAAGGGAAGATCAGTGACTTGATACAGATGGCAGAACAGTTTGGAAACTGTAGCTGAGAAGGGAAATCCTGGAATACTGCTTTCCAGCCTCTTGCTGTTATTGAAGTGGCCATTTGAGTAAATATATGCATTTAATGAAATGGGATTTAGATGTCCCTGTGCCAAGATAAAGAAATTGTACTGGAAATTAACTCGTGCTTTAAAAAATCATGCTGTCAAAAAGGAATGCTTTCACATCTGAGAAAGACTGCATTTCAGTGAAATTTGCTCTACTCTATACTGTATATACACTGAGATACAACAGTATTTGTATAAAACCATTTCACATCACAAGTCTTCTTTTAAATTTAATATATAGTTTCTCAAAAAAACAGCTGATTGTGAAAAACATCAGCATGACATCCTATCATGGAGGTGAAGCTATTCCAATTAGAAGTAGAAATGAACCCACAAAACACTTCTTTTGAAAAAAAAGGCTGCTACTGGCAGATAACAAGAGGATAGTGGCTATATTTCTGAAGGTAAAAAGTACCCCGAGGTATAAAAATATCAGCATGTGCAGCATTTTTTTCTTCTGCTTAGCCTTTGAAAAGTCTTTTCAGACATGTAACCTTTTAAAGGAGAGTTGTTTGGTAGAGATCACTCTAGAAACAATCAGAACAGAGTGGCAGCCTGGAACAAAGCTGCTTCTTGTCCATGGCAGTGTGAAAGGATCGCTCCCCTGCCTTTATCTGAGGCCTCCAAGAAGCCTACAGGATGCTGGTTGCTAGGCAACACCCAAAGCTATGGTGTACATAGCATTAGGTATTAATTATTGTCATGTGCCTTTTCCATGGAAGATGAAAATATGCAATTAGACACGTCTCAGGATAAGTCATTTTGCATTCTGATGGACAAGCATTATTAATCTGCAGAAAATTCAGAATCTGACAAATTGTTCAAAGGTGACTAACTGTGCCAAGTCTAATATTTTCTTTTTATCATGATGTTGTGTACTAACTGCAGCAAAGGAACTAGAACAAAAATATGGTTACAGTAAGCTGTTTCAAGTTTCTGAACTAGGATATAATATTGCTTCATTTGTTTCTCTGATTAGAGTGCCTAGCTCTCAAGTGATCTTTACCAGCACTTTATTTTGAGTAGTTCAGGTCAGCAGGTGAGCAAAAAATGAAAGCCTTAGAACACGAAAACTATAAAAAATATTGTGTGTTGTAACACGCACACATAGAAAAAAACAGCCCAACAAATTAAATCTTGTGAAAGAGGCAGGATTTAATCTGAAAGTGTTTACCTAGAGATAAGTTCCTTCATTTCTTTCGTGACACTGGCTTGTATTTATGGGAAAGGAGAGCTGCTCTTCCTTCTCTAGCGTTGCCTACCTAACTAGTCACCACTAGTATAATGGGACATATACATAGTATATTCCACTTTTAGGGGGATGTTTATCCATTGTATGAGACCAGTCACACCCCATGAAATGGGTTAGGCAAGAGGAGACTCTAGTAGTGCAAAATAAAATGGAATTCACACTAAAGCAAGTCATTACCAAAGGGGAAAATGTAATCAGAAGCTTATTGGGAATTGCTATGAAGTGACAGTGACAAAATGTAACCAACACCAAAGTAAATAAATTACTGTCTCAGGACATGAACTGAGTAATAAGAAAATTAAGGAAAGAAATTATTACACTTTTATCAATTAGTGCAAGAGAAAAAGGCTAATTATTTTCCAGTTGAAGAAAGAAAATGAAATTGTGGGTAGGAGAGGCTGAAGGTGACACTAATAAGAAATTGTGTGACTGAAAATATTTGTAGAGACAAGGATGCTTTCTCCCAAATCTTGAATACATTAATATTTGTGCAGAGGGAGCGTGAAATGCAGCAAAGGGGAACTGGAAGCACCTTGGTATTTGTGCCACCTGTAGATGAGAGGTAAAACTCCCACTCTGTTTCTTGAGTTGTATGTCTTTGGATGGATATGTGGCAGGAAACTATCATGAATATTGGTGTCTGAAAATTTGCCTTGGTATGCTTTGAAAATTGGAACTGGCCAGGCTGGTAACTGTGCCCATAGAGCATACTAGCCAGTAAAATTATTGGGTAGGCAACAGAAATGATAAAATCAGAAAAAGATTGAACCTCTCTTTTCCCAGTGAAGTCCAGAAATTCCACTTAGACGAAATGGGGCCAGAAGGCCTGAAAATTTCACAGCTGCCTCCATAACAGTTCTCAGCTCCAAAACGTGACTGTCCAGTTGCTGAGGCCACTGACTGTTTTTCTTTTCACTGCTTCCAACTGGAAAGATATGGGGAGCAGTCATTTCATTAACAATTTTGACAGGCAAACAACAGACAAAATTACTATCCTTTGGCCCTTCATAGGGAAAAATACTCTTCCATGAAAGCTAGACAAACATTTTTTGAATGCTGTTTTTCAAGCATTACATCTTAGTATGTATACTTTTTAATGAAGTGGTATGTTAGAGAAATCAGTTATTTCAAAAATTAAAACATTGTTCCACAAACACATGCTGAAGGCAGAGAAGGGCAGAAATCAAATTAGTCATCTTAAAAAAGGAAACTATTATACTGTAATTTTATAATGAATATGAATACATATATTGATAACATTCTATTGTTCAAATATATTTAGGAATATCTTTCTATGACATGTCAGAGATTTTCCTTTGATAGCACTTCCAAAGCAGGTGGATTTGCTGTCACTGCTTAGCTCTGAGGAGCCAAGATGTACTACATGATGGCAACCAGAAATTTCAGGCTGGCTCAGGATGTGTATCTGTACTAGAGCCTGACCAATGCAATTTGTTTATGTGACAGAATTCACACAGCAATCTACAAATAAGTGCCTTATTTGTATACTGATTTTTGACTACCTTCTGCAATCTTATGCATTTTTTTAAATACTTGCTCTTCTTTACCTGATATTTGTTTGATCAATGTGTTTCTCTTTTCTCTCACTTGTCTGATTTGAAAACATTAGATAAATGAACATTATATTTATGTGTATTGATGTTCTCTATTTTTCTTACATTTTGAGATATTATTTTGAACTACCTTGCACCATTTCTAGTAATTTGACAGAGTGAACCATGGGCCTCAAGTTATTTATTTACTCTTGTATATTTTATTTACATCCTTAATTTTTCTCATTAGGAATAAGTTCTATTTGTTTTATGGATCTTTGATTATTTGATCAGAAACTTTCCTTAGTGAGCTATTGTATTCAATTACAGACTAACTAAAACCATCTTCACATTTCACATTGTCTGTGATATTATTATGCTTAATTCAGTTGTCTTCAGCAATATTTTCTCTCAGAACTAAATCCACACAGAAACCTGTTGCTTGATTGCCCAGCTAGCTAGAAACTAGCTTTGGATGTGCCTGAATCCAGCATCACAAGCACCTTGGGTTAGGAATTTACACTTATGAAACTGGTTATTTTGTGAAAGAGACAACAGGGGGTAGGGCTTAAGATTCTGAAGCCTCAGTCCCGTTTTGTTGATATGGAGTTCAGAGAATCTGAAGATGAGCTGTTCTAGGCAGAGAGATATCACCTTCTTTTGTATCCTTGAACTTTGTCAGTTGATGAAATAAAATTTTGTATTTAATGGAGACCAGATTCTTGGCTGTTGGGCAAAATAAACAACCAAAACAATAAAGCAATTCCAATGCATACCAGCTGCAGACCTGACTCCAACCTGCAATTTGCTGAAGCCCAGAACATCATTTTTCAGTGACTTGTTAGAAGGAAAAAAGATCAACCCCCACCCACAACAAACAAAACCACAACAAAACATAATAAAACCAAAACAAAAAGCATCTATCCAACATTCCTATTCAGTGTTCCACTTATCCCATCTAGTTAACTTTTCACTTTTTCTTACAGCTTTATTGAAGGTTATACTGTTATTTCACAAGAAGAACCATTCTTGCAGAGTTTACCCAGCAAGATAACAACAGGAAACAAGTAATTTGTTTCAAGAGCTGAGAGAAACAAAGATGCAAATGATAACTGGTCCCTGCCCTGAAAATCCTGAAATAAATATTTTTTTTCTTGTCAGAAATGTTGCTTTAGGGTGAGGTTTTGTAAAGTCTTTTGGTCTGTTTCTAATGGATGTAACATTAATAAAACAGCCAGCAACACTGGTGACATGGCTAGAGATGTACTCAGGTTCAAAATCAAATAACTTTCTCTGATGTTTCAAGTTTATTTCACAGGTTTATATTAACTGAAGTAGTAGAAACATGACATTCAATAGCTCTACCTCAAGTTCTGTGTCTGCAAACATGTTCTCATTAACCTTTTTTCCCCTAAAATATGTGTTACTGAAAAGTAGAGCACAGTGACCATCAACAAATTTGCTTGCATTTGTATCTATCTATCATCACTATAAAACTTTACCTTTTTCTAGTTGTCTTCCATTGACATGGAAGCATTTGCTACTCACTTTAATTTCCTTTGCAAAGGCTTAACTCAAGATAAGCTACAATTCCAATACTTTTATTGAACACATAATCTAAAATCAGGGAAAGTCAAATATAATTAAATAAACTGAACAACAATCCTGGTTTCATAGTCATAGCTGAGCTACATCAGTACATTTTGTATTATTTGTACTGGAAGAACAATAAATCACTTCTGGGGAAAGTCTTGTTTTTATCTGCTAGCTGTCCCATTCAATGACAAATTTTCCTTGAATTCCCTCCTTGTTTCGAAACAGAGGCCTCCTTCATCATATAAACTCACAGTCCAAGAGAATAAAAAATCATTGTAGTGTCTACTAAGGCTAAAAAGAGAGATTGATGTAGACAATTGTGAAGTGTTTGCAGTACATGGAATTAGAAAAGCTCATTTGTCTGGTTTACAGCTTCCCACTTAAAAGGTAGATCAGAACATGGAATATGGCCTGTGCTATACACATTATGGTAGATAATAGCCAAGACCTCAACTATGGAGAAACAGCAATAATGGATTTTCTGAAAACTTTCTTAGCCTTCTTTTTCTTTTTCCTTATTTTTCTTGTTAAGACTCTGGTTTATTTTTTAGGACTCTATTCCTGTGTTTCTGTAAAACTAGCATGCTCTGAGTTCTTAACTTCTATATCTCTTCTTGTTTCTGAGATCTGTACTGAAACTGTGTTTTTCCTAATCAGCATTTACTTATGCACTGCTTTTCCAACATAATGACACATTAATAGGCAGAAATATAGTACAGTTTGTCCGACTGTTCTAAATATTCTGGCCATTTTTGAAACTTGTTGGTCTCATTAGCTGCATATAATGACCTACATGATGCAGGAATGAAAGAAACATAGTTGAAAATAATGCGCTTACTGACATAAGTAAACCATAGGAAATGAGCCTGCACTAGTGGTGCCAAGATCACTATAGAAACAGAATGATCTTATGACAAAATTCATAATGCTAATCAGCTGAAGAGAGACATAAAGTCTGTGAGTGCAGTAGAGAAGGAAAGTGGCTACCAATGCCCCTACTGATAAGGCAGCAAGGAATCCTGCCACTTATAATGCCATACATATGTTTGTGATTCCAGTTGCTGTACATGCATGGAACTCAAGAAGATAAAGCTTGTCACGTCAGAATTACAGTTAGTCACCCTTCTATATTTGTTCCAGCTAGAGAAGTTTGTATGATTCCTGTGTATATCTGTATTAAACAATAGGTTCCATTTTGAATATGGAACTACACGGCCTCCTCTGCTTCCCTGTCACATGATGCAATCGGAAAAGTCCTGTATCCTGTATGGACATGAAAAGATGTGCTTTCTGAACTTCCGTGGTGGTCCACTCAAATGGGGTATCATTGAGAGAAAGAAATGGTCACGTCTTAAGAGTGATTTTTCAAATCTGAAGATAACAAAGGATTTTGGTTTTTTCCTGAGAGTTTTGATAATTTAATCTGACTGAGCACAAAAAATAATACAGGGTGGATATTCAACAGGTTGCTTCAGAAGAAGCTCAGTCTGGACAACGTAGAAGAAAGGGAATGGATTGACTAGAGGTGTTGCCATGTTTCACAAACAGAAGAGGAACATGTTCTAAGCTTTAAAAGGGCTTGGTCTGAAGAAAAAAACCCAGAAAAACATGCTAGTGTTTTGTTGTTTTATTTTAAGTGATAAATAAAGGTTAATTGTAAAACAGGTTTCCAATTAGAATAAACTTTTAGAAAGGGAAAACAGCTGGAGAGTCAGAGATAGTCACCAATAGCTTTGCAGCCCTGGGACTTATTGACCAAAATGTCTTTATACAAAAGTTTAGCAGACAAAAAGGGATTTTTTCATAGAGGTTAAAGACAGACACTGTGCTGGACCATACTTGCTCCAAGTTGACCTAGATATTTTCCATGTAAATTTCTATTGTATGTATCTTGACTTCTGAAGTAATGGAATACTAGAAAACTAAGAATTAATGCTAGAAAATCATCACTAATTTCCAACAAAATATTTTTTTGATTTCTTGAGACACTAATCTTTACTATCTTCTAATAATAACTTTCAAAAATGGATAAAATTACATGTTCAAATACAAAGCAAGAGCCTCCTTCAGCAAAGACCCTTCATACATACATTGGAGACAGTAAAAGGACCATCATCATTTACTACACAAACAGTCTGTTAGTACATAGACTGGTATAAGAAGTAGAACTTTACTTATTTTTTCATTTGACACTTCCTTCCCCTCTTATGCTCATTTGGGTTCTAAATTTAATGAGAGTTAGATCTTTTCAAAGAGAGAGAACACTGATGTGTCTGTAGTGTTCATGTGTGGCTGGATCTTTCCAGGTGGACAGAAGAAGTTCACAGAGGTTTGAGCAAATAACTGCAGGTTCAACTGTTCTCTTTACTGTGCAATGAAGGTAGATCTCAGCCAAGTTCTGGCTAAATGTGAAGTGGGTACTGGTATTAAAAAGGGTCCCTCTATATAATCTAATTTGAATTAATAACAATATTATGGCCAGGGCACTGCACAGAATATCATTTTGGAGATAAAGTGTGATTATTTCATTATAGCCCAAGTTCTCTTCTGAGGGAGATGGGGTAATCATTTATATAGGTCTGTACATATAGCTGTCTTTCTATTCCTTATGTAGAAAAATCACACCCGTATATTTGCCTATTGACCATTACCAAGGAACAGGAAGTCAGCAATGGCCACTCAACTACTTTGTCGCTTTATCGATCTATTTACTTTTTAAGTGAATTCCTGGTGAAAAAGGAGGGCTTGTTGGAAGGCAGATAGCACAAATGCTTCCCAGAACTATGATACCATGTATGCACAGTGCTGAGAGAAAAATATTTCAATGTGGAAAAAAATAATGGCAAGTATGACTATACTTCAAATAACACAGCACGAAGCCCATCATTTGAACTGAATCAGAAAAGATGCTGGCTGCCCACATCGTCCTGTGATACTATTAAACCTAATAGGAATAACTGCAAGTCTAGGAATGCTTCCAAGTAATTTTGCTTAATGATCTTAAACTCTAAGGAAGGGATGTCCACCTATCGCTTAATCATTTAATCTATTAAAAGACGTGCATAATGCAGCAGCTTATCTGCCCATCAGTACAACTTAGCAGGAATGCAACTATCTAATTATTCTGTGCTGCTTTCCCTTTTGGCTGATGAATCCAAGCAAGGACTGTTAAAGCCTGCTAGGACACTGGACCTGTTCAGAAAGGTAATTGTTGTCACATTCTGTAATTCAGATGACCTCACAGACTACCTTCACTGATAAAACAAAATAGTACACATAGAATAAAGCACCTTAACTGCATAGGGCTAGACTTGTCCCAGGCCTGTGGCTTCACTGATGGTGGAGGTGAACAGATATCCAGGCTCACTGCACTGGGAGCTGCCTGCAGAAGCACTCATTTTGACTTAGCTGTTCCGTAATCATACTTGCAAGCCTAACAACATTGTCAAATTTTTGTATATGCACATATCTGTATTTATATATGTACACACACAAACATGCAGTTTCATATAAAATATGAAAAATGAGAAAGCTTGCTCTTGATGACAGGTCTGGGAAGCTGGATTTTGCAGATTTTTGTGTATAGCACGCTATACAGACAAGTGATCTAGGCATATGTCTTTGTGTGTTTTGTATACTTATATACACACACACTGTGTATTAAAAATCAAAAACTCATAAACTGCTATAAGCTTGGATATGAATCCCTCTAAATTAACTCCTTTGAATGTTCAGGTGGTGGTACGGATCCTCTGTGAATATCCACATCACAGGGCTATTCTAGCATGAAGGTGTACATTTTATCTTGTTTCCTCTGATATTTTTGAAAAACATCAATTTCAATCAGATAAAGTGTGGGTGAAGGCTGAGAATCCTGCAAGACTGGAAAATCATTTCAGTTCTGCTCTTCCATGTTCTCAATTCAGATCCATGGAAATTAAAAAGCAATGTAGTTACACAAATTAAGATAGCAGACAATTAAGCCATGAAATTGAAATGGAAATGCAATGAGTCAGGTAAAATTTAGTCACACAACATAAAAGATATGCAATCTAGTCCCAGATTGACTTTACTGAACAAGGGAAATAAAAAGTGATTGTTTCATTTGAGATTTCTGGGATCCTTTTGAATCAGCATTGTTCCTGAAGTTGTTACTGGGCTTTCTACATCCTGCCTGCTTAACAGCAGGAAGGCTCACACTGCACTCTCAGTTGTCTGAGTTCTGTAAGGATTTCCAAACCATGGACACTTTCTCACTCCTGAAGTTCTGGTAAATCTATGGTAAAGTGGCTAATCCAAAGCCAATGGAATTGCTGAAACTAGGTTTCTTGTGGGTCTGTGTAGTATAACTGAATTAAGTATATACTTTAAAATACCCTCAACCACAATGCAATCAGCTCATCCTAGTATCCCTTTGCCTCACTGCTGTGATACCTATCATCCTCCTAGTTTCCCCTGCAGTACATGCTGCCTTCTCCCAAGGCCCCATGCCCTCTCTTCACATCACAGTATTCTTCCAGCCTGCTGGTGTTAATTTAGCTCTTCCCACATCAGCATACCAGCACTTTGTATAAGTCCAAGCTATTTTTTCTGCTTTTAGCTGTATAGCCTGGTAAAACGTGAATGCTAACTGGCCAGTCAGGGCATGCCTGCTGATTGACCAGCTAGATGTAACTAAGAGATTGTGTTGAATTCTCTGCCTTTACTTCAGAGGAAGCACTAGTGAGGTCTCTCTTCTTCAACCAGCACCTAGATTTCAGTGTTTGATGTGGTTTTTTTGAGATGCCTAACCATCTGCTATATGGGGCTGAAATTGGTCAAGGAGTATCAAAAATAATGAGAAGGAAGTGGGGTGGGTGAGGGAACTGCCTGACAGACTCCTAAAAGAGGAAACAAAAGGCATAATTTTGTAAACTTCACATAATTCAAAAGATAGGCCAGAAAATAAAGTGAGTATGCCTCAAAACAGACATAACTAAATCTACTGTATCACAGAATCACTAGTTCAACTAATTCTAGTTGAATTGAAATAAAGAAATTGAGAAAGTTTTCTAGTTGTTTTTCCTGAATGTTTATACATATCTTTGTGCCCACAAAAATAAAACTCCATATCTGAAGACTGAGCCCTTTAAATCTACTGTATCTTCAGAGTTGCTTAGGAATGATTCTTTGGCTTTGCTGCAGGAGCCCTGCAGTAGAAAACACAAATTTATGGAGTCAACAGCATATTTCCAAATGAAAGTCAAGGCTGAGAATAGACCCCTTCTATATTTTTAGTATTTATAGGAGGATGGTAAAGTGATAGCCTGCTGCCAACAGGGTTATTCACCACTGTGCAATATGATTTGGAATCAAATAATAGCAGATAAATCAATAATATCATAATAGCATGTCATTAAGACAATTGATTTTTTTTTCTAAGTTGGAAAAGAGAAAGATTTGCCACAGGAGTTAAAAGACCAAAGTCCAGGTTCTGTCTTCAGGGGTAGTTCAGGGCAAAGTGTACTGGAAAACCTACTGCTTCCAGGAACATCCCTTGGAAGTGGTTGGTCTCTGACACACTGTCCTCTCCTTCCTCCCCTTGAATATGGGACAGGGACTATTACTGCCAACATCTGAAGCTAGTTGCTGTTCTGGTCTCTCCCATATGGGAAGGGAATGACGTAAGATCTTGCTCTTGCATAGCAGCTGGAGCTCAAGCTGGAAAGTGCTTCTGAGGTGGGGAAGAAGTCTTTTCATTGGTGTGAATGAGAGCTAGGACAAGTTAGGACAAAACAGTGTACTAATAAAAATGTTCTACACCATTTCAAGTCACATTCATATTTTCACCTGAAACTAAAGAATCTAATTTTCTATTCTAAGTGATTCCTAAGAATAATGTCACTACTTTTACTGCTGAATGACTGCATCTCCCTTTTCCTTTCGTTTTTTCTTTTTGTTTTTTTTTTAGCCTTCTTTGTGTATTTCACTTCCCACTGTCTATTCATGATCTGAGCAGAACATTGCCATATGGATTTAAGGTATGATTTTTCCGTTTATTGTATATTCTTCAAGAGCTGAGAAACCTTATTAAATTATTTGCATTTAGAAAGTAGAACATGCCTTTGACTGTGAATGCATAGCATAAACCCGGCATTCCTGCTTTCATTTCTACTGTGACTGAAGGAGATTTCTGCACTTACCGTGAACCTCATGGATGTTAAGGAAACTCTTAAGTGCTCCTTTTTTAAATGCCTTCTGCACCAATTGGAAATAGTCAAACAGTCAGCAAAATATTACTCTAAGATGTATTGCAATATACAAAAAGAACACATTTCAAAAATAAAAACTATCATTTGGCTTGCAGAGAAACAGATGGGCATGAATTACACAACTAACTAGAATGAAAAATAGAACAAAGTGAATTAAACAGTGCTGGGATGAAAATGAAGCAACTTTTTTCTGCTGAAGTGAGAAAACAGTCCTACTTATAATGGAAAATTATTCATTCTGTACTGTAGTGTAAGACAAAATCTATCACACTGGAAGAAGATATTACTAGACTGAAAAAATACATGGTCTTGCCAGTAGAATGGACTGTCTCACTGAGGGGAGAACTACAAATAAAAATTGAAATTCACCAGTTGTGGACCAAAAGACAATGCTATCATTACTTACAACTTTTGTTGAACACATAGAACAAGTAAAACAAATTATTTTATTATGTGCTGATGTCGCAATTTTTGTAATTGTAAACTTGCTATGAGATTTCATTACATGTATCATTAATGTTATCATTACTTATAATTGTGCTTCCACAAGCGTCAGATGTTCCTATAGAATCTAACACTTCCTCTTTGGCTTTTAAAGGGCAAGTAATAAAACTGAATTTGATAAATATCAGTTAATTCCTACAGTAATTATTTAAGTATTATTTGCATCACTGTAACCCAGAGAGATCTCAGATGAGGCTGAGGTACATATTGTGCTAGATATTAGCTAAGATTAAGTTTAATATTCTAAACCATATTAATCTAGCTCAATAGAGAACGGCCACTTTATAAAGCATCAGCTGTGCTTCAATAATCAGACTTTATAAGGGGGCAGAGAATGATCTAATTTTTCTATGTGCTTGGAGCAAATGACCTGTTCTAGTTCCCAGTGAACTGCAGGAAAAGCCTGTGTAGTGCTGACTGTGAACATGTGGTAAAAGCATTGGAGGACTAACCATAGGACAGGACTACTCACATGCCACTGCAAGATTGTGTAAGCCTCTGGCAAATTGTTAGCTGTTCCTTTTTGCCCATTGATAAGCACGCTTGATTTTTAGAGACCTACAGTACTGATGTTTGGGCCATCATATGACTTGGGGATGACATGGACTGTTACTGACATTAATTTTAGAGAACAGCACAAATTAGCAAGAGTCCTTGTCCAAAGGGATTATATAGTCTAAATAAAGAAAAGATAAACAGATGTACCAGGAGAAATGAAATATCTTCTTTATTTAGTAGATGAGAAACACGAAATTAAGAAGTAAAATCTCCTTCCATGCAGGTCAGTGGGAATTTTGCCAGTAACAGTGACAGGATTAGGCTTTTACCCACAAAGATGATACCACAGTTGTACAGTAGAGACAGGAAATGAATGCAGAGTTTCTGAATTCTGGAACAGAAAAGGGAATGTGGGAACACTTGTCTCTATTGGAGTTTGGGAGGCATGTGACCTTTGTACTCTACTGTAAACCACCAACAGAACTAAATTTATACATCAGTATGATCAACTACGACCATTCCATTCTGGAACCAATATCTAGAACTTGGAAAAGTGCCTTAGGGAAGGTTATATGCTTCAGGAGGATCTGTCTACCATTTTAGTGATCACTGCAGCAAGCTCATCAGGGTGCCAACTGCAATGCATTTTTTACCATCTGGTTCCATTCAATCTTTGTGTCACCATGCCTACCACACACAGGTTCCCTGCTGTAAAATGACATGTTACTGCACAGTGGCTACTCATTATTTCAGTCGTTGTGTCCTCACAATGTCATGCAGTGCCTGGGGGAGTCTTATAAATGTACGTGCTAGAGTGAGGAGCATGGTACTCATAGTGGTCTTCATTTCATCTGGCTGCAGTGGGTTTAAATAATGGCCACCATCCTGCAGCACACAGTTAAGGATGTGGAATGAAGAGCAGTAGGACGCAGTATTGATAGAGGCAGGGGGGATGCTAATGGAGTTACACTATTCCCTTTTCCTGTGCAGACCTTTTGTTTTAACAGGGGATCATGTTGTTAATGCAAATAGTTTAAGGAAAAGAAGTTCTCCTATAAAGATATATAGTACACAATATATTTGTCCATGAATGCTACAAGCTAAGAATGACAGAGGTTAGAATTTTATCTCGGAGCCCCTTAATTAAGATTCTAATAAAATCATAACCCAAACTGAAATATGCAAAAGCTAATCTTAATATCAAATACTGAATACTGAGAAATTAAAAGAGAAAAAAATCTCAAAACTCTGGATTTCTGACATATATATTAGACTAAATGCAATTCATGCTCTTTGAGAAGAGATAGGCATAAATAGGAACAATATATAATCTATTGATAACAATCCTTTTTGCTACTAGAATTCTGCATCCAATCAATCTCTGAATAGTGCCTCTCACAAATATTTGAAACTTTCAGGGTAGTGATTTCAAACTGTCATTTCCACAGAGGCTGTTTATGGCCATTTATACACAACATTTAAAATGTGTACAAAAATTATGGACTGAATACGTCTAGTAAAAAAATTTAACCCACAAGATGAAAGATCTCCTCCAAGATCAAAACACTCAAAGTCTTTTGTAAGGGATCCATTCTGGCCTCAGATGTCACGGTCTAAAATGTCTGCTGAAATAACTGGGGTTACAGTAGTATGAAATAGAAGTAAATAAAATCATAAGTAAGGCAATACTAGAGGCTTTGTTCATACAAGTGAATTTCAGACGCAGTAAATACTCATGGATTGTTCTCTCTCCCCAGATAATATTATTTTAATAAGATAGATTAACTGAGCACTGATTATACATTGGCCTTGCAGGTCCGTGCACAAAGCTTATTGTTTATTGTATTCAGTCAAGGGCAGGACATTTTAGTACACCAGTCACGTTTGCTTTATTCCCTGCAGTGCTCTTTTCTCTGGAGCTCTCTCCCTTTAGTCTCACTGCCCTCTTTGCTCCTCTCAGCTGCCAGATGCCTCTTCCAGAGTCTGCCCTGGACCTGCAGAGCACCCTGAGGTGGTGGCCCTCACATCTGTCACCATCTGGTGCCTCTCTTGCCCCACTGCAGCCATGACTCTGATTGTAGCACAGATCAGATGTGCTTTTAGCTGACAATCCATGTGAATATGAATGTTCTGGACAAAAAATATCCTGTCTTCAAGTCATGTTTGCCTTAACCTTTCAGGATCCTTTGCCTTATCAAGATAATGTTTCAATGCAGATTAGGTTTAATCTTGCATAAATAAATAGAAAAGATTTTGCAAAACCAGTTCTTGCTAATGGCCTTACAGAGGAGATGATTTCACAGAAATGACACCTGTGTAATTAAGACATTGCTATGGGATACATTTTCTATTCTATTCTCAGCAAAGTGATCAGCTGCAAGGGAGATATTTTCCTTTGTCCTCTGTTTTACTTTTCCAATAAGGACAGATGAAGAAGCTTCTTGTTTCGAGATTTTAAATTATCTTCTGTATTTACATAGATAAAATAATAATCTACAGAGACTGCAGAAATCTTTAATTTGTGCTCCAAATGCAGTGTTGGCTTCAGATATAAATCAAGGACTTCTGAGGTAACTATCACATTCCAGGAGCAACCACCCTCATCCTGAAATATTTATGTCATTTTACTTCATGATTCTGATGCTGTTACTACTTGGGGTGGCACTTATTATTCTGAAAAAACCCAACAACATCTTTTGATCCATTATAGGGCTTTTTGCAGAAAAAAAAAATGCTTAGAAATATATGGTTGTCTTAATATATTTCTTAAGATTATGAAATTACCTTGCTGATATCAAGGACTATGTAAAAATTGCAACAAAAAAATATGAATCCTCAAAAAAAAATTGCACGTGTAGAAGTGACCGCTCGTGGTGAGAGCAGTAAAATTCTTCCCATTTAGAAAGGAGAGCTATTGGGAACATCTGAGCAGGGAATCTGTGCAGAGACTGAAACACAACCTGTCTGGTTTGTTATTTGAAATACAGTGTCTTGTAATCTTGTGAAAATGAAACTCCAAGGAGACTAAGTACATAGCACTCACTTCACATGCTTCCTAAGTGTTTTCATGTTGTACAACAAAGCCACTTTTGCTCCTCTGGGTTCTTGACTTGCAGCAACCCTTTTCCTGAGCATCTAAAGTATTGTAGGAAGAGCAGAACTCGGGCAGAGATCATCTCCAACTAGAGGAATGGAGGAGTAAGGAAAGTGTTGTGATGAAGGTAACTCTCAGAGTCTAGTCTATTAACAAGGGCCTGAAATTCAAATTTCTAGCTAGTTCCAACAGAATCTGAATATTAAAGACAGCTGCATATCATCTGAGTAACATTTCCTGCCTTATTGCTTCCAAATATTAGATCTCTTGTAGGCAGTTTAATTTTAAACAAATCTACTACCAGCCATTCAGTAGTTCTTTTGGAAAATATAGTTAAATTTGCTGCTCATGCTATATACGCATACACAAACATATTTCACACACTTTATGTGTCCAGTTCGTTGATATACTTTGTTTTTCCATTATGTAGTTAGGTCACAAAATATTTTAAAAGTGTAAATTTAAATATAGATAAAAGGTATATGCCTATTACATTTGCAGTTTATATAAAAAGTTAGATTTCAAAGCACCAGCCAGGAGAAAAACCTTTAACACCCACTGACAGCCACAGGAGTTTGCAAATGCATGAAGGCTAACCTTCAAGGGTTAAATCCTTTCTCTTCCCTCAAAAACTGTCCTAGGTAAAGATCTAGTGTATGTACCCTTTCCCAGCATTTGACCAGGCCACTGCACTGGATTTGGGTCTGAAGGTGTCAGGCAAAACCTACTGGCTTGCAGAACCAGGCAGCAGTTGTGTTCTGCATGTCCCATATGTGTCTGCAGTCAAGGATAGTTCCCAGTTCCTATCACTGTCACTCTGGCTTCAAATCCCCTTCGAATGTCAACCTTGCAGGAAGCAGAGCTGTGGCCACTTGAGAGCAGACTTTGTCACCCACAGCTCACATGGGAGAGCACCAAAAAGCCAGCACTCTTTGAAAGCTATACCTTGTCTGCCACCATTGCCAGAACAGAAATGCCTCTGGTCAGTGAATAACAGTCATGTTTTCAAGGGAAAGAAATTCAAGACTCCTGACCTGCTTTATCTTATTCAGGGAGGGGAAGAGAAAAAAACAAAACGAAACAAAACAACCAGCAAATGTGAGAAATAGAAACAACAGCAGTTCTTTAAATCAGACTACAATGAATGTTAATTAGGAGTTTTGTGCAGAAATGGCACTAATTAAGTACATATATTCTGACTTCTTATATTCTCTTCTGAGCACACAACCAGAAATATATTCTCTGCTGAAAATTGAAAAGCACAAGAAGGCTTCAGCCATCTCTTCTGTCTTACAGAACCTCGCACAGAATTATGGAATTAATTGAAAAACAGAAAGCACAGTAAGGTGCCATCCTCTGCCATTTGTCGTCAGCAGCCAGCAATTGGTGTTTTGTACATCCAGCACTATGGCACAAAGGCAGACAAACCCAAAACTAGACTCCAGATCATAAGGTGCCACAGCAATGTTCCTGAGGTGTGCCTGTACAAATCAAGAGTTACACAAGGAAGACCCCTGACACCATATGTCCAAGTCCAGAACAAGCATGGGAATCACTCCTTGAAAATCAATTTATGTTTTGGGTATCCTTCCTTGCTACCAACACCGAGGACAGCCCATGGCCTGTGTTCCACAGCAGGGCAGGAGAGCCTGCATTGTCCCACATGTACCCAGCCCACAGCAGCTGCATCACTGCCTTTTCTTGGATCTGATTTGTGGTGAATGTTGTTTATATTCTATTCAGGTTCTTAGAACTTGTCCATCACATTGCTTTCTGTGAGCCCATTACAGCAAAGCTGTTTTGCAGTCTGTCAGATGCTGGATTTTTTTGCACATGCTATAGAAATGTATTTTTTGCTTTCCTGAGTATGTATGTGAATGATCCCATGTGCAACAAAAGGTTCCTGTTGCATGCTTTTTTGTAACCACATTAAAGAAACATATGTTTCTGCAGCAGTCAGGATGTGTGTTGTGATTATTCTCTCTTCGAGGGTTGTTGTGGTTTGGGTGAATTTCTCAAGGTTTTGCTCTGGGGTTTTTTTGGAATTTGTTGTTGTTGTCCAGCACTTTGCATTTAAGGACTTTTTTAATTATTGAAGCCTTCTGTCCATACAGGAATAAACTTGTACTGCACTGCCCCAAAATTTCCTTGCTGGATGCAGGAAGGTGGATTAATCTCAATTAGACCCTGCAGCATTTTATTTCTGTAGCTCTGTGCTTTTACTTCTCTTGGGGTGTGGGAGCCATAAGGGAGGTGTTGATCTGTGCTGAATACTCGCCTGTGAATTATAGTCTGTATTTTGCCATCTGGCTGCCTGATAATTAGTCCATCTTTGTATCAAATGAATGGCACATGTCTTCCTTTCCTCAATACATATGCAAGACTATATATTTTGGAAGGAGTTGTTTTCAGCTTCAAAAAATAGCCAGAAAGCAGTATCTTCCTGTAAACATATATATGTCCTCAGACAAACCTCACCCACGTATGGACCTAGACTAGCCCTGCAATGTGCCGTGTTACTATGCACTCTAAGTATTGGATTTCTGGTTGCATGATGTTCTGAATTTGCTACATACATATATAAGCTGAGATTTGGATGATATACCATTTTACTATATAGTTGCAACATGAAGCTGTATTTTCTTTCAGCGAGTAAATAAAAGCAATAGTTGGACAGTGTGTTTATTCTGCTCTATCCTCATCACTGCTCCATGTACATTTCCATGAGATCCATTCCTGATGGGACTCATTGGGTGAGGACTGTCAGAAGAAGCAGGCTCAGCAGCAGTGTAGCCTAAAGAGGCCCAAGAGAGCACGAAGTAACCAACCACAACTCCTGTGGTACTAATGCTAGAGAAATCTGTGGTTCATTATAGCAGGTGAAACCAGAAAGTCATGAATTCAATGAAAATCTGCGCCCAATACCTGGGAAAAAAAATGCACTTTATGAAACTTTTTTCTCCTCCTTTATCAGGAAGCCCTGTAAAATGGTTGTCCAGAGGAGAGGGAAGGAAGGTGTTTTTCTTACTTTCTGGGATGTTGGCTATACAGTTTGGTGCTTAAGAGCTGTAATTCATGACTCACCAGCTGCATATTAAATGCACAGGAAAAAATCTATTTTATTGATAAATACTTGGAGAGAGGTTTTTTTTTCTTTATAATATTGAAGAAGCTGCATTTTTTTAGAAGTTACAATTTTATTTTTCTACTTTTTCAAGAATGCAATGTATTCAAAATTAAAGGTGTGTTTCATCTTGAGAATTACAGCAAATTATTTTTTCCTACCCAGAAAGAATTTTTATCACAAAATATATTCATTTATGCAACTTTCAACAGATTGGCAATTGCCTAAAAATACAACCTGAAGGATCATTTCTGCTCAGTCATTGTGATTTTGGTTCATCTCCTAGAAATTGGTTTGATGTAACAATATCTACCATTAAAAGGAATTAAATAAAAATATACCATACAGTCAGATTTTCTCACCTATCTTATGCACTGAATATTTGTGAATGAACTTTTAGCTATAAATAATCTAAGCAATATTCAAGAGGATGGTATTAAATATGTATAAAGAAAATTACCATTTTACTAATTTATTTGGTCCTACCTAGTGGAAACAAACACTTATTAATTTGCTAGCAAATCTGACCGTACATCTTCTTTTCTTTGGAATACCTTTACTTTTCTACTCCCATCTGCATTACCATCTTTTGAAATCTAAAATATTTATACAAGAAGACTCCATTTTCTTTTAATTATTATGATCACACGGATCTGTGTAAATCCTTCTTTGTGAAATGTATATACTAAATTAGTAATAGTCTACTTTTTGCCATTAAAATCACTGACAACAAATGATGGTCAGAAAGGGGAATGATCCTTTCTGAAGGGTTTTCCTTCTACACTCTGCAAAACAGGGGTAGAAAGGTTTGAGTAAGGACTGTAAGATCAGTCGTTGGCTCATTTCAGGTTGATGCCTGTTACGCTGATTAAACTATGTCTCCACTTCTTTATTCTGCTCTGGCCTGTTGTATCCACTGTTTTCTCCCATTATCTGTGCAGATGGTAAGGTTTGGGGATCAGGCACACTTTTTGTTATAGATGTGTATAGCACATGCCAAGGAAGGGCCCTTATCTCCAGTTTGAAATGTAGCACTACTGAAACATAAAAAATATTATTTGAAATGAATTTACTTCCAATAAAAATTATGGATATTTTTTCTCACAAGGTAGAAAAAATAAAAACAATTTGTTCTTTTTCCTTCTGTCCATAAATACACACGGACACACACACATACAAAAATACATTCATCTAGATGAGGGTAATATGTTCATCTTCCACAGGTTCTATATTTGATTAAGCTATGTAATCAAATAGGAACAGAAAACTTAATAAAGCATCGAAGAAAAATAAATATGTCATAAAAAAAAGAACTTAGAAGGCAACAGAAATAAACTAAAACTTTTACATATAGGTCACATTTTCCTATGATCCCCACTACCATCACCACAATTTTATTTCTACTGATGTAAAATGGCTCTTGTGACAGTTGTGCCTAGACCATGAAACGAGACTTCCCAGAAATCTAGTCAAGTACCCAATCCTACTCATATATCTTCTTGTGCTCTGGTCTCCTGAGTAATAGCATGTCCAAGCAATCAATCTTAATATGTGATATGGAAACTGAACAGCATGAACCTTTTGTTTAAGGCTTTTACAGAGCACTGTGCATTCTGCTGTGAAACCTTTGCTCCCAGTTCCTTTGCCTGCACCTTTGCTCTCCTTCTCCATTTCCTAGATGACCAGCTACCAGCAGGTTCTAGGAACAGGATACTTATTTTGCTGACTTCAGGTTTTGAATTGTCTCTTTAATCAGCATTTATCCTACAGAGATAAAAAGTTCTGGTTTTCCTCCAGAGTGAGAAGTTACATTTACCAAAAACTGGTTTTGATGGCTATACCTTCCAATACACAACAAAATTTTGGACAGATGTAAATCATTGGGCTCAAGTTTTCAAGAACTTTTGAAAGGAAATTGGATCATTGCTTGCTTGTGACATATATAATATATTAATTCTCTGCTTCAGGGCACTCAGCGTCTGCCTTTGGGCCAGGAAGGATTATTTTTTTTCTTTTTCTGTCTTGAGGTATAAATTGGCTCCTAGTTTTGTTTTGGTGTTTGTTTGTTTTTTTAAAATTTTGTTCAGTTCCTCTAATGACCAGCCAACTGGAAATAAGCCACATGTCTAGACAGGATACAAAAGCACAGTGCTGCAATGCTTCTAGTGCCACTTGAAGTAAGCCCACAGTTAAACTGATAGCCAGATTTAGGCTGAGGAAGAATTTTTCCCCTAATACAAGTGGAATGGTTGCAGGGCTTTTTTTGCTTCTTTTTTTGCATTCCTCTATATTGAAGGGCATAGTCTTTCTCCTAGGTACCCTATGACTATGCAAATAAAAAAAAATCTTGCCATGCTGGAACATACAATATTAGCAATATCTTTGATTTATTCTGCTTACTTTCCGTAGGTCATTTTAGATTTTTTTTTAAATTATTTGTTATCATCGTTTTTTTGTTCCAAATAAAACTTGGGCAGTATTATAGCAGGCATTATGAAGCCATTCAAGACACTGTGGCTGCCTTCTAGGACAGGGAAATGGATGTGTTAATCTAGGTTGCCATTTCAGAGTGATGTTCATATAGTAGTTGAATCCCAATCGCATCACCATCATCATGTTTCTTAGATCAATTTGTAGCTGAGGTGTGCAGCAGAGCAGAGTTCAGGCAGTTTTTCAAGGCATGCAAATGTAACCCCAATAGCTGATCGCCTTTCTATCACCTTATTACTTAGAGTTACTGAAGGACATTTCTCTAAATGAAAATTCAAAAGCACTATGTCAGATTACACATTCAAGTAGCTAAGAAAGAAGCTTTTGAAGGTGTGTTTGGGTCTGTTGAGACCTTACACTTGATCAGCCAATTCTTCTAAAGTGCATTTTCTCCATTTTTTGATTTTTTTTTCTGGCAAATAGAATGGACTCTTATAATTTGCTAAAAGAAAAAAAATGTATGAAATGTGACATACTTATCCTATTCAAAATAAGCTTACCTGTTTTGTAATCCTCTTGTGCATACACTTACAATTCTGTACTGTGTTTTTTCAGCTTAAGGAAGATTTTCTCCCTGGAAATTCAGTACAACGGAAATGCTCAAAAGGTATTTAGCACCTGTGAATTTGTGACATGAGAATGCTCCAATTTTTAATACATGGCACTTTTGACCTTCATCAAAGTATGAATTCTGTACCATCCAGATTTTAACTGCTTTTATTCTAATTTTTTATGAATACTGTAAAAACATGAGACTTCTTTGTATTTCAAAAATAAACCTGTAAATCTGTTATTATGAAAAAAATGGAAACGTGTATCCCACCAACAGCCTTACCTTAGTTTTGCTTCAGCCATGATATGGGATGTAAAAGCAGTCTCACTTTGTTGCTTAATACTACAGTGCAGAAAGATGTGTTACCTCAGGGAAATGAACCTTTGACACTAGTGCCCACCCTGACATAACAGAAATGGTTGGCAGTAACAGCAACGAGCCATACACATTTAGAAATATGTTTTAGATTAGAAACCTGAGTTTTCTGAAATGGATGGCAACCATGGCACTGCCTCTTCCACAGTGTGTAACAGAGGTTTTGGTGCTTCACGCTGTACTAATATAGAGCTATAAATCTGTACTTGCACAGTAAAGCCACACCTGGCTGATGGTAAATATCACCACAATATTGTAGGATGCCTAGTATCATGACTAGTTTCTGGCCTCATAATGGCTGCTAGGAATATTATTTATGGAAATATATCATTAACCCTCAAAGAATTTACTAGAAGTGATCAACTGGAATAATTTCCTGTTATGTAAATGATGAGTTACATTGGCTTATGAACTGATTTCTAATGATTCACAGCTCCTGAACATTCCGACACAAAGCCACTGATCAGACTAACTTGGTGGTAACAACAAACTTTACAATTTTGTGGTGTTCTAAAATAGCTAGTAGGTGCATCACTCCTTACTTCCCTGCTCCTCCCTGAACCAGGTCACAGAGCTCCAGAAGCAGCACAGGGAGACTGAGAGCCAAATATCTCTCTCTGTCTGTGACCTGCTTCAGACTGTGAATAAAAGTATCACTTCCAGCCCAGTCAGTCTCAGGATGACCTGCTTTGCTCCTAGGTCAGGATCGATAACAAACTGGAGACCATGAGCCTAGGTAGCCCAGACAGATACTTGGGCCTGATGCTCCTCACCTCCTCTGTTGCTGAATCCTTTCACAGCTGCTTTTCCAGACTTGGACACATCATGCTGTTTCCTGCTTGGAGACTGTCCTGGTGACCTTCACACCAGAGTTCAGCCTTCCACTGACCAAACTATTAAGAGACCAACCCTGACATTCCACTGTAAGTACTGTCCAGTACAAGGCTAATTTGTATTTAGTGCCAAGACATCCAGGGTTCACATATATAAAATAATTAATTTCTTTACCTTAAAAAAAACCCCACTTAATATCCAGATTCGGGACAAGGATGAACAAGGGTTAATATAGCCCTACTTTTTCAGTATGATTTTCCCTTTGTTTAAACACCTGAAGATGAATCACCAGGTTGCAACACTTCAGTCCTATAAAAATCTGAAATCTATCTAAAGGAAATTTAAAATATCAACCTAAATTCTTTATTTCTCTCCACACTTTCTATGCCATCATTTAAAAACTTCCTAGGGCAAACCTCTTAGGAAAAGCAGACTGCAAATGACCAGGGCTTCTTTTATTTCTGAGTAAAGTCAATTTGAAAAAAAATATTGTATTTGCTGTGTTATGAGCTGGAGCCGGTCACTAGAGTGTGTATTCATCAGGAACATCAATTGGTCAGAATTGCTGCCCAGCCACATCAAAGAACATCTATTCTAAACCCTGTGATGCAACACTTGGGTTTTTTGACACTCTGTATTTATGATGATCATGTTATTCATCTCACAGAGCAAGGAAAACATAGAGTCATTCTGATTTCTGTTGAAGTGACATATATCCACAAAGGCTAATGGAATTATTGCAGATTTATGCTCTGGTGAGTGCAGGATTTGTTCTTGCAGCTCTATAAATTCTCTACTTTTCAGATAGCAACACAGCTATATACCATGGAAGTCCTGAACCATCTGGTTTGTCTGAGAGTGCAGGAGCTTTTTAGGGAGTTCTTTCTTGCTCTGAATATGGTTAGTTATTTCTGTTCCCATTCCTGCCATTGACTACAATGATCCCTTTCTTACAAATTTTAATTACTTCATGAGCTGTACAGCACTTGACTGGATGTTACTTCATTAAATTAAAGAGACTATATAAAAGGTTGAACTGATTGCAGTTCATGTGAAAATAAGGAAGCAAATTTTAAGGTCTTCATTCAGCAGAACAGGAAAAAGATTTGTAGCAGCCAGGGATTGCTAGCAAAGGAAGGTCTTTGGAAGTAAAGGTGAAACACAAGCTGGGATTGAAATTCTTGATTGTAAACCATCAGGGAAGCAATACAGTATAGCAATAACAACTGCTGGCAATAGGCACTCCCTTTTAGGATAAACATAGCTGTATAGATCATATATGACCTAATTTACAAATATTATTCACTTTTGTACAAATATATAACCAAGACTGCACAACTGGCAGGATTAAGGGGGGCAGCAATAAAGAGGATTTTTAATGTGCTGATGTTATTTCACAAGCACATCAAGAACACATGACTTTCCAAAGGCTCCTTGGGAAAGCAAAGAGATTTTTTTGAAGTAGTTCACCGGGCTTAGAAAGTTTTTTTGTCTGCTTAAGGAATTGCTTAGGTTTAAAAGGCACTGAGCAAAATTTCACAAATATTTGTCCTGTTTTCATTTAGAATTGAAGCAGAGCTCCTGATGTGTGTCATTCTTTGACTGCTACAGTAATGCAGGGGAAGCCGAAGGGATCGACAAGTTCTGGAAAGTCAATAGAGTGCCACAGCATAATAGCCAGCGTTCGGTCCGCCAAACTCTCTGACTAGTTCAGCCCACCAGTATTCTTTTTTCAGGATAAAGCATTTTATGATGCTGGACAGCTTTGACCTTACTTTACCTGTAGGATAACTTTAACCTTCCACTGTTTACCTTCTAAGAGAGAAATTATCTTTTCAGAAGGAAGACTTGTATTTTAAAATAATGGACATGGAGTGTCTGGCACAACTTTTCTCAGCACATTCAGGAAGGTACATAATGTTTCACAAGAGACCAATTTGAGTGACAAAATTAACACATAAAATGCATTCAAATGCATTTCATTAAGGAAAATCCTTTGTGTCAAAGGCAGTATTCATATGATCATTCGGATATTTGCAATATGTGAAATAAACCATTAGTTTTGTGAACATGAGCATGTCATACTGCATGAAGCAAAGAAACTGTATGTTGATCTTAGTTACCCTTGGGAAACATTACAGTCTTGGCATATCTTGTACAAGAGTTTTCCCTTATACAACAACTTTCATCAGTATTTTATAGCATTTGTACGATAGATGTACTATAGAATAGCAAAACGTTAAAGCATTGATAAGAACCCACTTTACTGAGGAGAAGAGTTCAGAACTTCTGTGTCTTTCCTGAATCATTTGTCACTACAACATTATTTAAAATCTCATAAATACAAGCTTTTATTTTGAAAGCATTCTTCAATGAACTCTGATAGTGCTACCTGACTCAGCCAGTGCCAGACCTTCTTTTCAAGCCAGCCGTACTGCTTGAGAGCCCAGCTATTGAGACATCTGGAAACTAGCCACCTGAGTGTGAGACTCTCTCACTTCCTCCCTGCTGTGTATCCTTCCAACAGCCCCTGTCAGTCCACAGCACTGACATCATCCAACTGGTTTTGGCTTTGTCCCTCATCTTGTTTTGCAACAGAACTGTGTTGGTAGCAAGTCACTTAAGATTTTGTATCTTTTCTTAAATGAATGCGCATTAGAGAGTTTAAAAAAAGTCCACTGTTCCAGTATATTGAATTAGGCCAGAGTACATGAATGTTTTTCACAGTGGTACGCATTGGCAGTCTAGAAATATTCAACAGAGAGTGTACTGGATTATATTGGGAAATAAATTGATTAGATGGAATAACAACTTTGTATTTGAAGTTAAACATGAAGTCACTGTCTGCTCACTAGTGCTTAAAGCTTCACCCCTTGTCTTTGGAGACCTATTGACATATTTTACAAAGTAAATATATTTGCTGCTATTGTTCCATTTGTGCTTCTAGATTATCCATGCCTTTGCTGAAAAAAGGTTTTCTCCTCTGCTGTCCTTTACACCATTGATACACAACTGATACATAATCAGTGCTCATTAGTAATATATGTTGATTTCTCAGTTTACAACATCCTGTTGGGGAGCAAATGGGACTATATAGAATCATCATAAAGACAGACCACAGGGAAACCTGTGCTCTTTCATCAGCAGGCTGTCCCCCTGGGCCCTCTCATCTCTGGGAAGTTGCAGCAGATTAGCCATGACATGTGGGAGATAGCAGGCCCTAGTTTCATGGTGGTACATTTTTATCCATTTGTTTTTGTGTAAATGTTGTAGGTTGAGCAATATTAAAGAGGAGTGTTTGAAAGCATTCCAAAAATGTGCTGACAAATGATGAGCTATGATCTTTATTGCTTAGTTGTTTTGAAGTGTAATATTGCTTTATGTTTGTTGTCTTGGTTCTTCCAAAACACTCTATCTCACTTTTGCTAAGATTTAAAATGTCATAGCTTTGTTAATATGCTCCTTTCTGCCTTTGAATATACATCTTATTCTGTCCTTCCTAATACAGTTCCAAATCAGATTTTATGCAAAACAGTTTTTGTCCTCTGATTTACTTTGGAGATATTATGAGCCAGAAGATTTAGAAATATTTTGAAAACAGAACAGAAATATTTTCCTTTGCTAGGGCTGTGGTAAAATGTGTTGAACTGATTGCAGCTGATGAGGATATCATCTATTCCCTCACACACTCACAGATGCTCAGCTCTGATCTGTTGGCATAATGTCACAGACAGTTGTACCCTAACCTGTCTCTGTCAGTATGACTTGGGTTAGGGGAAACACTACATTTAAGTACTTCTTTTTGGTTTGTTTTTTGACTTGAATCATGCAGATAGACTGCATCAGAGAGGAAGAAAGCATCTACTTGCTTGCAATGAAGCAACTAGCACTTTAGACCAAGTTTGCTACAGAAAAAAAAATTCAAGCAAGGGTTTTTGTGCCAATATGAGTTGCCCTAGTCCCTGCAATACGAAATCCATTGGAGGCAAGGAGAAGACATAAAAGCAGAGAAAGCTGAAGTGCTCAGCTCTGATCTGAACTGGGAAAGTAGCAAGGGCACATCTGATCTCATAATGTTAAGCACTTTTTTTGCATATTTTTTCTCCCAAATTTTAGTGTCAGTAAATAATTGAATTACCTTCATGAATATGGATGTAAAGGAATGTGAAGAGGCGATACCACCAAAACAAGCCCCCCAAATCCCGTATTTAACAGAATTTTGTTCTTAGGTGCAGACCTTGAAATACTGTTATCTGCATTAACATATTTATATAAATCAAGAATATTATGTATTAGTGTTTTCTGTGTAAGACTCTGAGGGGGGTTTATGACTATGGCAATGTGTTTCCCACCTGGAGAAAGTAGTTTCAAACAACAAAAGAACAAACTAATGGAAAATACATTTTGAAGATCCTAGTACCCTGAAACTTAATGCTTCGCTAATGAAATGTTTGGTTTGTTCTCTGTGGGTTTTTTTAAATCTCACTTTATTTAACCTTTGTTTACATAAATCCTCATCATATTAAGTAATTATAAATAGTGCAATTTGCTGGTCTCTAACAGGGGAGGAAAACACTCAGTGATTCATGAACTACAGGTTAATGCAGAGAAATCTTTAATCTGCCCTGTGTTCAGCAGGTTGTACTATAGTCCTTAGGCAATGGCTTTAGATAGCCTGTGTAACATAATGAAATCAAACCAGTGTATCATTACCTACATATTTGTAATTAATAAGAACAAAACAAATATTCACTGAGGAAATTAGTGATGGGCTGCTAGAACACTAAATGCATGAGGTTTAGACATTTTTTACAATACTGAATAATTAGTATGTAAAATGAATGTGCAAAAGAGCTGATAACAGCAAAGAAAATACTTCTAACTTTCATATCTCCTATTGTATTAAGACAAGTTAATACAAATTACAGAATAATTCTAAATAATTCCTGGGGAGTAGCTACTTCATTATCCTATGAATTAATTGAAACTTATCAAGGAAGAAATGTTTGCATGTTAAAAGAAACTAGTAGAGGCTGCACATTAATGTTACATCTTAAGTGAGGGAAATGCCTCATTTCAGTTCTAATCTCCAAAGGGCTAAAACCCAAACCCTAAGGTGAGGCCACAATTTGGGGCAGAAATTAACAAAACCTATTTGTGTTTCATTAATGAGATTCTACTTCCAGTAGTGGTTGAGTTTCATATAGAATTGGATTTTGTCCACCAGCCTGACAGCAGTGAAGTAGCTAATGGGCCATATTTCTTCTTTTAGGATTATGATTTCCATAGAAACATAGAATTGTTTTGGTTGGAAAAGACCTCAAAAATCCTCAAGTCTAACCATTTACCTGGCAGTGCCAAGTCCCCTTTTGTTTCATTCTAGGTTATTTGATGGGCATCAAGCCCTCCATATGTTTTTCTCTGAGTGGTCAGCCAAGGAGTTACTTTTACACCTCAGTTTCATTTTCCATAAAAACTTTATTCTTTTTGAGATTTACAGCCAGAACTGGTTATTGTCATCAAGGACTCAATTCCTGTTTCTAGTTTACATAAATGGGATTTGTCCAGCCAGCTAGTGAGGCAGCCAGTGAACTGATAGCAACTGGGGGAAATTACTCATAACCTTTGAGAAGAACCCTTGTCGGTCCTGCTAATTCGTTACTTCGTTTTCCCTTCTATCAGAGATGTGATAGTACTTGTTTGTTGTAACCGTTGATATTTTCATCATTCATTCACCATTAGATTAATCTCTTTCTTTCTTTTTTTTTTTTT